>JAENRP010000043.1:103366-134666 GCA_024741835.1 Diplocarpon mali | reverse complement strand
CCCCTCTTCCCCCTGCCAGGAATTAGCATACCCCGAATCCGAAATCATCTCCTCGCGACTACGATGAAAAAAAAGGAAAGAAAAAAAAAACAAATCCTCGTTTCAGCCCTGGTACACCACCCGGACAGCACCACCCTCTTCCACGAACAACGCATTGCTGCTTCTGAGCCCCCGTAGCCGCTCCAGGGGTGATTTTGGTCTTCAGGCAGCCGCAGCGGCGGCGGCGGGTGCAGCCTCGACGACGGGGGTAGCCTCAACGACTGGTGCAGCAGGGGCGTCCTCCGAGGCGGAAGAGTCATCGCTCTTCTTGGCCTTCTCTTCCCACTTCTTCTTCTTCTGTAAGCATGAAGCGTCAGCTAAGCATATCATATCTGATGTAGGAATGAATGAACCATGAAACGTGAAACAAAAGCCAGACAACAAAAGCCCCATCTGCGAAACCGTAATTTCATATGTGAAAAACAAAACCCCCCAAGACTGGAGACTAAAGCCAGCTCATCTAAAAACAGGCACGAATTTAAGAGACAGGAGACCTACTGCCTCAGCCACGCTTCTCCTCTTCTCAGCATTGTCCTCGCGCATCTTGACCTGCTTCTCCTTCACTACCGCTGGGCCGGCTTTAATCGCGCTCCACGCACAGGCACATGCCTCCTTGAAGCTCGTAGCCGAGACTGTGAGATGCTCCTTAGCGGACTTGATGTCCTTGCGCGCGAAGGTGGCGCGGCGTTTGGCGCGGTAGTCCTGCTCGGCCTGCGCGGCGCGTTGGTAGGATGTTTGCGCCTTCTGGCGGTCATTTCGAAGGTTGAGTTCTGTTGCTGAGGTGTCGGGGCGACCGGATGCTGGGGAGGGGCACGTAGGGGGGACGACGGCGGGCGCATCGGTGGAAACGGTAGGAGTGGATTCGCTAGCCCTGTAATGTGTGAGTAAGGAGACGACGTGTAGATTTTTAGACTTGAGAACTTGAGGAATACGACACATCCGCCCATTGATCGGGAGCTGCTGGTAGAATAGCTGTGGAAGGTACCTACATGGCTGACATGCTGCTTTATTTCAATGAATGTTGTTGAGGTATTAAAAACTGCTGTGAGGGACTCGATGGATAGTTCAAAGAAACCAACGGACATCTCAGGGTACTTATGAAGAGCGCGGAGAATAGGACTGCATTGCAAAACCAAACCCGAGAGCAGAAGGCCGACTCACGCGCTCACCAAAGTCAGCCGTCTGCATTGGTGGTAGAGATTATATTTTTATGCTGCAGGCGCACTTGCCAACAAATGCATATATATGACAAGGCAATCGTGGCGTGTCTGGCAGTAGAGGTTGGAGAAACTGGCTTATTCGGGTGTTCCTGCATTGACGACGAGAAATCGCATCCTTGTCTGGGCAGCTATTTACTACATATGGCAATAGAGATGACGGAAATGAGCAGGGAAGGGCGTGAAGCGAGTTGAAAAAGAGTCATTTGGAACGCTACTGCCGTTTCTCGAATGTTTGGGAACGGTAGCGAGTTGTCGAAGAGGCGTTGATTAAGGAGATGGACGCATCGATAATGTCGGAGATATTTGCGGTTCATCATATGCCGAGAACTTGCCAAGTCCAAGCTTTCGGATCGTGAATTAAGTACGCAGTGGCACCTAGGATGCTATTAAGACGATGGCTTTGGATAGGAAGAAAATACCCTCAGCAAAAAAATTTCAACCGGTGTTCGGATGACGCGAAACATTAGCTTGACTCAAGTTAAATCTTCGGTTGCTTTTCCAAACATTCGCTCGCCTAGCAAAGGACGAAAGGTGGTCAAAACAACTTTTTTTCATTCGTCTGATTTTAATCATCCAGCCGCCAGGTCAATGCGAGCCTTTTTGAAGGCTTCGTCCTTCTTTTCCTTCGACTGCATTTTTGAATAGCGTTGCTCTGCCTCTTCCAGTGTCGTCGAGTTCGCCTTCAACTTGTTAATAGTCTCGATATATTCATCGTAAGGATCTGAATCGAAGACAATCCCACCGCCTGTGTCGTGTTAGCTCTCGAGTTCGGGTAACTCGCATGCAGAGGTAAAAGCACGCACCAGCTTGCAGATAGGCGGTTCCATCCTTCACGACCATTGTTCTTAGCGCAATACAAGTGTCCATCTCACCCTCGACCTCGTCACCATGTTCATCGACACTGGCGTATCCGAAGTAGCCGACAGCTCCGGCATAGACTCCACGCTTTTCCTTCTCCAGTTCTGCAATTAGTTCCATAGCTTTGACCTTTGGAGCTCCTGAGACAGTACCGGCAGGAAATATGGATCTAAAAGCATCAAATCTGGTCATGCCTCTCCTCAGTACTCCAGAGACTTGTGAGACGAGATGCTGTACGTGACTGAACTTCTCTACGACCATCAATCTATCAACCTTGGTAGTCAATGGATCGCAAACGCGGTTGATGTCATTCCGTGCAAGGTCAACGAGCATGACATGCTCAGCCCTATCCTTGAGCGATTGTCGGAGTTCATCGGCCAATGCCTCATCTTTTTCCAGGGTTTCCCCTCGCTTGACGGTCCCAGCAATGGGATGAGTGATGATACGGCCATCTTCCTTCTTAACCAGAAGCTCGGGAGAAGCGCCAACTATTTGAAAGTCGGCGCAATTGATGTAAAATAGATATGGAGATGGGTTAACTGTTCGGAGATGTCGGTAAATGTTAAAGGGGTGCAGCGAAGTAGGCCGAGCAAATCTTTGAGATGGGACAGCCTGAATGATATCGCCGGCTATGATGTGCTTCTTCAGATCTGTGACATGCTTCTCATAGCCAGCTTGCCCAATATTGGAGGTGGCTTTTCGGTCCAGTTCGATCGCGGGTTGCTCCGGGAGAGGTAAGTCTGGGGAAAGCAGAACATCCACGATCTCATTGATGGTCCCCCCTGCTTTATCGTAAGCTTCTTGGAGTCTGGATAAGTCGTCCGGAACTTTCAGGTAGGTAATAACCTTGATCTTCTCGAAGAAACCATCGAACGCAACGATCGTATCAAACAGCATGAAAAGCGACTCTGGTAATTTGAGCACGTCTTTCATAGGCCTTGCTGTTTTGGGCTCGAAGTATCGTACGCAGTCGTACCCCACGTATCCAATTGCTCCTCCAGTCAAAGGTGGTAACTTCAACTTTGGTACGTGTGCGACCCGACTCTTCGACAACTCTGCCTCCAGCGAAGGTAACGGGTCGATGGATTGGCCATGGCCCTCTCCTGTTTTGAGAATCTTCCGGGGACCAGCACCAACAAAACTGTATCTCCCAACTCTCTCTGTGGCTGCACTCTCAAACAGGAAGGAGTAGTCGGATTTGGAATGGGCAGATATTTTAAGATACGCCTGTGAGGGCTTGATGAGGTCGGATGGTATTTCTGCGAAAACCGGGATCAGATTTGGAGAGTTTGGAGTGCTAGAGGCTTTCTGTAGTATTTCTCTGATTGTCTCCAAAGAGGGTTGAAGGTCTTCCTAGGTATCTATTAGCTTTCCGCAGATCTGCAACGAGTCATACAGAAGGCAACTTACACCCTCGCCCATTGTGTCCTATGACCAGAGAAGAATCTGACTTGATAGCGGCTAAGTATCAGACCTCGTTTGGATCTTTAGGAAACAGCAATTCACAGGTCTCGGGTTCTGGTGATGTGGTTTAACAGGCTCACTGGATGCTGCAGAATTATTGGTAGTACAACACCGCAGCTTATTTTCGGGCATCGGTGCTCCACCGCTCGGCAGAATCCTTGGCGCTACCAGCCTCTTCTCGTCCCCATCATAACGGGAACTGTCTACAAAGGCAGCTAGCTCACATATAGCCTGCCGGTGAATATCCTCCCGACAACGCTTTTCTTTCACTGGCTCTACTGTCGATGTGTATGCACAGTGTCTGGTCCGGATCACTTGATGTATCTACTTTTGTTGTTCGAGATCCAATCCCCTCATCATAGACGAACGCCTCTAAAAGCGTTGCCTAGCTGCTTTTGAGTACATATCATGTCGTACACCCTCGGAGTTTCATCCTCCTCTGTGATGCAAGGCCATTTCAATTCGCCAACCAGCAAGAGCTACCCGGAAGTATCGAAGGAAGGTCTGCCCCAAGAGAGCAAAGATGTCCTCGTCGACAGACTCAATGATTTGGTGCTTCGAATCTCGAAAGTCGGCGTTCTCAGAGGCAAGGCAATCTCAACCATACATGCCCAAGTGGACAAAATTGATATCCTTGTCAATCGTGTAGAGGCAATTGAGAGGCCAAATCTACCGAGCCGAGAAGTTCTTCGAAACGGAACACCACCTACCGATTTTGGGGAGCCATCAACGCCGACTCAAAATCTCCCCATGAGTCTTCCGATTTACTCACATGCCTCGAATTGTAGCTCTACTCCTGGAGCAGTAGACAAGTCACCAAAAAGTGCTGCCGAGGTTGCTAAAGCTGCTGCGGATCTGGCATCCAGGCTATCAACAATCGTTGCGGAATTCCAGCTCAGGAATAAAGAGTCTAACGTGAGTAGACCATTTCTGACAGCGGTAAAAGTCGTAACTGATGTATTATAGCGTATTCATGACTGGCTGGTCGCGAAACATAAAAGAGCTACTCAGCGTACTCTTATGTTAGAACATCGCATCACAGAACTGTGAGCACACCTCATGATATGCACTGGAATGCATATCCACTGCACCAGTGTTAAAGTTGACAATTCTCAGGGAAGAGGATTTTCAATCTAACCAGTCTGAACTCACGTTTCTTCGAATACAACTCCAGTCTATCCAGGCTCAATGCGCAGGTTGCATCCATCGCCATGAAGATCCTGAACTTGAAGAGAGCATCATGAATTGGAAGATAGACTGGGAGGATATCAATCGGCAAGCCACAGCCAGGAGGAAAAATATCCAGATTTCTCTGACTAATCAGACGAGTGATTCGTCGACTGTCGTAGATAGCTCTTGAGACGTTATGATCGAGTGCCTGCAAACATTGCGTCACAAAGTTTCATGCTAGCAAGACTGTCCAAGGCTCTAATACACATCGATTTGATGATTTTAACGTCGACCTGGGATTTTAGAGGATACTACTTCTGTAAGATCCTATATGTGTTGAACCCTACTCTCATCAAGCTCGTCTTTACTATATAAACCACGTCAAAATCAAAAACATCATTTTTAGAATACGGCGAAACCTTGGTCAGCAAACGCGAGCAGACACAGGAGGCTCGGAAATACACGAAAAAAGCTCTGGGCGCAACTCAGAACCCACCCTATCAAAAAGCGCTTGCTGGCCCTAGCTGAGAGAAGATGGTCGGCGAATGGCTGGTTTTTGTCGCGGATCATAACATCGAGAATGGATTTTACTGATTGCGTTTACGTCTCTGCTATCAACTACCACTGAGTAAGAACTTGGTCTAGGGCGATACACCGGTCCTATATTGGGCCCTTGAGGAAATAGGTAGAGACATGCGCGTTAGGATGGCGGCTGTTCTAATATGTAATGGCTTTCGTTCACACACGGACTTCAAAACATAGGCTTCTCAAGCTTGTCTATTATCCTTGTCTCAAAACTGGCTTAAGGTAGATCATACTACCATTGTAGGATTTATAAAATTGATGCTGCTACTGTTTACTTACGTAGTTTGTCAATAATTACCTGCATCTGATAGTCATGACTTCATATCCAGTCCTATATTAGGCATCAGATTCCCGTCCCATGTTCCTTTTTATCTGTTCGGATGTGTACAATTTTGGTTTCCATACGGCAGTCGTGACCTAGAGCCTCGTCAAGCGCTTTGGCTACGCACCAAGTAGCTGTTTCTTATTATTTGGCATAACATCTCGATCTGAGCACAGAACCTGTCCATTTGGGGTTGGGAATTGATAGCTTTTTCTCAAAAATATAAGTAAATGTCGTTGGAAAATGCAACACTTGTCATAGTGAAGGAATAGCTTCAATTATAGACCGAAATTCTGTAGAAAAAACCCGCATTCCTCCACAGTAGTTTTGCGGTTTGGTTACCTCGACCATATACTCCTCTGACATCGACTTTAACACTGACCTCAACAGGCAATCCCTACCTGCTGAGACAGCTGCGCTTCCTTAGATCTCTCGGCACTAATCTTACCTAGCGAGTTTGTAAAGGTGATTGGTGTAGGAACATAAAACAGTTGTACTAGTGGTGAATTTGAAATCAACTTTATCATTGCGTATTTAAAATATGTGTTAAATAAATAAGAGAGATAATAAAGACCTCAGGGAAACCGATGTGGTTACATAGCCGTATCTGGGCAGGCCAAGACCAAGCCTTCGGCTAAAGAAGTAAGTTCAACTTAAGGTCTAGATATACTTCGTAGATTTGCATGTATAACTACCGCTGCCTTACGTAAATTGATACCTAAACTAAAGGAAGAGAATAACAATCGCGAATTTTACTACTAGCATTAACATTAGTTCTATGAGGTAATCACTATCCTGGACTCTTGAGCAACGACTCCTTACAGTTCAGTGCTGCTAGTATACACTAGTACGGTGATAATATTATTATCTGTACCCTTGCTAAGGTGACCATCTACTACTTCATCATCGTTCATCCGCTCTGCAGAACATTCATTATAAACAAACTTGAAACCTTGCATACGCTATCCATTCAAGTAGTACTGTGCTCGAGACGCAGCTGCCTTAGGACGTAGGAATTGCATGTGTACAGAGTAGGTTAGTAGTACGGTCGATATAACTAAAGCCTATCTTTAAGTTAGCTGTGGAATTGTATACCTTGGCGCCAAGATGCCCGTTCCATACATGGGTACAAAGCATAAGACTGAGGAGGAATATGAATTGACTTAGCTTGATTAATTTCTCACCCCTGACAAACGAACTCAGCCGCCTCACATAAAATCTCTTACAGAGGCTGGCGTTCTAACAGGTTACATGATCTTTCGATGTTAGCATTGAACAGGTGCGCTACACCTTGGTGCATAATGTGGTACAAGAGGATATCTTTTGCCCCTTACCTTTTCAGTACCACATGTTTTTTCTCCCTTGCAAATCAACCACAAGACAAGAAGGTGAGATCTTACTCGCCGGTATGTGAAGTTTTAGAAGAGGAGTATTCTGATTCTTTTCTATCGGTTTCCAATAGCTTATATTGAGAATTATATGGTACTGAAAACTTGTGTCCAAGGGCCCCCTTGCCATCGGGGTACAGAAGATACCCACTATACCCGGTTTAGGCGAGTAAACAAACAACCTGATAAGGCTTAGTGTGTCTTCATGAGTCCTTGTGACTATTAAACAATTGATATTTCACAACACATATCTAGTCAACTTGTCTCAATTCAGATTCTTGAGTTACTCGCAACCAAAGATTCCGAGCAGAGATCTCATCATCAGGCGCACCTTCGTGTGCAGTTCGTGTTATTGGATTCTGCGGAGGAAAAAAGAAGGCTGGGATCAGGGTCCTTTGACGTAGACCTACCAATCAGCATATCAGCGACCTACCGAGGTGAACCTGTGCAGCTTAGCGCTGCTGCCAGAGCCACTCGGCTCCACCAGTCATCTCCAGTTCAGATCAACATCTGCTATTGTGTAACTTTTTTTCATCTCCTTCCAAGCGCTGGCTTGCAAAACACAATCTTGCCAACCACCGGCCTGACGACAACCGCAGCATCTCGATAAGAAGCCGATTGTTTGTCCTTCCGGCTCTGAGTTTGCAATTATGACAGCAGAGCAACGTTGCACCAGATCTCCGAGTGCGTCTGCTGTAACCCTGGGCTAACGCGATGGAGCAAGAGGAGGACGAGTTGGGGGCCTTGGTCACTGCGCTTCCGAGTTTTTGCTCAACGACGCCTACTCTTCGATGCTGTTGCGGTCGCACTGATTGCGCCGTATTAAAGCACAACTGTGTTGCCCTGGACGATCTTGAGAAAGAAGTTCGGACGGCCGCTTCTCTGGGTCAGGTCAGCATTCCTCCGTGGAACATCCCAGGTTATATACCAAGCGGATATGAGCACAGCCCATGTTTACCAAAATTACCCCCTCGCAGCAAACTTCTAATATGAGCAAATCGCTGACTTTTGCTCTCCAGGCTTTACTTGTCCGGCACGAACAGTACATGTACGATGCAGAACGAGATCGCCTAGAAATGAGTGTCAAAATCGAGAAACTCGAAGCTGATAAAAGATTGCTTGAGGACGAGAATGCAAAATCAATCAAGGAAAACCGCGGGCTGTTGGACCAGTTGGAGGGTCTGAATGAGACGGTCGCCGAGTCGGAAACTCACGTCAAAGGCTTGGAAGCTACACTATACAGCACACGCCAGGAACTTCGACGCCTTGAACTGCTAGCATCGAGAACGCACGACTTGGAGTTACAGTTGTCAGCTCTTGAGCAAGAGCAAGACTTACTCCAGAGAACGATAACAACGACCCAGAAGGAGGAAAGATCTGCAATCCAGAGGTGGAGGAAGGCCGAGCGGAGGTTATGCGACATCCAGGAACAGCTAGAAAGAATCGAACGCGAAGCCAGGGAGGAGAGGGAAAAACATGTTGAAGTGATAGGCCGTATGGAGCGCCAACGAACCGTTGAGAGAGAACTTGACACTACCTCTGGAAGGCTGAAAAGCGCTGCTGCTGCCGCCGCTGCTACAGGCAGTCGACATAACGGAAGCCACGTTGTATCTCATTTTGTCAAAGATATCTTACAAGATAACGCCAACCTGCAGATGGGAATCGTAGAGCTGAGAGAAATGCTCATGAACTCCAATGATGAAGTCCAGACGTTACGGGAGCAACTACTTTTGCACCAGCCAATTCTCGAAGATGGTGGAGAGGACAATGGACCATCGACACTACGGGCAGAACTCGCTCCAAAGGAAGAAAAAGAACCACAAGTCATATCGCAAGCTTTACATATACACCACCATTACCATGCCTCAAAGAAAGAGGAGGCTCGTCGACCGAAAAAGAAACGTACTTGTATAAATACGACTCTATCTACTCCTCCAAAAATCATGAAGTCTCCAAAGGCACATCAAACTGGGGATTCGGCCAGCATGATTTTGGCACAAACAGCAGTGACGATTCCAGCGCCGATCACACCGAACAACAGATGGTCAGTCCAATCTGGACAGATGTCAGACTTCGCCCCTTCGTCGGTACCAAGCTCTCCTCAGTCAATGTACAGACAAAGTGGGCTATTTGATAGGCTCGAAATCGACTCATCTCGACCTACTTCACCCTCTTCAAGCGTCGATCCGATGTCACCACAATTTCAGCCGTTATATTATCGGAAGCGAGGCTCAGAGGTATCGACGCGAAGCTTCATACCTCCCACCAACTTCCAACCTCATGTCATACACGAGGAGGAAGATCGCAACGCGGAAAATCTTCCTGACTTGCCGTCATCGATATCATTGGAAGGCGATACGACACCTTCAGATGTACCGCATCATACAGAATACCTATCCGGCGACAATAACCGAGAGCATTGGACGACGTCACTTCAGCCACAACTCCGACGCACGACTTCTCACGATTCAATATTATCCATTTCGGGAATCGACATTCACACTCTCAGTTCTCGCCCCTCACAAATCACCATCCTGGGCGGGAGTGCTCTTCTCCGGCCACGCTCACGACTTGGCACTCCAACGACTATCGTATCAACAGAGCCATCGACGGTCACACCACGAGCAACCATGTCACGCCAGACACACGACAGTACAGCATATTTGCGCAGTATGCGGGCAAACAGCAGCAATTCACGTTCTACCTCTTCGAATTCCAACGAGGGTATCAAGACAAAACTCGGCGGTTGGGTATTCGGACGCTGGGGAATGACTCCACAGAAGTCGTCGGCGGATCTCAATACTGACTATCTGTCGCCAAACACACGGCCTAGGCCACCGCAGAGGATAGTGAGCACTTCGAATGTCGACCCTCTGAGGTCATTCATGGGTCGAGCCCCTGGGATAAACCAGAAAGGACCAATTCCAGGCTTTGCGAAGAGGACCGAGAAAGCACCAAGCAGAGTGAAGCCCGACACAATCGACCACGACTCCTTGAGAGAGGTATTGATGGAAGGAGGGTTCCCTTGAGATGGGGCATGTGTATGATCGCCCACTACGACATTTCCTTTGTTCCTTGTTGGCGCATTCTTGATTTGCAATTATGTTACGGCATCTCTCGGGGCGTGCAAATACCCTCTTGTTGGAAAGATACCTGAGTATTCCGAATTCACACGCACCGGCTAATCTAATTTATGGACTCCACACCGGCCTGGACAAACTCGTCGACCGTAAATGCTCTACTTGCGTTCGGACCACTGTAGCTAGTACATGAAGGGTTGGATCTAGAATGTTTCAACGTAGAAACCCTCTCCTGAGCACATGCGTTCATGTGCATTGGCGATGGATTCATGGTTGGATTCTAAGAGGGAATTTAGCAACCGCAGATATCAAAGAAACACGTGAGACCACTAGCCTCGTGGGTTGATGATACCTAGTGACTCTGTCTACTCCCCTCCCATGTTCACCTCCCACGGACGATTGCTGGCCCCGGCTCAGGGTGCCGGAAACCAACTACTGACGGAGCCTTTGATCGATTAGCTGACTATCAAGCTTGCGCGTGCGGTTCGACTTGGACTTGGAGTTCCCGACGGGAACAAGCCACTCGGGTTCGCGCGCAAATCCGGTATAGGTAAGCGTTCGCCTGTGAGAAACTCGAGCGACCGAGTTTTGAGCTTCAAGTACGCGAGGGGGCAGGACAGCGGGTCTCGTCCACCCCTACTCGGCGGTGAGGTTCGCCAAAGCCGATCGAACGGCAGCAATTCATAGCAAGGTAAGGAGCCTCCCTCTCCTATTCGCAAAGGAGGTACATGGACCAGATGCCGTGGTCTTGCAAGGCCGCCAACCTGTGTGCGATTGGCACCCCTGCACGACGACGGCTACTCTCCACACTCGCCCCCGCTCGTAGAGTCGGTATTCCCTGCTCTCTCTCTCTCAGCATCCCCTCGGCAAGCGGGAACAGACCCGATCGATGAGCACATCCGCCTGCCGCGGCGCTCCCCCGGAGATCCTGGATCAACAGGTCTCGGCAGCAACTACGGCATCTATCGGCCGCTTCGATCGCGGTTGCTGGAGTCTCTCGGCGATTCGAAAGGTATAGCCTGCGCTTGGTTGTCACGATCACACTCTGCTCCGGGCCTGCCAGAGGCACGGGGTTATGATTGCCGCGCTCTTGGTCGTGGGCCTCTGCTATCAGGGGAGAAGCAATGAAAGCGTCGGGGTGTCGCTACCCCGACGTGGGATCGATCTGGAGGGTGCTAGAGAAGAGGACGGTCTATAGACCGCGCGATTACAAGGACCACTTGGCATCCTCCGCGCGAGAAGAAAGCGCAGTGGGGAATAGAGGGAACAGCAACGATTGAAAAGTGTCTGGCTTACTTTTTGTTTCGGCCATGCAACAGTCACAGCGGCAGGCAACTGTTAGCCGTAGGCCCCAGTCGAAGCTGATATTCGGGTTATACGGGGGAGGAGGCAGAAGGATTTGCGTGGCAAGAGTCAGTATCCGGCCTGAATCCCAAGAGACCCGTTGGCAGAGGTCTTGACGAAGCAAAGGGGCTTCTCCCGTGTTGAGGGTAGTGGTAATGTGTATGGAAAGGCTGATACTTGAAGAAAGTATAGCTTCTGCAATGCTGGGCGGGTAGAATATCACATTCGCGCGATCGCGCTGCCCCCTTGCTCCCTTGACCAACATACCATCGAGGATATCTGAGGAGTTCTAGAGCAGAGCCGTCTGAATCGAAATCTGCATCACAGTTGGAAGTCGCGAGGCTTGAAAGATGTGATGCAAAATGTTTAGGAAAACGAGAGTTCACCGAGAAGGATCGATAGCCTCGCTGATCCAGTGCTCGAAAGAACGACAGAGGTTAGATTGAGGAGGGGAACCGTCCGAACAGTTAATCACCACTGTAGATAGCGATAGACATGGCAGAGACAAGGGGGGTAGACGAGACCCACCGTCCGCCCCCTTCCGCACCTATTCCCGTGACGATAAATCACGACTTGAGATGGACAGGCGAGTCGAACTTCCGACAGCCCGGTCTTCGCCATACGGCGCAAGGGACATGATCGTATCGTAGGTGATTCAGCGGAGTCTACCTGCTCGCTATGTACAAGGAATGACCGGCGGCCCAACCTGAGCTGCCTCGATGTCTATGTGCCGGAAGAGAAAGTGCCTGGGTATCCGATCTTCCAGAGAGGGATGATGGCTAGAGCAGCGGGAGAAAGGCGGGCGTCGACCCCTCACACGGACGGCCATCCACCGGACCAGGTGAGGGCGTTCCAGCCGAACAGGTAGGACCCGTCTCCCAGCCCGACATCCGTGTTGGCGTAGTGGTAGTACAACACAAGTCCCTTCGAGTCGTCGTAGAAGACACCCTGCCCGCCCGGGCCGTAGACCTTGTCGTGGGACTCGAGGAGGGGCGAGCCGCCGCTGGCCGTGCATTTCTGGCCGTTCCGGTCGACGAAAGCGCCGGTGGCCGACTTGCTGCGGCACATCATGATCTTGTATTCTGCTCCTGGCGCGGGCTGGTTGCTATCACGGCACCTGGTTAGTCAAGTGACTCTTCATCGTGGTCGGGTGCCTTCGCATACGTATCGTAGCCACAGCAGACACCGCGAGACCAGGTCAGGTAGTAGTAGCCCGAGTAGGAGAACATGTACGAGCCTTCGCACGGGTGGGTTCCCGATGCCTCGTACTGCAGCTGGTAGGAGGCCTCCCCGACAGTCTTGGTGGCCGCGGCGTTCAGCCTGACTTGGTAGATGTCGTTCCAGAAAGAACCGAAGTTCATGAGGTACGTGTCGCCGGCCTTGATCAGGTTGGCATCGATGGCATTGTACGCACTTCCTGCCGTGGACGTGATGCCCACGGCCCCGTTGTCAGTCCAGGAGCCCGGATCCAGCGTGGTGCTTGTCGCCAATCCAATTGCGCTCTCTTGGGTCCCGAACGTCGAGACGGAATAGTAGAGGTGGTAGACGCCGTTGACGAGACTCACATCGGGAGCCTGAGGTTGTTTCAGTACACCGCTGCACGGGGAGAGGACGAGCCACGAACCCACAAGTCTTTTCTGCCGGCGTTGTCGATTTTGCTGCCACTTGTGAGCACACTGCCCCTCAGCGTCCATGGGCCGCTCAACGCGCTGGAGGTGGCGATCTCGAGGTTCGTTCCCGTGTTGAACTTGAAATACAATCCATCCGAGGCGCGACGAATGACCGCTGGATCGTGAGCCCAGCAGGCGCCGGAACACGCCCCTGGGCCCGAGTAGCCGTGGACGCGGATCGGAGCCACCGCCAGGGCCGCAGCCAGGAGAGGTCTGAAGAATCGAAACATTCCGAGCGTGTTTGCCAGCGAAGGAGATTCAGAAGACGCCAAGTCAAGAGGACGAAGGAGATGTCCTCGAGGGAAAAGGGGGGTGATAGCATGTATAAACAAACAGAGGAAACCTGGGATGATTGGTGGAAATAGCCCTCACTGTGCCGATCGAGCTTGCTTCTAGCTGCTCACACGGCTTCGACTGCGGCGGTTGACGAACTCGAGATTCGAGAGCTTGGCCGGCCCGATTTCGTGTTTTCCGTGAAGAATGAAAAGGCCAGGACACGGAGAGGAGGGAGAGCATCCGCCATGTACCCGGGAACGATCCACCGTGCCAGCTTCAAGTCTTTCGACAAGGTGGGAGAAGCCAGAACCACGCACTAAACATGAGTGAAGCGTGAGGTGGGTGTATGTGTATATATATATATATATACATATATATATATACACACGCACATACAAGTTTGTGCATGTATATACATCATACTCCAGGACGGCAAACCCTCCCTCGACACACGCTCCGCGCTCAAGTCGATACGCGCTAAACCCTTTCGGCCGTACTGGGTCGCCGACTTGCGGTAGCTTGTGAATAGGATATACTTCCGAGGATGGCACCAAACTTGCGACGCGTTGTACAGTCAGGCTCAGGATAAGGTTAAGCTTGAAAGGGTATGAACAAGACAAAATTGATCGCGAGAGTGTGGTCAGAGCGGACTCATTATAGGAGAGTGCATATCTACCTCGCTGGCGCGTGCCTTGACTAGAGTGCGCCGGCACTAGTAGCGCGTGTCGGTTTGGGCGTGTCGGCCTCATAATAATCTTCGTCTGTGTGTGCCAGCCCAGAGGCCGCCCCCTACGAGCTCGGGAGATCTCGTTCCACCAATGGAAAGAGAACCGTCGAAGATTCCGATAGAGTGTTGCTGTGAAAGCATTACGGGCTCAGCGCTGCGTCCGCTCTGGGTTCGGGGCAGCTCTGAAAAGGACGTTTCAGATGCCGTTGGCTGTCCCGGCTACACCCTCGGACAATGACTCTGTCCAGGACCCAGGCGCGACTCGGCTTGCGGCCTGCGCGGTGATTTGACATGGGCTCCACGGATATCTCGCGGCGCTTGCGAGCGTGGTATTTCGATGCGGCCGCTCCACTGATCGCAGCAAAGCTTGGTCTGGATCGAATCGTCGGACGGCCGGGGAATCTCAGGCGCCGGAGAAGGCGAGCAACTGCACCGCGTGCTGTGTTGACTGGGTGTCTCTCTCGATTGTTTGGAGGTCGCTGGAATAGATCTCTCTCGCTTGTTTGGACGTCGCCCGAATATCCATGCCGTGGACGATGTGCGCGCATCGGGTTCCGCTTTGCCAGGAGCCGAGAAACAAGCTCTGCGAGAGCCCCGATGTCCCGAGGTTGCGCCATGGTGCTGCACGGGGGAGCGCGGGGGGTCGGTGCAGTTTTGACCTCGTCACGGGGTCCTCGTCACCACGTGGGAGTCTCTTCGAGATTTCCCGCCAATCCGTACGCCGTCTGCTTCTCCAGATCTCCCCGCTTGCTTCCTCGCGCCCCTGATCCGGGCAGGCTGGGAGTTGTGGCCGGCCGTCTTGGCGCAAGTTCTGCGTTGGGCCCCAACTTGATAAGAGGGAAGGATATGCTTAGTCGCTGCCTCGAGGGCCAAGACCGAATACCGATGGGTGAGTCGTTGCAACTCTCCTCGTGAGGTGAATTCCGCCTACATTTTGGAAGCAGTCCCCTCCAACTACTCGGCATCATGTTCGTGTTGCCCGGATACGCGGAACCTGGACAACACAAGCGAAAGAACGAATCAACCACATTGAACGGGGACTCCTGCTCCTGTCGACTCGAATTAGAACCTTCGATTCCCGCAATCTGTTCACACCGCTGCAGAGAAAGCACCAAGCGTTTCAGAAAGCTGTTCAGCATGTTGATACCCGGGAAACGGCTATATCTACACGCTGAATCTCGCTTGCAATATTTAGAACACCTTACCTGGGGCTCCGCTTGGGACCCAACAGGCTCTAAGCGACCATTGCTCTAACCTCATACACGAGGATCAAGACGTCGGCAAAATCTGTAACGAGAGAAATACAGTTACAACGAGGCTCCAAGATCTCTTTGCACGTGTGATGCCAATGTGCCAATGGACGCTCAGAGACAGGCTTATTGTCACGGATTCTGGTTTATTTTCATGCTCATGACACAATTACTTCTCTCCATGATGGGCCCCTCCTAGATCTTGACTGCTGCTGGCACGCTGATGGACAGGACATCCACACCCTTCTGAAGCTCGCTCTTTGTTGGCATAGCTCCTCGTCTCATCAGTTCTGAGGACGCCACCATGACCGGGTCGATTCCCATTGTACCAACGGCAACGACAGTCTGGCCTTTAGTATAGTACGCAACAAATTTGGCCTCCTCGGGCTGGCCTTGTAAGACAAGATCATCCCATCCGTTGGGGGTATTTCCGCAGTATCTTAATTGCGAGCCGAGAGCAGACCAGAATATAGGAATGAAAGGTTTGGCTTTAGCAGATGGATCGACGATATTGGCTGCTACAGAGCGACCAGCATTCTGTGCGACGTTCCAGTGCTCGATGCGTGTCAGAGCGCCTTCGCCGCCAGGTCCATGGTAGGGATAGGTCGCGATATCTCCGATGGCGAAAACATCCTTCAGTCCAGACACAGCAAAATGTTCATCTGTCTTCAAAGACCCATCCTTTTGAAGCTCGACAGCATTGTTGTCCTTGAGGAAAGTAGTCGCCGGGCCAACTCCAGTACCCAGAATGACCAGGTCCGCTGGCAAGGTCGTGCCGTCCTTCAGCGCAACGCCTCCGACTTTTGACGAATCTGAGTCGGATGAGAAGGCCTTTTCAACATCAGCAGACATCTTGAACTTGACGCCGTTATTTTCGAGCGACTTTTGGAAAATCTGGCCAACTTTTTCGCCCATAATCCGCTCTAATGGAGCCTTTTCCATCCCAACAACAGTCACATCGTTGTCCTTAGCCACCGCATTTGCAACTTCCATGCCAATGAAAGAACTGCCAATGATGACAATCTTCTTGTTCTTGTTACCAATAGCGGCATTAATTGCTTTGACGTGAGGAATAGTCCGAAGGAGGAAGATATTACCGAGCTCCTTGAAACCTGGTAACGGCAAGCTCTTTGGCGTGCCTCCTGTTGCTAAGACCAGCTTCGAGTATGAGTAAGAGCCTGCAAGCAAAGTTAAAAGAATTCAATGTGCCAAAAAAAAACACGCAAAGGGGCTTACTGCCGCTTTTTGTTGAAACCTTCTTGCCGGCAAAGTCGACACCAATGACCTCATCACTGACCACATCAATTGAACCCTCCTTGAACCAAGCCTCATCCCTGAGAGCGATCTTCGAGTGGTCGTCAATGAGTGCCTTCGATAGCTTAGTACGATCAAATGGAAGGTACCCTTCGCTGCTGATCAAAGTGATCGATCCCTTGAAGCCATTCTCACGAAGAGCCTCTAGAGTACCCAGCGCAGCACTTCCACCTCCTACGATGACCACTTTCTCGGCACCTTGTGTACCAGAGATCTTGATGTTTGGCTTCCGTCTACTACCCTTGATAGTCTGTGGCTCGCCAGTGACATAGACTGAACCATCTTTTACGGATAATCGGAAGGAAGGTAGGGAATCAATAGCCGGGGCGTTTTCGATGTCACCGTTTGTGGCTTTGAAGCAAGCTTGCGTAGACTTAGTCAAGATCGCAGAGTCTCAAGCTTGGTACACATACCTCCATGCCAGGGACAAGTGAGTCTTCCATCACCTTGTTCAAAGTCAGCTCTGATTTGAAGTTGGAGCCAATAGCAGCGGCGGAGCTAGATGCTAAGCAGATTTCAAAGTCAATACTCGAACGTCAACGCACCAGTCAATACACCCTTCACAAGAGGAGCACCATAATGAGTGCATTTACTGTATGGAGGTCAGCAGGTATCCAGATAAGCTCTTCCGCGAGCATTCGCGGAACATATGGAGACCAAAAGTTGGAAATAATTGACTGCATACTTTCCCAAAGCCGTGGTCTTTCCTCCAACATTACAGAGCAAGACCTTTCCTTCTTCGATTCCCTCGACCTCGACCTCTCTCTTCTCCCCTGGCTTCAGGTCGAGGCTGGTGATACCTTTTAGCTTGTATTCTGGAGCCATGATTCGTGACGTCGATGATAATGCTCGGGAATCCCCAAGAAAGCGGGGTGCGGCTTTCAGGAAAGTGTTTCGAAGTCCAACTCGAATGGAATGCAGCGGTGAGAGCATGTACGGCTTGGTTGAGGATTGCAATGAATTGTGATGGAAGAGTATGATATAACTGTAGGTTACTATCACAGATCTAGCTAGCCAATAGCGCGATGCAGGTAAGTCGACGATGATGCTCATACGCGGGGGCTTTGTAATGCCTTTATCTCATGTGGATTGGTCGGCCACTAATTTATGGGCCCCTCCAAATCTGCCAGGATCCGCCAGGTTTCGCGGCGCGGCTTCTCGGAAACGCTAGACTCGAAAAAAACTAGTCCAAGGTACTCTAGTGTACTTAGTATCATGGGTAAATAATGTATAATTCTAGGCCGTGCACACTAGATACTTGGCAATGCTGCTTTTATTCTTTTCTCTAGTATTTTGTATACAATCTATAGTAAAAGTGTTGATTTTCAGTGCAAAAAGCGGCGAATCGTTATAGATAAATCATTGGCTATACCCCCTGTATATGAGCCCTGTTAATGGAAACCGGTAGAATTACGCACAGACAGCACTTGTACATTATTTCGGGCATGTACTAAGTAGGTTAGCTACCTCAATATCTGTCGCTTTTTCACTTCCTGACAATTTATCTCCTTCCCCCTCATGTATCCCAGACTGCTACTTGGTCATAATCTCCTTGTGTTGCACATACGCCATCAGTTCTCCGTCAAACGCAGGCACATACAAGCAGATCCGAAGTTTGCCTTATCTGCTTGAACCTTCCGGCGGCTGAGCTTCACTCTTCGCATGTAATTTCCCTCTCCATTGGTCGTGAAATTGCAGTAGCCTTCACATTTTCAAACACCTCCTAGTCTTCTCCTATCTTTATTTCTCATTTCCAAGTTCGACTTTCCCCCGCCCCTCGCCTCATAAATATTATTCAAAAACATATTGAATTTTGTCGCAAACCACAAATCTCCGAGCATAAGCGCATCTCTCAATGGGGTTGACAGCCCAGTGATTCTCGACTACATCCGTTACTGGAAACCACTGTCGCGCATGCAGAACTCCTACGGCTGCGAGAATCTTCTCAGATAAGCCAGATGGGTGGACATTGACGCAGCCTCTACTGGGACAGTTTGGAGCTCGCTGTCTATCCAAAATCAGAGAACCTTCGGCTCATGAGCAAATCTCTTTTGGGTCGATGACCCTATTTCTCACTTATTTTCTTGGTCATGGGCTAAATATGCGGTGAGATTTTCGAGATCCGAGAGTTCCAGGATATTGGGCAGAAACCCCCCCAGAGAGTGTGTGTACATGGAAAGAAACGTCGAAGCCTACAGCTGCCCACGGATATGAGAGTCTGTACAAAATAAGGCCTTTTGGGGTGATGGTACGGGGCGACAGTCAGCAAGCACCTACAGAATTCGCGATACTAGCGGATACCAAGCTTTCCTAGAACCTTATCATGACCTATTCCATCTCATAGCAGCGGACTCCTCGTCTTTGTTTAAGTCTCCTCTCACATGCTGCTGGTGACGAAAGCAACCAAGAAAGCAAGAGTTATCCGCCCCCCAGTCTCTTCAACTGTTTGGGTCTGCTGGGAAGCAGTTCAACTTACGGCGATGTTGACAGGAGGATCATTGATCTCCTGTTCTAAACGTTGACGTGGTTGCTTCTCCCCATTGGAAAGACGATGGACGTTGGAGTTGAGAGAAGATTCAAAGGGCTGAGTCAAGGTCTATCGGTACTGTCACCTACGGGTAACTAACGTACTACGGTGAAGTGAATTCAAGAGGGCTGTGAAGAACCTGAACAGATTACTACGGCTCTCGTTTGAAAAAGGACAAACGTCTTTTTTCCACCTCATGACTCCCCTTTTACGTTGATCGTTGTCTGCCACTTTGGGAGGTTGGGTTTAGCAGGAGGAGTCGTGAGCGTCTTCCACATTGTGACTGTCTACTTTGCCGTGCTGACTCACTCTGTCTCTCGTGCTCAAATCTGACGGAAGTCCGAGGATCTGGGTTGCAGGAAACGCAGTGCGGTCACTTGAGAAATAGCAACCTTTGGTCCTCTTCTTATGCTGGGTCAGAGAGGCGATGTCTATGTGTCTGACAGCCAACTGCCCCACGTATCAGGAGTCACTCCCATCAGCCATCAACAACACCGCTCGGAGCTGCCTGAGGAAAGAAATCCCCCTCCTGCTCATGGTCCGTCCGGTGGCCAAATCCCTTTGTCTTGAGTGGCTCGTGCGCCGTCACGTGGCCGTTCATGACCGATCTCGGGCCACCACACCGCACATTCTTATCTCGCAAGTGTCCTCTCTCCCCCAAGGCAATTGTGCTCCACATGTTGGCCGGAAGGTTCCGGCCAGACCAATCACAGAGCTCCGATGCTAAGCAGCATATTCTGAGTGTCGTCCGAATAGCATCACCCTTCTCTGATGCTCGCAGGCGCCTCGAGTTCAGATCAGAATGGCCAGCAACAGCGCGAGAATATTCAGGGTACGCAATGAGCTCCAAAACACGGCTTGGAACCAGCATATCGGCTAGCACCCAGGTGTGGCTTGACAGCTCGCTTAGATGGCGATAATAGCCCCTCGAGAGGGTGAGTCCAGCGACCGACTGTTGGTTTGCTCTGTTGACCGGCGAAAATGATGCTGGCCGTGAAGTAGCTCAGCTTACTGGACTGAGGGCAGGCAGGTGAAACAGTCTCTTATCAAAAGTCTTGATAAGTGGAACGGTGGCCGGAATGAAGACAGTTCCTTTAGTTGGAATTTGCGCTGAGGCCGGAATCTTTCCATTCAGAGCCATATAAGCTCGAAAAATTCGCACTCTCCCTGCATCACCTCTCCTGTTCGTTCTCCCACCACGAACCTCACTCATATCAGAACTTCTTCCCTCAGCTTTTTACATCAAAATCTTCCTCCTTCACAGCACCTTGATATCAACAAACTCCCCCGTCACCACATCCATCATCCAACATCCATCATGGGATCCATCACCACCTCCGCCCCCTTCAACGTCCTCCGTGACACCAAGCCGGAAGACACCAGCCTTCCAGCCTTCATGGTCTCAACAACCCGAGGTTTTCTTCCTCGGCAAGAGCCTATTATCTCACTTCCCTCGGAGTTCGCTGCGCTCGAGTCCATCTTGTCTCGCATGCCCATCAAAACCCTCGAGGGGACCCCTGGCCTACTGGCAACCTTCACCCTAGGCGAGGCTGTCCTCAAGGAGTTGCCTGACCTGACCAGTGCTGTCAACAAGTACAAAGACAACTTGCCTCTACAGAATGCTTTGTATAGAGATTACTCTTTCCTAGCCTCGGCCTACCTACTCGAGCCGTGTCATGAGCGCTTCCTGAAAGGAGAGGGCTATGGACTTGGTCGCCAGACGCTGCCTGCCGTCATCTCGTTGCCTATCTCGAGATGTGCTGAATTGTTTGTCCTCTCCCACTGGACACTATTGACCCCTCGCTTACCAAAAAATAGGGCTGGCTTCAAGCCATTCATGGAGTATGCTGGCTCTTATGCACTTTTCAACTACCGCCTCGAAGATCCCAAGCTGGGTCTCGCTTATGATAATCTGCGTCTAATCCGTGCCTTTGAACACGGTCTCGACCCCAAGTCTTCCGAAGCAGGTTTCGTCCTCGTGCACGTTGACATGGTTCAGAACTCCGGACCCCTCGTCGATGGTGTCGTCTCTACCCTGGATGCGTGCGAGAGCAACGACCGCAACGCCTTCAACCTCGGCATGGAAAAAGTCGTCTCGAGCATGACGAAAGTCAACAAAGTCATGGACGGTAAGTCCTACCCCCCTCTCCCCGTCGCACGATTTCGCAAAGACGCCTGAAATTGACATGTGGCGAGGTATGTGGGGAAAGAGTAAGCCAGGAGACTATATTTCGTTCCGCACCTTCATCTTCGGTATCACTAGCCAGAGCATGTTCCCTCATGGCGTCGTTTACGAAGGAGTGTCGGAGGAGCCAATGTCGTTCCGTGGAGAGAGCGGTGCCAACGATAGCATGGTGCGTATTCCCATCCAAGCCTCGCAGATGTCACTGCAAAGCACCATTTAATGCTTCATAGATCCCCCTCTGCGATAATCTGCTCCAGATCACGATGCCTGATACACCACTCACAGCCATCCTCCAGGACTTCCGCTCCTACCGACCCGGCAACCACCGCGAGTTTCTCGAGTACGTGCGCTCGCGGTCCTCGCTCCTCTCTTTCCGTTCCTACTCCCTGCAAGATCGGACCTCCACAGCCCTCTACCTGCTGGCCCTGAACCAAGTCCGCGATTTCCGATGGCGCCACTGGTGTTTCACCCGCGAGTACATCCTCAAGAAGACCACTCACCCGGTCGCCACTGGGGGAAGCCCCATCGTGACATGGTTGCCGAACCAGTTGCAGGCTGTTCTGAATGCCATGGTCGAGGTGTGGGAGGGTAGTGGGAAGGACCTGGGCAGGGAATGTGAGGAGGTTATGGACTTCGCGATTCAGCAGAAAGAGACGCTGACCAAGGAGGTCCACAAGTACTGCGAGGAGAGGAATGTAGATGCCAAGACGGGGAGGGCTGAGTAGGTGAGGGATGTACGAGACCCGGAAGGCAATGCTGCTTGTCTGGCTTCCAAACTGTCGAGACAGCTAGATGGTTCGTCGGATAGCCAGATATAAATTGATGCGACACCTAGCGTGGCACTGCTGCAGGTCTCACCCCCGTCTTTGCGATTAGCTGAACCATAAAATTGGGTTGTCCCATTTACACTGGCCAACATTTGCTCCGCGCTATCCAGAGCACGACCATCTCCAGTGCAATGTGATGAAGCTGATGCGGACCTCAAGGCCTGCTCTACCTCACCCGCCACGACGGCGCACACGCGCCTCCTCCCATCGCACCTCAGCTTCGTTTCGCTTCCACGCCACTGGCTCGCCTGACCCGGAGTCCGCACCGAGAGCCTGGAGCCCGGCAGCCAGAGGCAAGCGTCTCCCGCTGACCTACGCGGGGAAGTCGGATCGCGGGTCTGGTTTGGGGCAGCGAGGCGAGGCGATCTCAGGATCGAGTGTTTGCAGCGGGAGGACCTGCGCCGAGAGGATCCTGGCAGCCGGGGAAACCGTACGTGGGCCGGTGGCTACTTTCCACCTGGGCAATCCAGAGGGGCACCGAGTCAGAGGCGCTCTGGGGATTGTTCGCTAGCCCGTGGTGGGGAATTATAGTTTTCCATTCCTGAGCTGAATGATGCTCTCAACTAGCCCGTCTGGACGGCGGGGCCCAAATGCCGCCATAACCCCATGGGTATCAAAAGCGTGTTCAGACAACCTTCCCATGTATATAATACAGACTCTAAGCCGCCACAGGGCCCCACGCCTCAACGCCGCCCCTCTTCGCACGAGCCCTATTTTATGATCAGGAGTAACAGTAGGTAGACCGAAGGCCGAGAGAGTTCTCGATCTCGTCTTATACATTTTTATCCGAGTTCGCCCTGGTATCGACCTTCTCCGCAACCACCGGCTGTTCTTCATCGCTCACATGGTCAACAAGCCTAGTTGGTGCGAACGCACTCTTGCGTCGGATTTTCTCGCCGTACTTATAGAATATCACAGGAATAGGAACCAAGATGAGCGCTACGCAGCCAAGGAGTGTACCACTCCAGTTGACCCCAAGGGCGGCAAACATGTACTGGGAAAAGAGCGGGAATCCGGCTCCTGCTAGCGAACGGAGGAATGTGTTGCCCGCAATCGCAGAAGCGGCGAACATGAGGTATGCGTCGACCAAGTAGTTGAGGGATTGGAGGAAGATGGCTAGAAGCCCAAACCCGGTGAGCAGTCCAGACAATGTTGGCACGATCCAGTGGATGCTTTCTTTGTATCCACTCCAGCCTGTTCTTGGTTAGCGACAATGCTGGTCATCAGATATGCTCAAGGTCCCTTGACGACTTACCGAACCAGAAGAGGCCCGCAGCGAAAGATAGACCTCCGAAAATGACAGGGGGTAAACGCCATTCCGGAATCGGGACGCCGTTATTAGCGAGGAGCTTTCTGTTATAGCTTGGCTGCGTGAGAGCAACGTAGAGACCGGCAATGAGCATGCCGACAACCATCCCAAAGTAAGGCAGACCTCCGACACCACCGTTCATGCCATGGATCTGTTGGAAGACGATCGGATAGGCTGTCAAGAAGAGGTAGAGGAGGCCGTAGATAAATGCCATGTAAATGGACAGGAGGAGAACGATCGGCTCCGTGAAGAGGATTCGCATCGGACGCGAGAAGTTCTTGGTGAGTAATTCGCGGAAGTCGATTTCAATTTCTTCTTGCTTGGCATGAATACCCCAGTTCTTGGTTCTTCGTCGTAGCTCGGAGGCCTTGGTGATCAGAATGACGGGTGGGTATGTCTCCTCCAGAAAAATCAGTTCAAGGAAGAATGCTACAAATCCCATGATAGCGACGAGCCATTCGGTCCACCTCCAGCCCAAGGAACTCTCAACAATGAAGCCACCGACGAATGGTGCGAGAAGCGGTCCGGTGAAGACTGTCATGGAGAAAAGCGTGATAGCCAAGCCACGAGTCCGGTTATCAAACATATCTGAGAAAACGGCCGCGACGATTGCGAGAGGACTAGCTCCAAATATCCCTAGTGCATGTCAGATTTTGGGCCTGAAGCAGCCAAAAGGAGCGAGTAGACTGACCTCCCCAGAAACGGCATAGCAAGATAGTCTGCAGGTCCTTCCCAGCCGCAACGCCAACTTGAAAGATGGAGAACCCAAACATCGACAAGACCAGTGGTAGTCGTCTTCCCCTCAGTTCGCTCAGAGGAGCCCAGAAAACAGGACCGAGAGCGAAACCAAGCACGTAGAGCGAAAGTCCGAGCAGGCCAACTTCCGTCGACACATGGTACTGGGCAGCAACTGTTCTTGTAGCAGTCGAGAAGATACTCGAAGTAAAGGCTGATACCAATGTCGTGTAGCCAAGGATCACCGCAGTCAAGATTCTGCTTCCATTAGACATATCCTTATCGTCTCAAAAGCCAAGCGACTAACTTTTTCCTCATTGGCCAATTCTGAGGATGCAGCGGATCATCAGGCCCTTCGAACTCGACGACGTATTCTTCCTGATCTGGTAACGGTGGCGGATATGGTTTCCCCAATCCCATCTCAGGTAGCGCGCGTCTGCTCTCCATCGACTTGTCCGTGACTGAGCGTCCCACGGTTCCAGTATGTTGCGATTTCGCAGTCTGTATTCGTGATAGGACAGTAGGATGCCTCTCCAAATCCTTCTGCGTCGAGACTCGCCTCATCATCCTCTCTCGGCGCGACACAGGTTCCTCGGAGGAGCCTGTCGAGCAGCTCGATACGCTTGCAATGCGCTCGATTTCATGGCTGGGGCGTAGGTACGGTATGCTGGCGAAGCGCTCCGGAGACGCGTCGCGCTCGTTCCTCTGCATGGCAATATCTGCTTCGTTCATGGTGACGACCTGGATGGTAGTGTGCTGAAAAGTAGAAAACTGGGTTTGGGTTCCAAGGCAAAGTGGTGGGCACAAGGCTGTTTCTTATCAAATTAGGGGCGGCTGGTTGGGCCGATTGCCTCGGTATCTGATAGGAAAGAGCCGAGGCGTGTATATATATGTATATATATAAATTTGTCAACACCAGATGAAACTTGCACCATCACAGAAAGTGAATTTCAAACAAGGGACCAGATGTCGAGCGATGTTAGCAAGCGGCATCCAAGACTTAGAGGTTATTCCTAAAATGTTCTTTGGAAACACGTCACGTATACCGTATTAGTACACGCCAAAGCCATCTCCAGCTAGTTGCTCGTATTAGAACAATATCAGGAACAACATGCCAAGATCAACAAGGATAGAAAAGACTACCGAAAGAAGGTTTTTTATTAGAGTTTTCATGAGCCGAGATGCCATGATATCATATGCACGGAATTCGGCAGGTGAAGCGGATTTAAGGAGAAACAAGCTTTTATTGACTCCATTTTTATGCGCGCCGTGGATCATGATGCAGCCTACCCACGGCAAGAGAGGCGATAAACCCGGGTTTAGTGAGGAGATACGGATACCCCATACGGGTGTGACAATCGTTACTGTGGAAAGCTTTTGGTAAGTGGGGTGCTTGGAAATATCTATTGAGCACATGGATTGTTCGACAAGCACAGAGAACAGCAGTGGCGTTGTTTCTGTACGGAACCGACCCACATTAAGCGAGCTGGCGTTTAGCTGTAAACTGATGACACCCAACAAGTGATATATTACTTGCCCTGGCACTTTCTGTGATGTCTCCGGCTCCTCAGCTTTAAGATCAGTCACTACCAAGGAGATGTGCTTTGCAAACTAGGTTATAGCATAGCTACAGCGTAGCACTACATATGGTATCAACAAGCAGGCAATCGCTATCAACTGTCAATCTACTCTTCGCAAGCTCTCCTGCACACCCCAGCCATCTGCTAGCAATGCACTCATCTCCTCCAGGCTCATCCCCTTTGTCTCCGGATATATGGCCCAAATAGCCACCCATCCTCCGATGCAGACCAAGCCATAGATGGCGAACGTCCAAGGTGGCGTCAGGAATACTATCATTGGGAGAAAGGTCAATCCCACGACAAAGTTCGCACCCCAATTGGTACTGGTGCTTATTCCTGAGCCGAGAGAGCGGACATTAAGAGGAAAAAGTTCGCTTTGCATCCAGGGAACGTTTCCGAGACCAAGTGCATATGCTCCGACATACAACATGATACTCACAAGAACCAGCATAGGGGCCGTACTTTTAGATAGAGGAATTTCCTCGCGTGCAGCCATTGGATGGGCAGGGCTGAATGAATGCAGATCTGAGGGCAGTTCAATAAAATTGAAGCCTACGGCGCATAGAAAGAGACCAACAGCCATGATTGGGATGGAGGAGAGTAGAATCCTTCGTCTGCCGATGCGATCAATCAGGAATAGGGCGGCGCAAGTCGTGATGAAATTGGTTACAGCCACCGTGAGTGAGGTCAACGTGGGGCTGTCGAAACCCAGCATGGTGAAAATTGTGGCGGAGAAGTACATCAGCGAATTCTGGACACTTGTTAGTAGTATAGAAGCCCCTGATGTGACCTACGTACGAATCCACTAAGTTGTTGCAGGCCCTGCAATAAGCATGCAATGGTCAAAGCTCTCCTATTTCCAGGGATTCGGACAAGCTCCGCCCAATTGTCTTTCGCAGCTGCGAGCCGAGAATTCCGCTCTTGTCTCGTCTGCCCGCTCAATCTTCTCTTCTTCGCTTCCTCTTCTTCGCGGACCTCTTCCTCGATACCTCTCAAGACCCGATCGGCCATTTTCTGGATTTCGGGCCCAGATCCAAATACCTTGTTCAACACATTCCTTGCCTCATCATGCCTGTTGACCATGACTAACCATCGTGGGGTCTCTGGCATTATAACCATAGTGAGCATTTGGACCCCAGCGGGCACAGCACCCAGACCAACGATCCATCTCCAAGCAGTGTTTTCATGTCCCCATTGCACGAAGACCCATCCCACGACATATGCTACCACTTGACCAACTGTAATGAACAAGACATTCAATGTCATCAAGCGACCTCTGAATGGAGCGGGCGAAAGTTCTGAAATGTAAAGCGGTGCCGCAAAACTACCAGCGCCAACTGCCAATCCGACCACCGAACGGCCAGCGATCATAAGGAACACGGAGGAGGAGATGGCCTGGAGGATGGCACCGAGGATGAATGCCAGGTCTGCCAGAAGCACAACGCGTTTGCGGCCAAGCCTGTCCGCAAGAATCCCGGAGACAGGCGAGACTAGCAGAGCAAACAAAGCTGTGGCAGATGTT
Organism: Diplocarpon mali; assembly: GCA_024741835.1. NCBI lineage: Eukaryota > Fungi > Ascomycota > Leotiomycetes > Helotiales > Drepanopezizaceae > Diplocarpon > Diplocarpon mali. The sequence goes on along the minus strand of JAENRP010000043.1, from coordinate 107,274 downwards.
ATGAGCGACTTGTCGAGAGTCGTCAATGGATGTCCCAAAGAGCTATTGATCGAGACGAGCGTTGCGGAAATGACGCCTGTATCATCTGAGAATGTTAGCGAAGCCCGATCGTGTCTTGCGGCCTGCCACACACATCCAAATAGCAGCCCACTAATTCCAGCAGAGAAGGTCAAGAGCCACACAAAGATCCCAGGGTGTCGTAGGTTCTTCTCCAGCAGCAGGGAGACATCGCTCAAGTCAGCAAGATTGGGGGCTTCATGGCGGATCAACGGTTCCTCGGCCGAGTCTGCCATGTCTGCGAGCGCTATGGAATCTGACGCCGTGGTGGGAAGCAGAATGGCTTATTGCGAGCCATCAACGAGGTCTTGCTTGAGAGAAGTATGGGGAAGTGGTGAAGGATGCTCGGCACATTCCTACAGGACGTGCGCGACAAGGCTGGAAGGCTGGTGCTCTCTCGTCAGCCTCGTGACAGAAGGTGTCTGTTCTGAGAACCAGCCTGCTCCAGCAGAAAATGCCAGTGCACGAGTAGCCATTCACTTCTGAACTTCTTAAGCCCTGCTCTCTTCAGGCTCTGTCAACTTCGGGTCCAGCCAAGCAAGGCTGTATAGTATCACGTGTGCACACAGGGGTTCGCGGACCTAGGTAGTTGCTCAGCTAGACATCCTTGCCGAGCACGAAGCTTCGTCGTCCTGTCACCGACCACACTTGACATGTCAGCGCGATGTCTAAGAAGCCTGCGAAGGGCGAGTACATCGAGACCGTAAGCTTTATGTCCCGTGCTATGCCTCAACACTCCGACTGACCCCCCGTTAGGATACTGGAAACAAAGTCTCTCGCCGCTCCCAAATCATCGGCACCACGAATATCATCCTCGGGGGCAAGACAGTCATCCAAGCCGAAGTCATCATCCGCGGCGACCTTCTGCGCACATTTCCCGCCAGCAACCCGAGCGAGAAGCAAAGCAATGCGGTGGCGGTAGCTATCGGGCGGTATTGCTTCTTCAGTCGAGGGTGTGAGTTGAGGCCGCCTGGGAAGCTGTATAAGGGGTAGGCGGCATCGGTTCTCAACTCCACAGTCTCTGCTCTGCTAGGTGACCTGGACCGAGAACATGGGTTTCCTGTAGACAGCCAGACTAACGTAGACCTCCAGGCAATTCTCACACTACCCCCTCAAAATCGCGGACCATGTCTTTGTCGGCGCAGGCTCCATTATCGAAGCAGCGCTCATAGGCAGCCATGTCAGTATCGGATCCAATTGCGTGGTTGGCAAATTCACGATCATCAAGGACTACGTCAAGATACTGGATGGGACGGTTGTGCCGCCGAACATGGTGATACCGAGCTTCTCCGTGGTGGCAGGGCGACCGGGCAGAGTTGTGGCTGAGATCGCGGAGGGGGAGATCGACGGGATGGATCTGCGGGAGGTTTACAGGAGTGTTGGTAACAACTGAGTACCTGCAGGGCTGCGCGGTTGCAGGACAGGCGCAGCGATGCCCATGTCTTTGGCATTTGAGGATCCTCTTGCCTTTGTTTCCAGAAGTGGAGATGCACTTGTTTTCCTTCGGCCGCTGTGGTCGCCCTTGTTGCCACTTCCAAAAGTTCCCTCGCCTCGTCCGGCAAGCTTCGATTGTTCCCCTGCGCTGTCGTGCCATTCTCAAGGTCCGACTGAGCGTGCCTCGGCCTCGAAGTTTTCTCTTCTCCGTCCTCGTCGCGTCGTGTTCGTCGCTGACCACCCTCCCCTCAGTTTCGGCTCGTGCTCTCTCCACTCCCGAGACAGCCATGCTGCTCTTCCGTGAAGTAACAGTCCGGGCATCCCACTCGCCACAGCCGTGCCGCCCTCGCACCACTGCCATGCCACGCCCCGAACAAATCCGCCGCTGCCTCGCCATCGTCACGATCCACCACCGCCGCACGAAGCCGATGGATCCAGCCGTGGCCAGACACCTCTCGCCCAACGCCCGCCGAGTGCCTGGCCTGGCCGGGTGCGAGCGACCCCCGCAGCACCGCACCGCCCCGCGCGCGTGGCCTCCCACGTGCCCCCTCCCCCCCCCCCCCATCCCGCGGGGGAAAGACGTGGAGGGAGACGTTGATCTTCTGGGCGTGTGGCCCGGATACCTCCAGCGTGACGGGCCCTGCCCAGGATGTTCGTGACGTCCGGCCGCCCTCCCGCGGAGGACTTGGGCTTGTGTTTGCAGTTGTTGCAGGTCGCAGTTTGTGTGACGAATGAGAGGTACGTAGGTGTCTGGCCGGTATCCCTGACCATGTGGAGGTGTGGAACGAATCGAGTGGACCACAAGTGATGGAGGGGGCCCTAAGCGGCAATAACATGGATATAGGATATAGACACCATCATGGTTGTGAATTATCCCCCCCCCTTTCCGTGATTAACTACTGCCCGGTGGCTCCCAAGCCAGTCTACTTCTATAAGATCCCACAAACGCCCATGGTACACGATTCTTCTAGCCCAATCTAAGAAATAACCCAGAACTCCGTCCTGGCCTTTTGCTCCGGCGCTTCCTTTTCCTGACCGGTCCAGTCCAACCACCCGTACACAATCCTCGACTCCTCCTGTTCCCGCCGCCATTATCTTGACCGTACACGCCGACTGTGCCCGGCCCAACATCCAAACCAAGAACTCCCTAGAAACTGAACAACCCGCTCCGCCTCTTGCCGAAGGGGTATACGATCAACGCACTGAGGAAAAGCCCGACTGTGATACCGATGGCGACCTAGTACGGAGATTAGCGTATGCTCTTTGCTTGTCGCCCCCCCCGAGACGACTCGTTCGCTCGCGCCGGAGCTGCTCCTGACTGACCTGTATCATGCTGTATCCAACATTGAACACGATGCCGTTGAGATCCGAAGAAGAAGTTCCAGAGAGGGTCACCTGCGCCACAGGACCGTCAGCAATCATTCCTCAACCACTTCCGACCCTCCACATCGTCCACATAAATAGCAGTGAGATACGGACGTAGTTCTGTATTACTATCCCGACCAAGGAGAATACCCGAGGGTGGAAGCACAAACCGCCATAGGCAAGGTGACGTAGGCCTTCTTTCCAGTCGCAATGATTTGGAGGAAACGGTGGCCGAGGCCGTCATGGACGTCACTTACAGGACTGGTGCCGTTGATCTTCAGAGTTCCGTTGGTGTAGGTCGTGGTGTTGGTGATCTGATCCGCACTACTCAGCCCGGCCAGTAGTGACCCGGAGGCTGCGAGACCCGACGGAACCTGGACAAAGATGGCCGGCAAGAGCGCTGCGGCAGCAACCCCATGGCGCATGCGTGAGTAGAGGTTGCCGAGGACGCCCACGGCCAGAGCCCCAAAGGTATTGGAAATCTGTGCTGAGGATGGGAATTTCTTGGCACTGAAGAAATTGACGACGTAGCCAGCGAAGGAGATGAGAAGCATCACCGGCATCTGCTTCCACTTGGCTTGGTTGATGATGCACAGGCAGAGGGTGAACAGCGGGACAAACAACCACTTGTAGTAGTCGCCAAGCTGATCCGAGCAGGTGGTCCTGCTGCTGGCGTTCGGGTCCATCAAACCGTAAAAGGCCGTCCCAATCGTGATGCCGAACCCGAGGAACAGCGAGTAGATGATGGAGTACACCATGCGGACGGAGCCCGCGACCATCGAGCGCGACTGCAGCTCGAGAGAGCCGCAGAGAACCATGTAGCCGGGAAGGATCAGCGCAATGGACGATTGGGCGAGCGCCGAGAAGCAGAATAGATCGCCACCGCGAATCGAACCGAAAGCACGAGCCAGAAACGACGTCAGCACCGCCGCAGAGATCTGGAGGAGGGTTAGCCGTCGGTCAAGAAGGCGGAGAGGCGCCATGTCGCCAGAGGTTCTAGGCCCAGGCCCAGGCCCAGGTCGGTGCGAGGAGTTCCCCGAGCCCCTGAGTCG
>JAENRP010000043.1:84478-100999 GCA_024741835.1 Diplocarpon mali | reverse complement strand
CCCAAAAAGCTGTGATAGTGACAGCTCCTAGCGAGTCGGTGCACCAAGTCTGCCACCGCCACCGATAAGAAAAGGGCCGAAAGAACTAGAGGGCGGTCGTGCGGTGCTGCTCGAGTAAGGCCATGTACGGCCGTGAACCGAACCGAACCGAACCGGCCCGGAATGTGATGGGACGGTCGTGAACCGGGTCGCGGCGAGTCGTCCGCCCGGGGCCGGAAAACAGGAGCCAAAGGGAGAGACGGACGAGCATTCGGCCGTGGGCCCGACCCCAACTTGGGAAGAAAGGAGACGACGCGGAAGAGGGTCGAGGGGGAGAGGACCGGTCGAGCAGAGCAGCCTTGATCCCTCTCCGTTCCATGGTTGGTGATGTGTGTATGTGTATATATATATATCTATATATTTATATGAAAATATGTCGTCGGAGAGGAAAAGAGAGTTTGGATGGCGACATCCCTTGGCCAGGGTGCCGGCTTGGGTCCACGAGCACGAGCGGTGCAATCTCTCTATACAGCCATGTCCGGCCCCCCTGGCGGAGGATTTATCGAGTCCTCCTCTCTCTACTAGCTCGATGGGAGACGGGCCCGTCTGCTATTGCTGCCTCGTGCTCGGAGAGATTCCATCTCCTCGACTCCGTCGCGAGCCATCACCACCTCACCGGCCCCGATAACACGCGGGATCTCGTGCAGGGGCGGCGGGATGGGCATGGGCATGGGTCTGGGTCTGGGGCATGGGGCAATGGCATTGGCACTGCCATTGCCATTGCCATTGCCATTGCCAATGCCCCCTCGGCCCATGCTCGACTCTACCGTCTACACAGTCCTGTCGACCCGCGTCTCGGCACCTGCTCGAGAATGAACGGTAAGCAGGACAAAGAAAAAGACTCGAGCCTGTCGGAGATGGGATCAGGACGGGGGGGGGGGGGACCTCTTCAAACCAAAACACCTAATGTCTAGAGGACCCGAGCTAAGAGCACGAGTTCTTCTCTTTCCCCCTCCCTCTCGACATCCTCACCCCTTTCCCGACCCTTCTTCCTGGTTTTCCTTTTTCTTTCCGGGCCAAAACCTCCACAAGTTCCAAGACAAAGACAAGCTGGGCATCGAAAAGCGGCGCGCTGCGTTGCCTTTCCCCCCCGCCGCTGGACTGGACTGGACTGGACCGATCCGGACTGGAGCGAGCTGGGTGGAAAGGGGGAGAGATGCCACCAGTGCGCGGATGTGATGGGCGATTGACGTCGTCGTCGTGCCCGGCCGATCCTCGTCTAACGCGATCCAGGAGAGTCACAGCTCAGCACGTCCTCCCGGTGGGGTGTGTATTTCCAGTCCGGTGGGGTCCCTGACCAGGGCCGACATCCACGGCCACAAAGTATGCAAGTCTGACCATGCAGACCCGCAAACGAGGCCGGACCACCGCTCCATCCCTCCAAGACAAAAGGCCCTCGACCTGCCGACGCGACCAGAGTGGGCCGGCTACTCGATGCGGTGTTTCAATATACCCCGGGGCATCTTGCGCGGACGGTGGGCCAGGGAGCGGATACGTCTCTCGCCATTCTGCTTTTAGCAGCCCTCCTGGGGAGAGTTGCAATCGAAGCATGCTTCGTATCCGATCAGAGGGTGCCATGCGTGGCGGGGGAGGGTGGGTGTGGTTTTTTTGGTATTTTTTCTATATTTTTTCTTTATTTTTTCTTTATTTTTTCTTTATTTTTTCTATACATATATCTATATATATACATATATAGATTTATTGGAAAACCCCCCTGACTCGATGCCCAAACCCCCATTGGGAGGACCGAGGGCGTCGAGAGCATCGGCCGCCCATCTCGCCCGAGACGTAATAAACACCGGATTACGTCGCGTCCATCTCCCAAGCAGGGCTGGTAATCACTTGTCGTGCATGGGCTTCCCATCAGCCCTCTCGACTGTGCTGGCCCGCTTCTGACGAGTATCATGACTCCCCCGTCTTCCTCTTCCGCCGTGCGATGCTCTGGCCGCTGCACGGCATGACACGCAGGATGCAGAGATGAGTCAATTGCGTGCAGACCAAGTTACTTGCAAGCCCAGTACTTGCTGTCTGCTGCTGCTGCTGCTGCTGCTGCTCTCTTCACATGCAAAGACCTTTGAAGCGGCGTTCCGGGGGCTGGCGGGAAGATCTCCCATTCTTCTTCTTCTTCCTCCTCCTCCTCCTCTTCTTCTCGAAACCTTCGCGTCCCGACGCCCCTCCTTCTCCTCCCCGACAGCGACGCCCCTCCTTCTCCCCCGACAGACCCGTCCCGCGGTACCGTGCGTGCCTCTCCCCCCCAGGCAGTGCGTGCACCGCGCCAAGGTTGCGGCGAAACTCAATCAAGATATCAGGATCAGGATCAGGCGCGCCGCATTCTTCGTCGCTGATGACATGAGCCCACCCCACGTACACATCCCTCGGCCTCCGCAGCCCGCAGCCAGCAGCCAGCAGCCAGCAGCCAGCAACATCCCGCCAGCTCCAGACGTGCGTGCCGGACGGCGATCCCCACATGGCCGTCCAGCCACCACCCGGATACGAGCGCCCAACACCACTCTCCCAACCTCCACCCCAATGTGCCTCGCATCTCCAACTCTCGACTTCGTCAGACCCGTTTCTCGCGCTCCGGCCCCGTTCCGGTCCTGACCGTGGACAGGAAGAAACAAAAACAGCGAAAGCCCCCCCAACGAGCAAACACAGGAAAAGCATTGGCTCTCGTATGCCTTCGTTTCGTCATTCCTGCGCGGATGACAGACGAGGCCCCGGACACGGGGATCGGCAATTTCTCCCCGAGACGACCACAATAAAAGTGGGAGTTTCAGTAGTGTGTAGAATGGGAGGTTGTAGTACTATGGAGTGAGGCACTAGGATAAGCCTGGTGTAGCACTAGTGGGTCACCTGACTACAACCCCTCGACAACCACCGTCTGCTGGCCCGGGAGCGTCGAGAGGGAGTCCGGGCAGCCTCGGCCAAGCCCTGGCGACTTGCCCCCTTTTTCCTGCTAACACGGATGGAATAACCATGCTGTCGATCCCGCTGCCGCCCAAACCCGGGGCTTTCCAGCCCGATCATGTCTCGGGGACGTTTTCCCCTTGGTCCGAGTCGGGACCGGCGTGACCTGACGAGCTGGCGGCCTGGCCTCCCGTGGCAGGGGGAAGTCAGGTGTGCCCGGGCCAAGGAGGCGGTCGGCTCGCCGGTGGTGGATCTCGGGAATGTGATTTGTTCGTGGCATGCAATTCACCAACTGGGAACATCGGAAACCCCGGGCCGCACGTGGGTTGGGTCTCGAAGAGCGCACCATCGTGCAGCTGTTCCCGGGCCGCGGGAGGAGAGATGGATGTAAACAAAGTCCGGGCCGCGGGAGGAGAGATGGGTGTATACAAAGTATGGCTGGTCGGCCGGATCGCTAGAGCGCATCTCACACGGCCACGCTTCCTTGTGCCTCTGACCATCTGGCATGAGTAGTAGAAGAAGAATCCACGTTGCTGAGCGAGCCAACCGAGCTTCTACGTATCCGAGTACGTGAATTTCCGCCCCAGCGGCTGCTCGAGCTCGGAGATCACCCGCGCCACGAACCCCTCCCCACCCAACGGAGGGGGGAAACAATCACAAAGAAGAAAAAAAGGAGAAAAAAGGCAAGACTGGATTGCTGGGAATGAAGGCTAGCTGGACTGGGCGGGACTCGACAAATGCGGTGTCCTTTTCGCCGGAACGGGCTACAGTGAAGCTATTCAGTCCCAGCCACCCCCCCGCGCGGCCAGAGATCAACACCAAGACGCCGTGAGCGACGCCCCGACGACGATTAGCCCCGGCGATCTGCAGGATTTCCGATCCCCCCCCTCTCTCCCACGGACCCGAAACGCGGACCGACGGCGCCGCTCTTTTGCGTCGCACAGATCCGGATTGACCAGATCGGACGGACGGCCGACGGAGAGGCTTGGCTGTGTCCTCCTCTCCGGTGCTGGGGGGGGGCGGATGGTCGGCTCTCTTGACAGATCGGCTGGTCGGCGGGGGGTGGGGGTTTGTCGCAGCCTTGCATGCTGCGAGGTCGGCAGCCCTTCGGGAAAAAGAATGTCTCGGGGAGGACAGGGCCTCTCGCACAATCGGCCGGCTGAGGGAGACCAGGCGGCACGATGTCCATGGCAGAGAGACCGGGGCGCATCAGGCCGTACGGCGATGAGGGGAAACTTGGGTGCCGCAACCTGGGCTCAGATCTGCTAGAGGCTGCAGTCGTACCCTTGGTGGAAAGAGGGTGTTCAACTGGATAGGCTGGTGTGATCAGAGTGCGAGACCTCTCTCCGTCCAACCCTGATCCGAGATGGAGGGATAGCCAGCTTCCACCGACTGAGCTTCGGCTGGAGGAATGAGCTCACGGTAGCCCCGAATGCAACCTACCAAGAGGCACCGAATCGCAAAATGACGGCGTCTGCAGGGACTGAGTAGTGCTCTCCTAGAACGCAGACCTCAGTAACGCCGTGATCTTTCCCTCCTCGCCATCCGCACCATCCACATCCATCTCGTCGTCCTGCTCCCGCGGCTCCAAGGCCCCCACTCCCCGCTCGACCCTCAACATCAGCCTCCTCATCTTCTCCAGCTCGAGCTCCACCTCTCCGTTCTTCGTCACCAGGTTGTCCTGCAGACCAGCATCCGCTCCCAACAGGCCAACCAGCTCCTTCATGCTCTGGTACCGCTCGGCCTTCCCCCGGGCGAGCCTCCGCCGCGCATTGAGAGCCGCCAGCCGCTGCTGGAGCTCCGCGTACTTGGCCGCTTGCGCGGGCGCGTGAGCCGATGCTTCTTCGCTCCACTCCTCCGGCAGTTGGCCGATGATAGATTCCTCCCCTACCCTGGCCGTCAGTCCCGCTCCACGTGCAGAGATCGCCAGACAGAGACAAAGACACGACCCAGACACGCACGGTAATCGCTCCCCCGCTCCGCCCACTCGTCCCCGAGCCTCACGCCCTGCTCCCCGGCGTTCCAGTACAGCGCGTCGATCTGCTCTGCGACGTGCCTCCGCGCCTGCGGCCCGTACGCCAGCCTGCCGTGCTGCTTCAGCCGGGCGTTCAGCCGGACGAGCGCGTCGTCGATGGCTCTCTGCCCGAGGGCGTCCTCCTCGGCGGACGCGTTCGCCGCGGTGAACGCGGGCGACGGCCGGAGCGGCTGCGAGAGCGCGAGGATCTGGGAGCGGAGGAAGGCCGCCTTCAGGTCGAGGATGGTCGGCGGGGACATGGTGGGTGTTTGAACGCGAAAAAAAATTTCCCCACGGCGAGAGGTTGCGATGTCGAGGTTGCGGTGGGGCGGTCCGCTCTGATGAGGTCGGACACGTCTGGGAAGACGCGACTCTGCTGCCGAGGTTGGCCCGGTCACGGGCGCTAGGAGCATCAACTTCCTGACATCAACTCACAAACCCCCATCAATGCCGGAAGTTGGCGGCGGGACACTAACAAGCTCCTCCACACCACCAAGCTCTTCACTTTCTGCGACAGCCAGTCCCATGCAGGCACGGTGCATACAGAAAAGAAGCCATTCCATTGAGTCGAAGAGTCGGTAAAGCTGATCTGACAATCTCCACCGTGCTCTCTAGGTCGTGCTCTCCGTCAGTTTCCGTAGAGCATTGCCGAACTCCTCCATTTCCCTGCATGTTTCTATTCGCGCGCCTTTGGCTTCTCGATCTACCAAGCACTCCACAATAAGTTCCTGATCACTTGCGTGTACTGAACCGCACGAGTTTGCGAGACCTTTCAGCAGATTGCTTGGCCCCTGGATGCTGGGATTTGGATGTCAAGCAAGAGGGTCCTGGAGATGAGAGCGTTGTGTGAGCAACGGGAATGCGCTTTCGAGTTCTGTCTCTCTTTCTTGGCTGGGCTACTATTGATTCTCCTTTGGCTACGCTCTTTGCCAGCAGATCAACGGCTGCTGGTGCGACACACGTGTGCTGTCGTGGCTAGCATTTTCTTTCGCATGGCTGAGAGAAATGGTCCTTGTCATTTTCAAGAGGAACTATGCAACTAGCAAGACGAGCGCATTACGGCCAAAGAAGCTCAGAGAGATACATTAGGGTCAGCTAGCCCTGGAAGCATTCTCTGCCTGCGAATCATTGGCGTAGCTCGGCGTGGAGCTCTACAGTTTTTCGTCTCGTTGCTCCTTTCCTGTGAGCGTCCGTCTCGACAGCTCGGTCCTTAATGTCAAATACTGACCAACTGGAGCATCCACCTTCTTTTCAAGTATGCCATTCGTCTCTCCCGTATCATGTAGTCGGCATGTCTTCGCGAGAAACAAATATCTTCGTCATGTGACGCCCACGCATCATCTTGGAGCCATCCATGTCTCCAGCGACTCATGGAGTAGATGAACCTCTGACATTCTGGACGACTAGTAAGCTTCAAAGCGACTAGCGAGGCTTTCTTGCAAAGCAGCACGTCTAGAGAGTAGCGGTTTCTGCTGGCTGGGCCCAAGCATGCAGACGAGACCGGGTCCAGAGCCTCGAGATCTCGCGGTGTCTTTCGGCAGGAAGAGCGACGAGAGACGACCTGTCCAGGCCGCGCTCTGCTCCACTATCAGCCTGGCGCTGGCACGGGGCCCAACCAAGTGCGGGTGTAGATGAGAAACTGCCCCGCTCGTTTCCACGCTCGGATGTGAGAGCAGAAATGCCTGTGGATATGTTGTATTTCGCCATTTTCAGGCCTGCGAGACGGATTTGCTGGCCAGCTGGCGTGGACAGAGCGAAAAGGCCTGTCTCCAGGTGTCTCCAGGTGTCTCCAGGGCGCTTGTAATCATGATTTGGGCTGTGGAGGATTTGTCTCCCCGGCTCGGCTGCTCCAGCAGAGACCATGACCCGTCTGGAGCCACGGTGGGGAGATCTTGCTCGGCCTACACGGACTCAGTCACAGAACATGCTAGCCGTAGCATCGCCTGGGAAGATTACCCCGAGAGCACTCGGTATACCGCGTAATACGTGTCTCCGTGTGATATCGATTTATTCAGTAACGCCCTTGGAGCAGCGGCCTTGCGACAAGCCACGTCCTTTTACCTGAGGGAGAGGATAAACGAGAGAGAGGACAACCCAGGTAGTAAAGCTATAAACCACTAGTGCACGACCAACGCGTATACCCTCAGCCACGACTGGATGTGATCTATCTGAGTCGGCCTGAAGTCCAGATTCTCGCTCGATGTATCGGTGAAGCCTGCATCCCGAGCTGTTCCTGCGGCAGGCAAATCCAGCGATTCTGGTGAGAGCTCCGACTGTTTATTTTCCTGTCCTTTAGCCCGGCAAGCTGACGAGGCCGGGAAGCATTGGCTTCGCACCTGTGCTTGCTAGAGTCATCGCTTGACCCAAGCTTCTGTTATCTGGCGGGGACTTTGCAGGCACTCGCTCGCCTTGGGGTCGTAGTGGGTTACAAGACGGGTAGCGGAGTCGAGACTGCTGCTGTATCTCGGAAGGTCGGTTTTCCCTCGCTTGAACAGGTTCATGTGAAGCGACACAGACCCTCTCCTGCCGGCAGCGCTGCAATGCTGGTATCATTTACTGCTGGACCGGTGGACTTGTGTCGTCGAGCAGCTTGTTCCAAGACGATGGCCAGGAGTATCTTGCTGACGGGAAATATCACGAGGTGAGGTTGGCTGGATGCTGTGGTACAGTCTCATATGCTTGACATGAGGACCGAAGGCCAGCTGCTTGCTCTCTCGATCCCCACATGGTTTCGAGGGTTTGGTTTAGTCGATGCTGAGGCCATGATCTCGACTGGTGGAAAACATGGGTTGGTATTGAGTTGGCGAGGCTAACGCCCGGAGAGAGGAAGATACCAAGGTTATTCGAGAGAGCTTGTGCATCGAGAGCTCACACCATCTGTGCACAGGAATCTCACGCTAGCTTCTCGACCCTACTCCCGTCTGATTCTCCCCAATGCCTCGGAGGTACTGTGAGTGCTCCCTAGTCTAGCGACCACATATCCAGATAGTGTACGCGGTCAGAATGGCACAAGGGTTGGCTTCCTGGGAACGTGTAGAGAAGAAAAGATGAGTCGGAGTTCATTTTCAACCCTCGCCCTGAAAAAGAGCGAGCTCTCCCCTCTGATCAGCACATCCTCATTATTCCGTGCAACCCAGAGCCTCCAGCCGCCACAGCAGCAGAGAGCGATCACTCGGAAACCGCGTAGGTAACTGTAAACACTCTCGCTATCCCCCAACTCGACGATGACATTGCCACGATATTAGCCATAGCCATTGCCCGAGGCGCCGACATATCAACGCTTTGGGGTTATCTGGAGAGCATCAGGAAAGAGAAGCCCGGAGAATCAGGCTCCCACCTTGTCCCTCCGGAAGCCGGCTTGCGAGTACGAGCCGATCCGAGAGATCGCGAAGAATAGAGTCAACAGCTCGCGTCAAGGCAGACAGGTTAGCTACACGCATACGCGGGCGGTGCGCTTCCTCCGAGACGCAGCCGCTTCGAGAGCCGGGGACACGCCGCGCACAGAAAAATGCCAAAATGAAAATCGACAAGCGGGTCTCTTGGCGTGGAGAAGGCGGAGTAAGCCAGCGGGGTTTGGGCGGGCCAGTGTCCAGGCCAGGCCGCCGGACGAGACTCGGCCTCTGCATTCCGGCCCGAAGCGCAACGGCCCGATCTGTACGGCAGCCCTCACGCGACAGTTTTGCACGCGAGCAGCCGAGATGCCCGGACGCCCGTGATTCGCCCCGTCTCGTCCACAACTTCCGAAGCAGTCACGGGGTAGAAGGGCGGCGAGCGTCCACGACCAGCCCGAGCCGGCGAAGCGGAAGATCCCGCCGCGCTGGGTGCCGGAGAGCAGCCCGAGAACCGCGACTCCAGCCAGGAAGGGGGGGTTTCGAGCATCGGCATGGTGGGTAGCCATCGTGGTGCTCGAAGAGAGGCTCTAGGATCGGTGAACATCTCAGCAGCAGTCGAACGAGAAGGAGAAGAGAAGAGAAGAGCGGGAGCGGAGCGGGGAAACCCGAGCGGGAGACGGACCGGACGGAACCCGCCCCAAAGAGAGCGAGGAAAGTCTGCTCTCCTTTCCGGGAAGACGACTTGGTCGATGAACGACTTTCTATTGAACTACTGTATCTCCGGCGATGGATTTGGATTCCCATGGCAGGAGGCCATCCCGGGCTACACTCCCTGGTCTGCGGGCAGACCTGCCACTTGCGGAAGCGCGAGCGCCTCTCAACGGCGGGCGGGGAAGTAAGCGAGCAATAAGGTTGTGATACTTGATCCTTTGCAGCCGACTCGGGTATAAAGTAAGACTATCTGTATAGGCAATACGGTTTACTTGTCTAACCTTTTGAAGTATAAAGTAAGATTACCTATATAGTTAACACGATTTACTTGTCCAACCTCTCAAGTATAAAGTAAGATTACCTACGTAGTCGATACGATTTACTTATCTAACCTTTTCAAGTATAAAGTAAGATTACCTATGTAGTTAATGCGATTTACTTATCTAACCTTCTCAAGTATAAAGTAAGACCATCTGCATAATCCATACGGTTTACTCGTCCAACCTTCTCAAGTATAAAGTAAGATTACCTATGTAGTTAATACGATTTACTCGTCCAACCTTCTCAAGTATAAAGTAAGACCATCTGCATAATCAATACAGTTTACTCGTCCAACCTACCCAGGTACTTAGTACATGCCCGAAATAATATACAAGTGCTATCTGTGCGTAATTCTACCGGTTTCCATTAACAGGGCTTATATATAGGGGGTATAGCTAATGATTTATCTATAATGATTTGCCGCTTTTTGCACTGAAAATCAATACTTTTAATATGGATTCTTTATTTAGTATACCAACTCTAAAGACACCTATAAAACAGACCTCTTATAACGAACGAGTATACTATCAGACTCTTTATTTTAATGCCAGTTGGACTTAAGATTAGATCGCCCTTTAATTAAACCTTACTCGACGTTAAGTTTAGTACGCTCTATAAACTCGATTGACTCCTTAATATCATCTTTAAGGCTATAAAGCTCACTTAAATACTCTATAACGAAAACACCTTATTTAATAGGTTATAGCCTCGAGAGCAAATCGATATACTCCTTAGGCTGATATTCCTTCAATTCTTTATTAGAACGTCGGCTTCTACGCTATTTATACAGCTTTTAAGAAGGAAGGCTTCGTTTGACGAATTGCTTATCGAAAACCAGTCCTTATATATACGAATCAGATCTCTCGACTTTAATAGGCTATTGAGCATAAGGATTGGACTAAAGAGCAATAGTTTTCAGTCTTATAGAGTAATAAAACGTAGGTTAATCTTAGGAAACATATAAAGGAATGGATTATATAAGAAATCAGGTCTTAAGAAGAATATTACCCTAATTGTATTAAAGATCAATATCAAAGGAAGATTAGATAAATATTTTAAGGAATAATATTAGGGAAATACAGTTAGCATTAAGGGTTATTTTAAGAAAAGGATTAGGAAACGATAAATAAAGGTTTGTACTTTAGAATTATTATCCCAAAGGTTTAAGAGATTCTATAGCAATATCCCGAGCTTGAATTCCAATAGGATAATGCAAAAGGGCATACTTCTAAATATACTCAATTAGTATTTGAAGCAATTAGGATTACCCCTATCTTTTGGCCTGCGAATTCTCCTAATTTAAACCCAATTAAGATAGTATAGGATAAAATGAAAGATTATATCAAGGGTAAACATCCAAAGGTTCATCGATCTTATAAAAGACTATATAAAGCTATAAAAGAAGCGTAGGAATCGATAACAATTAAAAGGATTAGAGAATTAATCAAGGAAATGCTAGAAAGATGTAAAGCTATAATCGCAGCAGGAGGAGGCCATATAAAATATTAAGGAAATTGTAAAAGCAGCATTGCCAAGTATCTAGTGTGCACAGCCTAGAATTGTACATTATTTACCTATGATACTAAGTATAAAGTAAGACCATCTGCATAATCCATACGATTTACTCAAAGTCAAAAGACCCCTCGGAACCAGCACGCTCTGTGCTCTCCGACTGGCTGAAATACGCATAAGACTACATGTACAGTCACCACGATTCCATCAAGGTTCGAGAAGCTATTCTCGACGACTCCTTAATTCCATCAGGCATGGGAGATCCAGCCCTCTCGTCCTCGGCCTCTCCCCGCCCGCGGGCCGAGTGGACGGAGCCGAGGCGGCGCGGGCGACTCTGCCGGGGGACATGGCTCGTGTGGCTCGTGGCCTGGCGCCATCTCGATGCCAGGACGACGAGCGGGAAAACGAAGGCCCTCCTTTTCTGCGCCGGCGAGCAGACGGTGCGAAGATGAGCCAGGCGCGAGCAGGGCGGCGCAGGATGCCCATTCGTCTGCACAGGATGCTCATTCGTCTGCACACCGTGTCCCTCCCTGGTGACAGCTGCCCGCCCGTGGCGGGAGGTTGCGTGTTTGGGGATGGGGGGAGGGTGCCCGGTGCAAATCATCGGCATGCCCTCTGCGTCGGGACGGAGGGCGTTTCAGGGTCTGACGGGCAGTTCATGCGACCGAGCGAGGGAGTCATCTATCTACAGCCGTGGGGGGTCCGGGTTCATGTTGATTGTTTTGGATGAGACCTCGGTTTTGCTCCAAGGCTTCAAGTTGGGGGGGGGGCGAGGATGCTGGTGGATGGCCCCACGACAGGGGAATCGGAGCTGTCTCGCGACGACGACGAGCTACCTGGGTGCTTCACATGGTTGGCATTGCTCCGAGAAGGATGGTGAGGAAGTTTGACTCTCCCTGTACTCTTTTTATTTTTATTTTTATTTTTTTTTTCTTCCTCTCTTCTCTTGTCACCTGCAGACCCGATCGGTGACGACCCACTGATCTGCCAGCTCCAACCAGGGGGGATCAATGCAGACCACGACTGACGTTGCAAAGTGGAGTCTCACGTGTGGAGGGTTATTTCGAATTGGGATTTGGTTTATACTTTTGGAGAGCTCGAGGACCAAGCCCCCAGCCCCGGCAGATTTAGTCATGGGCCAGCCTGCATCTCGGCCCGTCAGGTGTTGGGATTCGAGCGCGAAGATGCTGACGGAGGGCACGGGGAGCGGTTGGCGGCCGTCGTGGAGATTGATGGGAATCCGAGAGTGGGGAGAGATGGGAGAGTGTCTGCGAGAGGGGAGGGGAAGGGGGAGAGAGGGGAGAGTGAACAGAAGGACGAGAGGGGCGACAAGGTCGCCCTCGCAACATACTTTCGACCGAGAGCGCCAGCTCATCTCGCTTGTGAGCGGGAAAAGAAGCGTGCGGTCGGAGATGACTCCGGAGAATAGGCTCGGGCGGGGAGGTGTCACGTGTCCGCGGCGGATTCTTCCGTGCGGAGCCGAACCCCGACCCGGGAACTCTTCGGGACGTCCGAGACATTCTGCTGCGTCCTTGGAGAAGCTCGCAGGCCACGTCGCCGGGCCGGCACGGGCAGGCTTGCACTCAGCCCTACGCGTATGCACGTGAAGATCGAGGAGGGCGGCGCGAGGCCACCGGGCACGCAGGACTCCCTCGGGGAGTCTCTCGGGGAGAGGGTGCTCGCAAATCCCCCTCGGCCCTCCGCATCGATGCCGGATTCTCGGCGACGCTCCCGCCCTCCACGGGCCGCGGTGCGGGGATCACTGCACTCATTCCGGGCCGTTTCCTCTCCTCCCGTCGCCCGCCCCGACCCGGGAACCCGAGGAGCCCCCCGGCAGCCCGGGGTGTGCACCGCGGCACATGGTATGCCGGAATCGAGGCGCCCCACCGTCCTTGCTGGAGCAGACCGGATCCGGAGACGCAAGGTCGTCCTGTTCCCTCGTACCGTCCCGGCACAGAGCTCCTGGCCTGGCTATTCCCCCCTCCCTCGAGCCTCGAGCGTGCCCAACCCGGGAGTCCCGAGACTGTGTCCTGGGACCGACGCCCGCCAGGTGTATTTATTTATAGACCCGGCGAGAGCCTGTCTACTATCCTTCGCCGAATGCAGCGGCAGTGCCTAGACCCTCTTGGACTGATTGATCGCTCGCTTGCTTGCTTGCTTGGTGGCCGGGCTCAAACCACCCCGGGAAGTCGACCCCCACGCCCCTCCTACGCGCGCGTCACCTCGGCTCCCGCCTCGGCACGCTCTCCTTCCACGTGACACTGGCCGCAAGTAGAGAGGGAAAAGGTGGGCGGGACGGGGCGTGGTGTCTACTTCGTACCATACGGCTAACCATGCCACGATTCTCGGCCGTGCCTCCACCCATGCTCCGATGATCCTGGCCAATGCTGCTTTGATTCGCCTCTCTCCTCTGTGGTCAATGCTAGCCCTAAGGCTGGATGACTATCATTTCAGGCTGAAAAAGCGGCGAGCGGATATTCCCATATCACGGGGGTGCCCCCCTGGTATGGGAACCCTCGGCAGGCCGAAATCTTCGACGGCCGACTGGAGCCGTGCACGGGCAGGGTATCCCGAATAGTCTACGCCGGTACGAAGGAGTACCGTGCTGCGTGTAGAGTGCCGGGTCTGCTTGGAGGGGGGAGCTCGACACGCGCTAAGCCGCTTCGGGGAGGCCCTGCCGGAGAGGTGCGGGGGGGATTGCTTCGTCAGCTCCCGCTGCGGGTGAGCCGCTCGTTCGCGTGTGCGAAGAGCGAAGAAGCCACGTGGCGGCAACTGGCACTGCGACGCGGTGCAATCGGCTGCAGCACGCTGTCCCGTCCTGGATAGCGCGTCCTCTTCAGTTCCGACCGGGACTCTTCGTCCTTCGATGAAACGGCGCCTCTTCAGTTCCGACCGGGACTCTTCGTCCTTCGATGAAACGGCGCCTCTTCTCCCTCTCCAGCCCTTTCCCTCCCCTCTCCTGGGATCAGGCTGCGAACAACCACACCCGGGCCGGCGTGGCAAAGGAGGAAAAAAGGGGGGGGGGGGTCAATCTCCGCCCCTACCGTGTTGGGGAGCGTACGGGAGTCGGGCGAGAGTGCCTTGGGTGTCCGGAAAAGAGTGGGCAGGACCGCCCCTCCCGTCTCGGTAGAATTCTCGTGGAAGGGCCTTCCATCCCGAGCTGTGGCGGGTTTTTGGCTTGGCGGCATGGCCTGCCTGAGGCCGGCCAGAGGCACGACTGCGCAACCCCGAGGCAGACAACGACGATCACGCCCTCCATGCGGAAGTGAGGACTGGAGATCCTCATCTCCCAACAGCCCTATCAGCCTGCGAGATGCCGTCGTCGACCTGGCCTTCCAGGACCTGACCGAAAGGAGACAGACCCCCTCCGTTGCGATGGAAGCAATCTACGTGACTCGGCTCGGGACTGAGTCGCGTCGCAGATGCTGCCCCGAACGATGGCGTCGGTTCGTCTCGTCCCGTGACGGGTCGTCGTGACGAGAGGGGCGAGAGGGACGGTGGCCGTGGATTTCGGACGGCATGAAAGAGCAAGTTTCAGCCCCTTCACGATGCGGTTCGGTGCAGGAGGGCAGGTCGTTCCCGACGAGGGACGCAAGACGGTGCTCGGGTTCCCTTCAGCGAGGAGCTTCCTTGGCAGATCCCATCAAATATATACCCACCTGCAGGTGTTTCTTCACCGAGCGATGCAGATGCAGCTGACGCTCCGGACGGAGACGAAGAAGCTGGAGAAGAGAAGCTTTCCCGGACCAGGATGCTGCGACCACGCCCGTGCTCGGTGTTTCGGCTGGATGGGGGCAGATGAGGGAGATATGGGGGGGGGGGAAAGAGGAGGAGAAGGAGGAGGAGGAGGAGGAGGAGGAGGGGCAGCCAGACTGGACAAATCTGCCGGCTTGGCTCCTGCAATATCATGAGAGCGGCGTGTTTACAGTAAGGCATCTGCTCAGAGATCCGGACGAAGAGGATTCGACTCTGGAGTCTACAGAGGTCTGGACAGCTCGGGACGATACTGTATGCGTTACGTCGCTATACCGGGTGGTGGGAGGAGGGAGAGGAGAGGAGGAGGAGTAGCAGTAGGAGGAGGAGTAGCAGTAGTAGGAGAAGTAGCAGTAGTAGGAGGAGAAGTAACAGTAGTAGGAGGAGAAGTAACAGTAGTAGGAGGAGAAGTAACAGTAGCAGCAGCAGCAGCAGCAGCAGCAATACCACGGTAATCCGCGCGCAGAAGCTGGCTTTGCTGCTGCTGCTGCTGCTGCTGCTGCTGCACGCGTCGTGCTCGCAAGAGAGAGATCGCAGCAGACATCCAAGAGGCCATGTGTTGTCCGGACCCGAGCGTCGCCACGGTCTCCTCGACCGTGATCTCTCACAGCGACACTTCGTCCCCCTGGCCGTGGCGCCGGCGAACCTCCTTGCTGATCAGGGGCCGGACGCCACCTGCACGACCGCACCGTACGACTCCATCCCGACGATACCGAGCCGGCAGAGAGACCAGAATAGACGAGATGCAGGCCGGAAGAGAGGATTGGCGTCTGGGAACCCGCACGGCACGGCATCGCGCAGCGCAGCACAGCACGACACAGCACAGTACGAAGTGCGGTCCAGAGTCCTTTGCACCGGTCCGCTGTGCTCCATCAATCAATCAATCAATCTCATTCAAGCTGCTCTCGACGACCAAAGATGGAGCCGGATATTTTGGTCTGCTGCCAAATCCTCCAACGCCCCCCGGCCCCCCCCCACCTGGGAGAGGGCGAACGGCTGCCAATGCCCGTGACAGGTTGCCCTCGCACCGATGTCCAGACTCCGTGTATCAATCTGCTTCAACATCCATATCGACATCAACATCCAAACCCACGCCAACACCAACACCAACGCCAACACCATCCTCAACCTCCCCCGACCGGACTGCAATTCTTGCGGGTCGCATCCTTTCTACCGTCGACCCCCCTCCCCCTCCCCCTCCCCGTCCCCGGGCATCAATGCAATAATAGCAACTTCAATCTACGTCAGTCAGAGCCCAAGCCACCCCCTGAGTCTCTCGTGACCGCCAGACCAGGACACCCCCAGAATCAGGCTAGCCCGCCAAGCAGCAGGTCTCCCCACCTCTGACGGCGCTAGACTCTTCGGGCTCTAGCTCGGTCCCACAATCCTTCACCCTGCCGTGTCCAACCATCCTATTAACTCTTCCGTCGCCCCAGCACTGCCGTCTCCTCGTCTTCCCTCTCCCTCTCTCTCTCCCTCTCCCCCCACCACCACACACCGCCCTTCTCTTCAACTGCTCTGCTTGTCGTCGCCCTTCGTGCTCTGCTCAGAGTGATATTCCATCGACTTCTCTCGAGGAATTGAAGAAGATTGATTGATTCGACGCGAGATCGCCTGTTCGCCTGTTTTCCGCCCGACTCTGCGCCTTCAGCATCGCTAATTGTTCGTTTTCCCGCCTCCGCCGCCCACCCCGTGCAAAATCTCAGCTCCGTCGGTTCAAGAGAAACAAGAAGACGAGAAGAAAAGGAAAGAAAAAAGAAGAAAGAAAAAAGAAAAAAAAAAAAAAAGGAGAGAGTCCATCGCTCCTGCCTTGCAGCCATCAATTTATCTCTTGGTGAACCACCGCCTCTTCTTTACGTTCAGCACATCGCACTCGCATCGAGCAGCTTCTGCCTCCACTTTCCATCTGGTGCAGAGAAAGCTGTAATTTAC
>JAENRP010000043.1:5364-84472 GCA_024741835.1 Diplocarpon mali | reverse complement strand
CCCCAAGGATCCACACATTCCGCGACGCTTTTTCTTTCCTCAGGCCTCCCGGTTCTTGTTCTCACAACTTGGACTGTCACAGGCACCGCTCGTCTTCGAAACTTTTCACTGCTGCCTGATCCGGAGGCGCCCGTCGTTCCACGCCACTCGCACTCGGCCGTCCGTAATACGTGCTCCCCGCGTGCCACACGTACATTCCGTTCGATTGCCTATCCTATAATACGTCGACTCTGCTCTGCATCTGGCTGAGCCTCCGTGTCAGCCGACAATCTCCTTTCTCGCGACGTCGTGTTTCACGTCAACGACCTTTTTTTTTTTTCTTTCGATCCAACACCACACCATTTGTACAGCATCAGATTCCGAGTATGGACGCAGGCGGTCTTGCTCAGATGTCCTACAGCAACTTCCCGTCCAGTAATGGACTGGGCATACCTGGGTCTGGCTTTGCGTCGAGGCGCGCCAATGGCAATAATATCAAGCGTCTCTCTTTCGAACCGACCAAGCCATCCGAACCTCTGGACAACGGTGCCCCCACGCCTCGTACCTCCCGCTCTCACTTGCTCGCAGGTTTGAGGACGGCCCCCAAGTCGGCCACGGCCGCCACCTTCCCCTCGACAGCCCCCCCCACTCAGCTCCAGCACAATGTCGGGCTGACCGGTAGCATCTTCGCCGAGAAGGAATCCTACGGTGCACCCAAAACCTCCAACCATTTCATCCACGGAAGCTCGTACGGCCAGATGAACGGCAATAATCAGATGTTCTCGGTCCAGGAACAGATCCTCGCGCCTCCCGAGATTCTGGTGGACGAGCACGGCCAGGAGCAGATGGACCCAAATTTGTACGCTCAGCTGGTTGCGACGAACATGTATCTCGCGGAGCAGCAGCAGCGTCTCCAGCAGCAGCTCGCTAGCGTGCAGGCAGCCGCCCACCAATTCCAGGGGATGGACTTGGGCATGCAGCCGCCGCCGCCGCCGCAGCAGTTTGCCACCCCCCCGATCACCCCACAGAACATGTATCAGCAGCAGGTCAAGAACACCATGCAGCCCATCATCACCCCGGTCCTGGGCCAGCCTGGGGTCTACTCGCACTACAACCCGATGACGGGTGTCCAGAGCTACTTCATGGACCAGAGCCAGCAGCAGAATCAGTTCATGGATCATCAGGCCATGCAGCAATCGGCCAGCTACTCCCCACCGCAGCAACATGGTACGCCGAGACTTCAAGTGTCGCCACCTCCTCAGTCGGACATCCTTCAATTCACCAGGTGCATCAGCCCGCCCAAGAAGAGCGCGTCTCCGCCACAGAACCACGCACCGTTGCCTCCTCCGTCAGCCGGTGCTTTCCGCCGCGGCCACCGTCAGGCCAACTCGATGGCTAGTGGCACCGACATGCCCTACGGCCCCGACGGGCCCCGATCAGCGTTGCTTCCCAAGGCCGTGGGCTTGCCATCGGCTCTCGCGTTCGGGCCAGGACAGGCTCGTGCGGGGGAGCACCCCGTCCGCCAACCGCGCGGACCTCCGTCGTTGGATGAGTTGGTCGCCAAGCCGACAGCCCGGTTCGAGGGCAGCAAGAACTTTGCCACTCGGACTCGCCGAATCGCTGTCCACAATCTCGTTCGGGCGGGCATGGAGCGCCGCAGATCCCCGGGAAGTGCAGGCTCTGGAAGCATGTCTCCCGTTTCCGAGGTCGGCGAAATTCCCTTTTCCAGCTCGGACAACGATTCAGACAGCGGTCGCAGCGGGAGTGGAAGCCTCTCCGGCCGACCGAGCCATAGCAGCCCCCGCACCTCGGCACACGGTGCCATTGGCTCTGATCGCCCTTCGTCGCGCTCGAAGGAGCGCTCCCTGGATCGGAAGTCCGTTGCGTCCCTGAACAGCAGCTTCACCGCTGCAAGCGTTAGTGGTGACGAAGGCTCCGCCGTCGGGGGCAATTTCGCCGCCGTGTTCAAGCATGGCGCGAAGAAGCCAGAGCCAACCCATGCGGTGCAGAAACCCTCAATGCTCGTCTTGGCATCCGCGGCCGAGAAGCACAAGAGCTCCCTCTCCTAAGAGCCCAGCCACCTGTCAGCGAAGGGTAGATCCCTCGATGGTTGACATCCGATCATTCATTGTCTCGCGTCAATTTGATATTGCATTCGACCTGTGCATATTGCCCTGCCTTATCTTCACGACCGATGACGATGAGATTACCGAGTCCTAATTCAAACTCGATTTGCACAACACGTATTTCTTACTTGCGCTGGGGGCTCCGAGGCTGGATATCGCTGTACTTGGAGTATGAGGTTGAGGCAGGCCTTGGATTGTATTCATGCTTGCGGGGGGGGGTGGATCTGGCTCGGGGTGCTTGTTTCTCCGTGGTGTACAGCCTGCCGTGTTCCAGAGGTAGAGATTGCGAAGATGTGAATGCCACCACCTGCCTGGCTTGCGAGGTATGAGGAGAATGGAAATATGGTTTTGACATCGTTTGGAGCTGGGATGGCGTGTAGCATGGCCTTTAGCTCGATAGATGGAACGCGACATATCAAAGCGTCACCTGCAGAGTCCCCGAAGCTGTAGCCTAGCCGAAGTGGCAATTCTGGCAGTGGAGTAATCTCGTGCCGACGCTTGTTGCTGTAGTCACGTGTATGTGGTTGATAATGAGGATCCGTATGGTAGGAATGCTGTGACTGGCCTGGGCTGTACTTCGGAAGAGGCTGTAGGAACTTGTCTTCTTGAGCCACATGATATGCCAGTCGATAAACGTCACGTGAGCGCTACAGACATCACCCTAATCGTCTTGTTGACATTCAAGGTCACGTCTGCTGGCCAGGGGTGGGGGAAAAGGTCGAATAGCCGACCAGCTACTGCGCGTGATCTTCTTCAGTCAGCCATCATACTCTGCTGCAATTCCCCAAGCCCATCTTGTCTCGGAGTTGAGAAGGCGCCACTGAGATTCCAATCTCAGGTTGTGCTGGCAATTCCTGTCCACGTGCTGATCTGCAAACCTTATACTTGAGGCATCTTAGACCAACCAACCACTATCCTTGAATCGGAGCCAGCATGGACGTACCTCCTCGGGCTCGAGGCCGAGCGCGCTCACAGCACGTCGAATCCAATCCGCTCGAGTGCCCGGTCACGCCAGGAGAGCAGCAACTTGCCGCCATCGTCCGTGGGATCCTCCAACACGAGGAGAAGGTCAGAGAGCGCGTCGTGCTCGAACCCGAAACCCATCCGACGCCCGCTCCCGAGACTGACCTGAGCTCTACTACCCCTTGCTCTGTCGCTCCCGAAGCCCTCCCAAGCTCTCCCAGTCGCGCACGGCAGCCCCGTCCCCTCCCCATCAACATGAACTACCAGAACTACATCGACTCTCCCGTTGGCGTGGCCTCGAATGCTCGACAAGCCCCCCCCTCTCCCTCCCAGGCCATGCCACACACCAACGGAATGAACGGCGGCGGCATGGCGATGGGAGGCGGCATGGTGGGCTATCCAACCCCAGCTGGGCATCAATCGGATCTCAACTATGTCATGTCGATGGTCGAAGAGCTCTCTGCGGTCTTGCGTGCCAATCAGCAGCTCACCGCGGGCGTTGTTGACAAGATGGGCAAGGTCCGCGAGAAGGCCTCACATCTCAAGCTCAACAACGACGAACTGGTCGCGATGGTCGCTTCGGAACTGAACGGTACGTAGACAGCTCCCGGTCGCTCCCGGGCGCGTCCTAACCTCCCGCGCAGAAGATTCCCAGAATCTCGATCGGGAAAACTCGGAGCTGCGCAATGCTCTGGAGACGTGCCAGTACGACAAGAACGAGAACTGGAAGCTCGCCATGCACGGTGCCAACATCCTCGCCGACATCACGGAGAAGATGCACCGCTTCAAGGAGCAGCACGAGACGGACACCCTTGCCTGGCACAAGAACTACCGGAAGCAGCTGGCTGACGAGCGAGAGGAGAATCTCAACCTCCGCAACCAGATCAACGACATGAAAGCCGCTGCTTGTCGGGCCAATGGTCATCTCCGGGACATGCGCCGGTACCTGGCAGACCACGACGAGCTACAGCATCTGCGCGTGCAAAATGTTCGGTATCGTCAGGAGCGTCGTTTCTGGAAACGCAAGGCCCTGCCGTTGGTTCCGGATGACGACTCCGAGTGGTCGGACGACGACGATCTGATTGACCCCGAGGAGAAGAAACGTCAAGAGGCTGCTCTTGCGGAGAAGAACCGAAAGGATGCGGACGCTGCGGGTGGGGAGGGCGCGAGTGCTTAGGCTCTCGCGGGAGAGAGTCTGCGATCTCTTTATGCATCGGTTGGAGTTGACGGCAGATACCCCGGGTGCTTGGTTAGGAGGATCTTGTTTCGACGTCGTCCAGGCTGGCCAACATGCATTTTATGGAATAAGTACACGCCAGTGGAGCGCTGAGCAATACACGACGATAGTGAATAGCAGATCTCGTCTCTTGAAGGAAACCCTGTGCGCAAAGATCCGCCTCGACTACAGACCCTCTTGAGCATCCCCAGCCCAGTCCTCCGCACGCTTCGGTGCTGATCTAGCTTGCCCGGAGCGCTCGTCCTGGTGCTCCCCGGCTCGGCGCGTCCCGACAGGTAACCTGCCAGCTTGAACGAGGGGGGCTGTTGCTGTTACGCGGCGCAGTCGGATCGATTCTGCGCGGTCGGCACGGCACGGTGCTCTGCCCAGGAATGCCCCGATCTACCCACGGCCCGTCCCAGCCGCCTCTCCTCGGCGCGACGGCCCCTCCCTGGTCCCGTCGCTGTGCGCGGGTCCTCTGGCCGGGAACCGATCTTACTTGGGAGCAGATGCTCCGGGGCGAGGGCGTCGGCGGACCCGGCGCAGAAGAATCTCTCCATCCCGGCCCGAGACGGTGCTCTCCGTTCCGCTGAGCCGAACCCTCGCGTGCGGGTGTTTCGTCGTGGCCACCGGAGAGCGGGGGCGCCGTGCTGCAGAGCTACGTGCGGGGTGCAGACGTGCCATGAGATCATGACATCCTGCGAGCCCGATCTTTCCTCTTTTCTTCCACCCTTTCTCTCCTCTTATTTCTTCTTCTTCGACAAAGTTACCCCGGGTGTGTGTCCCTTGACAAGCAACCCCTCCAAGACGGTGCCAGACGAGCACGTCGCCCTCCCAGGATCACCGGCAGCAAGAATCTGCCTTCTCACCACCTCTGCAACGCCCAGCTTGCCGAGCTTCAAATCCCCAGTCGGCGGCCGGGAAACATGAGCTCGGGCTTTCCCTACAAGACCGTCCTCGTCCTGGGCGCGACGTCGGGGATCGGCCTCGCGCTGGCAGAGAAGCTCGTCGAGAACGGGTCCCACGTCGTCGCCGTCGGTCGGCGCGCGGAGAACCTCGCTTCCCTCCAGCAGAAGCACGGGAAGGACCGGGTGTCGATTGCCCAGTTCGACGTGACGGACCTGGCCGGCATCCCAGCCTTTGCAGACTCGTCGGTCTTCCTCTGCTCTCCTCGCCGCCGCCCCCCGGTCGTCGCTAACCAACTCCGTGCCCCAGGATTACCAAGAGTCACCCCGCGCTCGACGGGGTCGTCGTGAACGCGGGGATTCAGCGGCGTCTCGACCTCACCAACCCACCTTCCATCGACCTCGCCCAAGTCGGCGCAGAGCTGACGACAAACTACCTCTCCCCCGTCCATCTCGTCACGGCCTTCCTCCCGCACCTGCAGCGCCAGCCCACGCCAACGAGCCTGATATTCACCACCTCCGGCCTAGCCCTCGTCCCCATCCTCCGCTGCCCCAACTACTGCGCCTCCAAAGCCGCCCTGCACCACCTCATCCTCTGCCTGAGGGAGCAGCTCAGAGCTGGCGGGAGCAGGGTCAAGGTGGTCGAGGTTCTGCCGCCGGCGGTCCAGACGGAGTTGCACGACAGCAAGCACCAGCCGGACATCAAGGACGGGGGGAGCATGGGCATGCCGCTGGACGAGTTCACTGACGAGATGTGGACGGGGCTGTGCGCGGGGAAGACGGACGTCCCGGTAGGCATGGCGAAGAAGAGTTACGAAGGGTGGGAGGGGCAGAGGCAGAGCGTGTTCCGGGGGATGGTTGAGGAGGGGCTAGGTGCGCTGTGAGGGGCTCGCCAAGTTGGGAGGGCGGACATGATGGGGATCAGCGCTGCCGTCACCGTAAACGTGAATGGACCTTTTCCGCCCGTCAACAAGCGGGTCGGGTATACATGTCTGGACCACTCTCTTGCGTGCGGGCACCCGTGAGGTCAGGTGAGTGGCTCGTTGGAGAATTGGCCGGGAGCGAAGCATCAAGCATCGGAGACTGTGCACCGAGAAGGACGGGGACCTGGCATGCTAGCCAGGGCTACCGTTGCAGGGGTCAAGAAGGTGCACTCTCGCTGAAAGAAGTCTCGCCCCTTGCCCTCCTCTTCAAGCGAGGTCGAGGAGCAGCAGCAGCGGCAGCAACAACAACAACAACAACGGCATCTTCTCCGAGCTCGTCCCGCGCAATGGGAATGGTGATAGGCCAGAGATAGCGCACCTCCCTGGGACAGACCACGCGCTGGTATGTGATTGAATTGCCACCGTGAGTAGGTAGAGGGCAGGGCCAGGGCACTCGGATATGGGAAGCGTGCTCTCGGGAGACGTAGTGGTTATGCGAGGCTGCGGTGAAGAAAAAGGAATCTGGAGGGTAATGTATAGATTTACACATGGATGTGATATGTAGAGATGTACAAACTCGCCGTCATAGAGCTATCTCCGACGGGGGAGGAAACAGTGCCGCTGCATTCTACCCGTCGCTCCAGCACAGCCGTGTCTCTTTCTATGGCCCTCCGTACAGCGGCGAGGCTGATACTGGAAGGTCCGCCGTGCCCCTTCAACTAGTCAGCCTTGTTTTCATCGTCGGGGGGGTTCAGGGACAGCCCATCGCAAGGCAAGCAGGACGGGCAATACGAAGACAGCGGAGAGGAGAGCGAGGGTATACGCGTACCTCCAAGCCCACCGCGACAGTGAATTTCGACTTTTGGCTCGGTCAGCATCCTGGGGCGGGCAAAGATTAAGCATTGACTGACAAGGTCGAGGACTGGTCTCCATCTTCGTCTTCGGTAGCTTCCCTGTTCTTTGGATCCCTCACCAGAACGCCGTCACCGGCGACCTCCCAGCCCTGCCCCACGTGTTTCACGTACTCGACGGCCATGAGCCAAGCTTCGCGATCGGCTGCATCACCAGATTCAAACACCCTCAGGTGCCGATAGTTCGGGCTCGGGGGCGTGCTGAACATCTCACGCATCAGCGCAGCATAGGCGGCATTCCTTTCCATCCACAAGTCCTGCGCTTCGATCTGCAGCATCTTGTTCGCTTGTCCCAGGATATCGTTCCTTGGGACAAGCTGCACGAACAGCCGATCTAGCCTTGGCAGATGTTCCGCAAGTACGCAGAAGTGGCGAAGCATAGGAAACATGCCAATGTACGAGAAGTCTCGGATCGTCGGGCTAATGTAAGCTATGTGATTCGGTGTACCTGCTCCTACCAAATCTGACAAGATCTACAAGACGGTCAGGACTTGACTGCTGGCTTGCGGAGGAGGCTTACTGAAGGAGCGACTCTGAGCCAGAACTCGTAGGTTCTGTACGCTCTGATGAATGAGCCTTCGTTGAGGAGGAGTTTGGACCAAGGTCGGACGTCGAATAGCGCGGAGGAGCTGGCTCGGGGGATCTCGTCTGCCTCGTGGAATTGATCAAGAGGCACAGGGCCGGCAACGCTTTCGAAAGGTTCGTTGACCTCTTGTGGCTCCAGGGGTTTGGGGGGACTTCCTGTAGCCTTGTTTTTCCTGAGAAAGTCCGAAGGTCTTTGGAGCAAAAGGTAGTGGCATGGACAATCAAAATTCCAAGCATCCTCAAGGTAGACATGGCAAGAAGTGAGAGCACCCATGGCTTGGGGGGCAGCGACAATCAATATCGTCACCGGATCAACGGTTTCAAATATCGAAGACCAAAACGATGCAAATTCATCGAGTTTGCGTGGCCCCTCTGAAGTATCTGTCACTTCCTTGTCCTCCACTACCAAGGCAAAGGATCGGACCGCCTTCTGCAAAGAGTTACTCGTGATGAAATCAAGGTAAGGCTTGAGCTGTTCAGTTATTAGAGCACGGCGGCTTTTCGCAATCCCTGGGTCCGGGACCGTAAACTGGGTGCATCTGAACAGGACGGGTTTGCTTGCCTCCCTCCAGCGTTTCGAAACCAGTGAGGCGGCCTTCAAGGGCGAATCAATCGACCGCGTCAAGGCGAAATGCGGTTCATCATAAAGCGCAGTGGCTGATGGTGGCTGAACATCCAGGTTCTCGAGAATATGGGAGAGAAGCTCGTTCGGTAGTGATTGAATGGATGTTGATGCCGGCTCTGATATGGTGCATGATGCTAGACATCTGGTCTCGGTATCTATAGAAGCTCCTCCTAGTGTTTCCTCTTGCAAAGCCTCCTTCATAGTTCCGTGGCACTCTACAGTCCTCTCTGGTAAAGGCCTAACTGTCGGCGTCGTCTTGACGGGCAGAGGGGAAGACTTGTTGGAGAGGCTTTGGCAGATTCTGGACACGTACTCGCATCAGCGCTTTGGCAACATCAGAGACTCATGTGCTATACCAAACAGAGACTGGGGAGTTGCGTCTATTTCCCGAAGCTGTCTCGGGTGTTGTTGTTTTTGAGTGCGTGCGTGAGAACAGTAGGATGCGAGACAGGGCAGGGGTCCTGATGAAGGAAGCTTTTGCAGAGAAACTCGGTTCCGCATAATTCGCCGAGAGCTTGGCGTGGGGAAAGGCCCGGGAGATACTAGGGAAATACTCCTGCTCGACGGCGTTTTTGCCTAGCTACCTCAATCTCGACTTCGCACTTGATTGAGTAAGATAAGGCCAAACTTCTCTGTTGGTTCGAGAGGGCGGATGGGTTGGATTCGGAAAGGGAACACGAATTTCTTCCCTGCAGAAAAATTTACAGAATGATTAGACCCATTAGTATCCCTATCCCTCTCCCAATATTTCCGCCCTACATCGAGCTTCTGGATCTGCTCATCTCACCAATGACGAAACTCAGGGCCGCGATGAGGAAGAGAGAAGGCTGGGAGCGGGCTGCATCAATTGCAAATCAAATTATTGCCAAAGATCTGCCTTTCAAAATCGGTTAGACTTACGTATATTGTGAATTCAAAATTATTTAAGTTTAGAAATTCAAACTCTGCACTAGAAAATTGGGCATATAGCTGCGCGGGTGTAAAAGAATACGACTTACGAAGTTGAAAACAGAGGGCTTGCGGAGATAGAGCAGTATTATGATGCAAGTGTGTACCTCAATACTTGGAGAGAAAATAAGCGAAAGTCATTTGTCGCTTGGCGGGTAAACACGCCGATTTTCGCGTTTGCAATCAAAAAGTCTAAGGTACTCGACCGGGTTTTGCATGATACCCAGCTATTCACAATGTTGTCCTTCTGCAAAAAATTTTGATTATTGCAAATCGGTGATTTATGAGCCATGTAATTATGATAAGTCCAAGTACCGTCCGATTGGGCTTCGTAGCTTTGATATTGTTTACTTAACACCTTGTGCTTGATCGCGTGAGGTACTCATGATTAGACGCATCGTGGCCCATCTACGAACCGGGCGTGTAATGACACCAACGACGGAAGCAAAACAATTCTAAGGAATGCCTTGAAAGATGGCTGCACTGACAAAGCCTCGTCAAAATTTGAGCCCTCTCAGTCTAGACCGTGGAGAATCTTCATGAATTCCTTTCGCTAGGGTACCCGTGATATTTCGCCACAAAATATCTGAATGAAAGTTGGGGGGGAGCTTCGAACACATCGCATCAACAACTTCCGTTCAGAGCAGAGCACCTTGGCTCTTTGCTTCGCCCCGAAAAGCTGCTTGCTGAGAGGCATGCGGTTGACGAGGGTGGGTGAGACCAGAAGAGGCACGCGGTTGTGACCAACACCTCGGTTGTAGAGGTTAGCAAGGAGCACCTAGACCTGGGCTTTCATGCCGTGCCAGAAAAGGAGTATCCTCGTCATGTTTTTTATTTGTCTTGCTCTTGGATGTTTGTTCAACGCAAGATGCTGAGGCGCGCCGGATGTACTTTTTGGCCAGGACCCCAGGGTTTCGAAGGAATTACGGTCTTTGATTCCAAGGACCTCTTCCGATTGTCTGTAAGAATACTTCTCGGAGAACCGTTTTCTGATCTATTTTCAGGTAGGAATTATAGTGAGCAGATCCCGATGGTTTGGTCTCCAGGCATGTAGCTTCGATACTCTCGAGACGCTATTTACAAAAACGCAGCATGTCGACCTGACATCTAGATGAACAGGTCACAGATGTAGCAGCCTTCACAGAAGGTGGCTACAATCCTGGCGAGACTCCCATCTGCACCGGCAAGACCAGGCATGTTGGAAGCACCTATGTTGGTGAGTGGAACTTCTTGAAGAGCCTGTCTCCTAGCAAGAGACAACATGAAGCGAACTACCCTCGCCGCTTCAAATTGGTATCATTCGCGCTACAAGAACGGCAAATAATATTCCAGAGAGATATATTCCTCGGATGCAGATTATATTGTCGGCATTGCCATAGCATATCAAGTGGAGTTGCAAATACTGTACGACAATGGTCTCCGCAAAGTGCAGATCGGTGATTCAAACGTGGCATGTAAGTCTTGGTCTTGTGTGATGTTTTGATGGAGTTGAGCAGCATTGAATGGTAAATTTCTGCTCCGATAAAATACTTGCCGGCTTCAAGGAAGTTGGGGAGGATCTACAAAAGCTCTTCGACTCTTACATATATCTTTACAATGATTGTCTGTCAACACGGCCGGCAAATGGGAATGTCGGTGTTCATCTTTGCCGAGGGATTTTGTCAGAGTGAGGTATTTTTCACAGGGAGGGTAAGGGAAACCGCCACATTACCCTGGGACCCGAACGTGGACATCTACTTTCTTGGGTTTGGTAATCCAGGTATCGGAAGCGAAATGGCCAGTTCAGTAGTCTCTCCCAGATTGTGTTTTCACAGTATTAAATGCCAAATCAAGATCGCGTGGAAACATAATATGTGTGACCTCTCAACCCCACTATCATCCCTGCCTTGGATTGACACTACGCAATGCGATGTTTATTTGGCCTGCGGCGAAGTAGGGACTAAAGGACGGGTCTGGTATGGTCGGGACGGCTATCTATGATTGATCACTCACTGGGCGTACAAGATTGCCCAGTAATTGTTTTCTTGAAGACACATCCAGGGATACTTACTAATGTCAGTGGGCTGCGAATGTGGACCTTTGAATTCCCAAGGCAAGTGAGATTTTAGTAGGCCAAAGTCCATGCATTGGATATGCCCACATTTGCAGCCCACTGAAAAAGGGATCAAGTGTTAAGCGAGGCCATGCGCCAGATCCATTAAGAACAGCCGACTGTGCTGACTGCGTGAGACTAGGTACTTTGGAGTTGATCTTGCGAAGAGAGTCGAAACAGGATTTGGATCCCCGCCGGTTCGCCGAAGAGTATCACAAAAGGACAAGCGAAACTTCAGGGTCGTGTGAGGCTTGAAGGATCACAACCTGTCATGTACCGAAGCACGGATGTTTAACTTTTCTTTATCGTATACTTGGTACATGCCTGAAATATTGTACTTTTGTAGTCTGTGCGTTATTCTGAAGGTTTCTATTGCAAGGGAATCGTTCCAAGGGTATTGCCCAATGATAAATTCATATTAACTCGCCGCTTTTCAGGCTAGAAATCAAGACGTTTAATACGGAATCCTTATTAAGTGTACCTATGCCAGAGACCCTGATAAAACAGACCTCTTGGGACGAACGATTACGCTATCAAACCCCTTACTTTGATGCCGGTTGGACTTAAGATCAAATCGCCCTTTAATTGAACCTTACTCGATGTCCAGTGTGATACGCTTTAATTAGGGTAATGCCAGAGAGGTGCAGAGCAGTGATTTAAGGTAAAGGGGCGTATATAAAATACTAGGGTCGAAAATAAAAGCAGCATGGCCAAGGATCTAGAGTGCACAGTCTAGAATTGTACATCAATTCGGGCTTGTACGAAGTACGATAGATCAAAACCAGAAAGCCCGGCGGAAGGAGTTAGATACCAGCAAAAGAAGAATATTCGTCTTACTATACCAGCAGTTCACCCGCGTATGCTCAAGATCGAATGTTTAGAAAGCTATCCCGATGCCAGCTCCACTGGCGGCGAAATACTTTGATTAGAAACATGGTAATGTGGCGCTCAACTTCGTTAACCCTTAAGGTTTAGGGTATTCGGCTCCCCCCCTTGCTTTTCTAAGTAGTCGGAATTCTCCTCTGCAGTGGGCTTTCGGATCTGCCCTCTGCGGAGAAAATAATCCTAGTAGGAGAATATTAAATAGTGCAGCATGCATGGTGTATCAAGCTCTTCGTCGCCGGCCAAACCAATACCACATGAAAGTGTATTTACGAAGTGCCTTGCACTCACTGTACGAGTACGAGTAAAGTGTACTGTGTGGAGCCTCGCTGGGATGAACGGCAATATATTGATTGTTGGGACTGCGACAACGTCATGGTGACCCCAGATCCATGCCTCATCACCCGGCTGCCGATTTGCTATAGTTTCCATGTGGACCACATCATCGTTCCTGGAAGCAATGTTGTCTGACTGACAAGGAACTCGATCCCGGGATTGAGAGGCTCAAAGAAATCGCGAGGTGCCGCCGCGAGGGCCTGCAATGTAACCGGCTGGGTCTGAGGCCTCGTTGGGCAACTCGAAAGTACCCTTGGAAACAGCCTTGCAACACAGTTCCGACAGAACGATATTGCAACGCAGTTTGTGGGAAATCCCTATCTTGAACCCGAATAGGGTTGGTGGAAAGGGGGTTTTGCAAAAGTATAACTCTCTTAGTTCAGGAGAAGCGTTGATGCCGTAGATTAGCCGTCCTTCCCCAGAACTACGCTTTATATGATATACAGTTTAGCGCAAACTCCCCTTTCCTAGCCCGACCGTCAGATAAAGCTCAGACTACTAATTCGTGGGTCTCGGGACTGAGAAATCGATCTCGAAATCTTGCATACCATCTATCACGTAAACGCAATTTTGTGGAGAAATCAACTCCTGAAACTAGTACCAATCAGGCCTGTTTCACGAAATCAATTCTGCAAAGCTAAAGTTTGAAACTCGACTCGACATTGATTTCAGATTTACGCATTACATGATGTTTCAAGATCAAGATTATTGAGTTGCCAGACGGAACCTAACCGCAATAATAAGCTCAGGATATACCAGGCGGGCCCATTAGCCCTCGTGCTCCAAGATGGGGATAAGAGATATGCAGCCAGCATTTCGATTGCTTAAAAGTACCGTGTACGCAAAGTGCATATAAGGGATCTCTCTGGATAGGCTACAGAAGTGAGCCTCGGAATAACGCACATGCATTCACTTCGTATGTCTAGCCGCCTTGACGCGTGTAGATGGAGAAATACTTTGTCGCATGCCATATAATTAAAGGCTGCATCAGTATCGATTCAGAAAGGGGTGGCTTAGAGTAGGTCTGCACGGCTGAATCTACTATCATACGGGCTTACTTACGCCTGCGACCAAGTACTTCGTACTATGTGCATCGTTTGATATGAAGGATCAAGCGAAGTGCAAAGCTCTGCTTGGTGGGTCGACCTAGGGTGTAAGTCTTTAAGGACACAAGGGAAAATATAAGAATTACTTCACATTCGCAAGGGAAATCTGAATTTACTATTGTAGCCACTGTATGAGCAGCATTATCCCTTGCCAAACATTGCCTTCCTGGTAATGCACTCTATAAAGTAGAACGTTGTCAAGTGGTCCCTATACTACTATAGTACAGTACCAGAAACACGTGCTTGACGTGAATGCAATATTATCGAAATACGTATGTCTGAATATGTCACTTGGATCATTTCTCCTCCCCTGAACGTGTTGTATTGGTTCAAAAATATGCAGCACGAGCGAAATGATATCTGGAATTTTAATGAATCAAATGCGTGTTTTATATATTTCAGAGTTGTTAGGTATTACAGTTACGAAACAGCGCCTTTTGGCGAGTTTACTGATTTTCGAACGAACTTTAAACGGTGTGCTACTGCTCCGTATTTATACCGATAAACTCGATGGAATCGCGCCATACACTATTCCAGCTTTAGACATGATCTCCCCCAAAAAAATAGGATGGTTTGACCAGCCTTAACGCCTACTAGCATTACTTTTATAATAGTCTTTTGAACTTGACCAAAGCTTGGCGAGTCAAAGATCATGCTTGTTTATAACATCCCTTCGGCAAGTTTAATAATTGAATTCCTAGCTTCGATCTGCCCAAAGGCCAACTGTATCAAGATTAAGCAGCCTATCCCTAGAAGCTCCGCACAGACGTCGTGGTGGCTATTCAGAGGCCGCGTGACTCTAGCAAGATTATTCAGTTGTCCAAATTAAATGTGTGCTACTTGGGGCTGTTTAACGTGCAAATAGGACGTTGTTTACTTTCACGTGGTGAATTCTTTCAGCTTGCGGCGAGATGTCCAATCAGTTTTTGAGGTCGCGAATACGGTATCCGGCTTAGTGTTTGTCTGATAACTCCAAGCTGACAACTACAGGTGCTTTCTTGTGACATAGGTTAGACAAAAGAGTAATGGGGCTTTGATTTGAAAAACTCGTTATCGAATATTATATTCGAGTAGTAAAGTATTTGAAGCCGATCCAGTAAAATCGTAGAGTTTATGGCACTATACAGTAGATGATTAGCTAACCTACCGAAGCCACAGTTCAGATCTCTACAGGGTTTAGCGTGACACAGCGGGCCCTTGTAAACCATTGATGTATCTTGATACTGGTACTACCGTACTAGATAGAATCTTGCATACCACTTCTAGAAGAGTACCGCAGAATCAGCACGAGTTCGGTTAGTTTCGCGAAAATTCTAAAAAGCTAGTATACAATTCTATCCCAGGCGCCGAATTGGCCTCTGCGCCATGATCCACCCCTTTTAAAGGGTTCCGGAATCGGTGATGTTGAATTACCATATGCGCCTCTAGCTTCAGTCAAAAGTATAAGCCTGTGCCGCCTCCTAGCAGGTACTCGTACCTCGCTTATACATTGTCTCAACTTGACTTGTCAATTTAATTCGTCAAATGACCCGTAACAAATTCAAAACAAGGTACTTGCAAGGTAAACACTATTTTTAGTAGGCTACAAATGTGGATTTATCCATTAGATGGATTTTGATCAACCAATAAAGCCACCTACCCCCACGAGCTTATGGTCTACATTTGCAGCCTACTAAAAGGAGTGAGTACAGGTGAGCTACGGAGGCCTCTACCTTGTAAACCAGGTTGCAACATTTCTCTACCAGGTATCTAGGCATGTGTTTGTGAATATCCGGTGTTACAAAGGGGCAAAAGAGATTCATTGTGTGGACCGCAAAAATAAAGAGAAAGAAGAGAAATCGCTTGATGATCATCACTCGCGAAGTCTGGCGTGTCCACTTGGCTGACCTTCCGTGCCTTGTAAAGAGCTTGAGCCATTTCCTCGGGCAGGGGACCCGTTTCGTAGTATTTCAGGTTCTCGACGAGAATGATGATGATGCTATCATTTCCATCCTCGATGGCAAAGCCGAGCTGTTGATTAATTCCTCTCAGCAATTGGCTTGACGTTTGTGAGAGCCTTGGGAGCCGAGTAGCTGATGTATCCAAGGTGATACAGCTCGTATTGTTTGCGAGCGGGAACGAGCTCACGTCAAAGAGAACGCGTTTTAGCGGTATAAAGTCCCTGGTATTTACTGCGCCTTCCAAGATAAGGGAAGCTCGGCAGATACTTGGCTACGTTCTGAGTTGAGGCCAGGACGTACTAAATTTGGAAATTCCAGCCTTCTCGGGCCTACTTGAGCCAGTTGCTTAAACTTCTGCTTATCATGGATCAGTAAGACAGCTAAATACACATGAACATACGGAGCCGAAAATAATAGTACATGTACTGCGGTCTCAATCGAGGAAGGATTCAATGGATCCTAACCATCACTTACATTCACCACCAATCTGCAGCTCCGAAAGCTGTCTCCGTTTGGTGTATACAGTCTTCCCTAAAACTTGGATCAGCTGATGTGCATAATAGAAAGCAATCAATTACAGGGAACTCGATACATCTAGTCGGACAGTTTCTGCCAATGGAACAAAGCAGTTCTTCTAGTGGTTAATTATATTCCTGATGCCCTAACTTTATCAGAATCTTACAGCCGCCTACAGATATTAGATACCCACACAACTTTTCCCAAGCTGTTTGAGGGTTATTGAGTTGCTCCGCAGATCTTGCGGGCGTACGCTTTCATAGACTATAAGGATACACCTCGGGAGCTACTATCTCCAACCAACCTGAGTGGAAGCCTCCTGCCTGCCCCCAACATAGGACCAAGTCATATCTTCTCGGGGGAAATTGCCGCTTGCAGATGGTGCAGAAGGTCCTTCTATTTGTCAAGTGATGTGGCTTAGGCACATGTGTTACGGCCATGACCGGAAACCGTCAATGTATTAGATCTAATATGTCTATCAAGGATCTGCGGTATCCTTGGAACTCCAAATTTCCATGAAGAGCGAATTCAGTAGTATAGAAATACTGATTAACCTTTCCTGAGGCTCTAGAAATTCCGTCCAAAGGAAAACATATCTCGAGAAAGCGCGTGTGGAGAAATGCGCAACGTTAGCCCAGCAATGACTATCGGTTCTGACATGAGCACTAAGAGTTTCATAGAGTAGTACTTGTGGAGCCATCTACACGACCAACAAAGCATTCAGATAGTACGGTTCACGAACCACTTGATCTTCCTCATGGGTTTATTTCAGGACGGCCCAAAGGCTGTTTTCCATCAATGCAGGAACCTGAGCTCGATCATTAGTGCCTGGTCTCGGAGTCCGTGAACCGCACTCCCACGCTCCCAAAGCCGACAACTCGAAGCGATGCATATATCGTGGGAAAGGGTGCATCCTACTTTAATTCTAAGAGACGAATAGAGTGTTTCCGGCAACCTAGCACCCATAAGTACTGCTGTACTGATGATCACAAAATCCTCCTATGATATGATAAACGGCTTTCGCGACTTCGCATTTCGCTGATTGGGTTATCTGACTCTCCTAGCCAAGAGTTGAATGGGCTGCAACTGTGGGCCTTTCCATACTTAGGTCAGGCGAGTATCTGGTTGGTCAAAGAGGTCTGTACAGAGAACTGATATGCCCACACCCGAAGCGTGTAGAGTATAGACTGCCCAGGGTTAAGGTAGGCAAGCTCTGCAAAGTCCTTGCTTTTCTGCATCCGTGAAAATTGCAGCGATGATAAATTGCAAAGGAGTTTTTACCTTGTCTGTGCTTTCCAGACCGAAGGCTTGACTCGTAGCGTGACGCAGAAGATTGCAGGAGGAATTTAACGCTCAAAAGACCTTAGCCGCGGGTCCGTAGTAGGCTTCTGAAATCAGCAGTCTTGGACTATGGTAAACACGCCTTCGGCTAAATCCCAAGTTTAAGGATACTGTTCAACAACGCAGAATACCGGGTCTTAAAGCCTTATTGTTGAATCTGTCGGTGTCACAGGGGGGCGAGGCACTATACAAATAGGGGATCCCGTCTATGTAGATAGTTGTGACTGTCTTGTAGGTAGAATGGCCTGAAGGGCCATTATATGCTAATCGCCAAGGCTATTGCCAAGGCTAGGCTACATATACGTGACTCCTATTGTTTTCATTCCTACAGAATCTATGAAGGAGGATAAGCCTCTTGCGCTGCGCGACAGACCTCGGAGTCGCTCTGCATGGTCCAAACAGTACGCACCATCCTGTCAATTTCTAATGTAAAAGGGCCTATGGCAACAGTGTTACCTGCATAGCGGGTGGCAGATTTTTAGATACCCAGCTCGGACCCATGGAATTTGGGGTGGGCTTTAACGTTTGTACCGCAAATTTACACGTAGTCTCGGCGTCTTCCATGCCTCGGGACGAAACAAAAACTGATTTCCAAACGCGGGTGGTTCTTATCGTGCTCCAATCTTCAAGGATAACCCCAGTCCTCACTTTCTAACCATGACGATAACCTGCACCTCTTAGCCCGCGCCTACAGCATTGGGACTACGATGCGTTGAGCTGGGTTCAAATCAAAGTGGCACAGCATCGACATACACTCAGGGTTGCGCTGTTGCCAAATCCGGAGCCCCAGTAGAGACCCACTTGGAAATCCATGCCTCCCCCCTACCTCCCCAGGGGATTCGAAGGCAAGGAATATTTGCAAGATTCGGAGGCGATGGGTAACGATGGAGAACAGCCTTTGTTCCGAGAAAAAAAGGGACCGTATACAAGTCTTTGCCCAAGCCGGTTGTCTGCCATGCCTCGAGGTTAGCGGAGCCGTGTCCAGTGCAGCTTGACTCCTTAAACTGGCCTGCCGCTCTATACAGCGCAGCCCTGCATAATACAGCATATAGATGCTCGCCGATGCTCAGACATAAGGCTCATCAGACGATCAACAGTTACCACTGACAGGGTAGCTTGTTAGAGTTGAGTTTCTAGATAGGTGCAGTGGTCAAGTGTTGTCCCTGGTCGACAAGGGGGTTTAGGCCTTGGCCTAATCAAGCAATTTACCTAGAATGCCAATATAGCACATTTCCACTCTAAATAAACTCTTTGAAGTAAGTACTTGGCCCTTGTAAGAGACCAGGAGTATAACCCTTTTCCGCTGCACCTTAGCAATCCACTTTTATTAGAGTTTCTTTGCGCTGACAACTGAAAACTTCTGTTAAAGATCTTTACTTTACGTCTAATTCTTCTATAACACTTGTAATTTTAAAGTGCCGCGAGCTTATTAGGTTGTTTCACACCCATCTTGTCTATTGCGT
Organism: Diplocarpon mali; assembly: GCA_024741835.1. Classification (NCBI taxonomy): domain Eukaryota; kingdom Fungi; phylum Ascomycota; class Leotiomycetes; order Helotiales; family Drepanopezizaceae; genus Diplocarpon; species Diplocarpon mali. Next base: position 65,615 of record JAENRP010000043.1, on the reverse strand, counting down.
TTTCTACGTGTTTTTTCTAATGTCAAAGACCTGTCATCATATTTTCGTTCTAGTAATTGGGCAATACATACAAATTTAGGCAATAGAAATTGGTAGCGTACAGTACTTCTCGTATGCTATTTTCTTTAATACAGAGATTGTACTACAACGAGTCATGCTAGAAGCGATACGTTACCAAAGTCGAGATTTTTAAGAAAATCGGCCTATTGTCTTTGAGCATGCTCCCTATGTTTCTGATCTCGAGTAAGCTGAATCAAATTGGTGTTTTATCACCCGGGAGAAACAATAATGTAATCGAGTAACCAAATGCTAGAAGTCAAGTACTACTTACCATGTTACAGTGGTGAAGTACTCTATAACCTTTTAGTTACAAGGGGATAGGCGTAGGTCGCATAGTTTAATTAGACATTCACCATAAGAATGCTTACATACTACCTTTAATACCACTACAAGTCGACTTGACACGATATTCAGGACACTGTGCGCATATTCTCTAGATCTACCGGTGATATTTCTCTTAAGCTTCCGTTCCAACTCAAGTTCTTAACTATCAAGCACTATTAGTATCTCGGTGATCCCACGCAAATCCGATCGCAGTCTTGTGTTGGGTGTACTATGGCCATCTTGAACTAGGGCCCACCGCCTCTCCCTCCGGCGACCGACAGGTTACAATATTTCACCGCCGTACCATGGTACGGAGTGGGTCTTCGTAGCGAGAGAAATTCCATCTATTCATAATCGTGATCTTGAAAGCATTTGGCGTGCTGCGCTTCTCATCCACTAAACTCGGGAAGGGGGGAAAGAAGGGGGGGAAGAAGGGGTAGTCAGACGTGCCGACCCATGCGCGTGCCGGCCCGCAGGAAAAATCGTAGACTATCCTCAGAGGAGTTAGACGTGGGGATTCTGCATTTCGACTTTCGACGGTCAGACCAGGCGATTCGTGCTACCTTATAACACAGTATAGATTATATGCAAGGGCCAAAATTCCCCGAAGCGCTCTCGACGTCGTAGCACGCGAACTGCTCGCAACCACAAATTTCTAGATGGCAGATCAATTGACAGGCAGCGCTAATGCTCGACCTTGATCGAGTAGTAAGACTCGAGGTGGAATAAGGTACAGGACTAGCTCAGACAGCCCCTTTCATTTGATACGGGTGGATAGGGGATGGGTTGCTACCGGATGTAAGCGAGATTATCGCACCTACAATATATTCTACCTGACACGATGGAAAGCCACGATCTGCTGACGAGTTCTTGCAACCTCCACAAAGTATGCGGCAGTAGTAGATAACGAGATTCTTGAGTGAGCTACATGCCTCGCTCCTCTGCCGCCCTGGGTTGAGAGAGAGGGAGGTTTCTGCTTAATCACAGGACCTCCAGAGTAAAGGTCGATAGACGAGATTCTGTCTGCGTATAGGTATGTAAAGACAATTAGCGCAGCGGGTCCACGCACAGATTCACGCTCGGGCTCTTGTATGCTTTCAACGGACCAGGGATCTTGGAGATCTCTTGACCAAACTCTTCGCATTCCTCGGTTCGAGTGCCCTGAAGACTTCGTAAAAGACAAAAGGTGTAGTCGGTAGGGGGAGAGGAACAGCAGGGCTTGAGTAGCCCCGCCGAATGTGGACGGCGTCAGATGAAGCGGGTCTCTTGCCAGTCTTTGCAAACCCGAAGGATGTAGTCAAGGCCTCGAGCTTCCCGACCGCCACCAACGATAACTACCTGTCCTGTAATTTGAGCTCGAGTCGTGCTCAACACGGGCGGGAGTCGACTCCCTGGGAACATCATTCTGCATCTCTCTCGAATCATGGGAACTTCTGGCGAGGAGGCTGATTCTGCATCTGGATATCACTGACAAGGAGTCGGAGGGTCCAGCTGGGTATTTTTGCTACCTTATCTTAAGTCATATCAATGGTATTGCCAGCCTAAGGCTTTGAACCAACACTGGATCCAGCACTCATTGGGACCTGACTCCGTTCACGCATGAAGACTGTCGCCGCGTACCAGCATGATTGCAGCTCGAAAGGCGCAGCACTGGAAACTATTGACGAAAATACTGCCCACCATGGTGCCTCGGAGACTGGATACGAATGCACAAACGCACGTAACTAGACTTGGCATGCGGAAAGATGATGAGTAGAATATGGATCTTACCATCACTGTGAGCGGGATTAACGTGCTAGCAAGATGCCAAATGTATAAAGAGGGCGAAACCCTCTGTTCTGAGGACTCTGGATCCACCCCATCTCACAACACATCCTCATCTCCAGGATAGAACATTTCACCCCTCTCCAGAATGAAAGTTAGAACCATTCCTTTTCTGGCTGTATCCGCCTCTTTGGCATCGGCAACCCCTCATGCCAATTCCAATGTGGGGACCCTCAACACCCGCCAGACAGCTGCGTGTGAGCATACAGCGACTTCCAGGAACTGCTGGGGAAACTATTCGATCGATACCAACTGGTACGAAACCACACCTGAGACTGGAGTGACGCGAGAGGTAAGAATACGCCCTTGTCATCCTATGACCAGAAGAAACTAACCAAATCTCAGTATTGGCTCAATGTCATGAACACAACACTTGCCCTGGACGGTTTCGAACGTCAAGTCCTGTCCTTCAATGGCACCGTCCCAGGCCCTGCAATTACTGCAGATTGGGGAGATCAGTTGGTCATCCGTAAGCCAGAAGAGAATCTGCCTGACCGTGATCATCTACTGACCATCTCGGTTACTCAGACGTGACCAACAATATGGAAAGCAACGGCACCGCCATCCATTGGCACGGGATAAGACATCTTGGCAGTCTAGAGTATGATGGTGTCCCAGGAATCACTCAGTGTCCAATCGCCCCTGGGGACACCTTGACCTACAGATTTCAAGTGACCCAGTATGGCTCAGCTTGGTATCATTCTCATTTCACCACTCAGTACGGGGACGGATTGTATGGACCAATGAATATCAACGGGCCCGCGACAGCAAACTGTATGTAATGGAAAGACCACTCACCCTTTTTTGAAATGCTCCCTGGGTGCGTCTCTTGTTCATGGAAATCCTGATCTGCTCATGGCTGACGACCCATTTTCCAGACGATGAGGACCTAGGCTCGCTCTTCCTCTCCGACTGGTCGCATACACCTGCAGACCAACTTTGGGATGCAGCCAGGCAGGGAACCATTCCCACAATGGAGACTGGACTGATCAACGGAACAAACACCTGGAATGGTGGTGGCAGTAAATTCCAAGCAGCATTCGAAGCAGGCAAGAAGTACAGGATCAGACTCGTCAACTCTGCTGTCGACGCACACTTTCAATTTTCCATCGATGGACACTCTTTTTCTGTCATCGGTATGGACTTCGTCCCACTGGTGCCCTACGCAGCAGACAGTATTGTCGTCTCCATGGGGCAGCGCTACGACATTATTGTGGAAGCAAATGCCACGTCAGGTGACTACTGGTTGCGCGCGGGCTGGATCACCGCCTGCTCAACTAACTATAACCCCGAGCAGATAACTGGTATCATTCGCTACGACTCTACCAGCACTGCTGATCCTACCACTAACAGCACCATTGAGATCGGTTCCAACTGCGGAGATGTAGGTTTCCTGTTGGCCCGGTCAATTGCAGTCGTGAAACCAATCGAAGCCATTGCTAATTCGCCGACTATAGGAGCCTCTCGCCAGTCTTGTACCATACCTCGCTCTGGACGTCGACAGCCTTAACAATGGCTCAGTCATAAGGGAAGACCTCGGCTTCTCAGTCGGTACTTACTTTACGTGGACAATCAACACCACTTCTCTTATGATCGACGTATGTAAAAGTCATCACTTGCTTCCTTTGATGATTTGCAACATATTACCAAGTTGCCAAACGCTGTGAACGACAAGCTAACTTGTACAAAGTGGTCCAATCCAACCACGCTTCGAATCTTCAACGATGAAACCATATTTCCAACCGAGTATAATGTCGAGCCATTGGAAATCACCGAGGAAGACCCGGTTTGGGCCGTGTATGTAATCCAAGATGTCGCGGGTCTTGGGGTCGCCCACCCAATACACTTGCACGGCCACGACTTCTGGATTATCGCCCAAGACTCTGGGATCTTCGATATTACGACGACCCCGCTAAACCTGATTAATCCTCCACGTCGAGACGTTGCCACGCTTCCTGGAAATGGTTATTTGGCAATTGCCTTCAAGAAGGACAACCCAGGATCCTGGCTGGTGCATTGTCATATCGCCTGGCACGCATCTCAAGGTCTCGCTATGCAATTCGTCGAGAGGCAAAGTGAGATCGCCGTGGAGATGGCGGACACACAGATCTTTCAAGATACTTGTGCGGCCTGGAATACATGGACGGGGGCTCATCCCCATGAGCAAAATGATTCTGGAATTTGAGAGATTCGATATGGCGGTTTGGAGATGGACTGGGCATTAAGACTGCCGACCAGATAAGGGGAAAAAATTCTCTCCCGGAAATCAGGATCCTTTTTCAACGCGCTATGCTTCGAGAACTGAAATTGACTTTGAAGAGCTGTACCATAACTCGTAGTGTATTGAATAAACGAATTACGATGAAGCAATGGGCTGCCTCAGCGGAGAATGAATCGTGAAATAGTTGACGACGCGAAGCACCACTCGCTTCTTCAGGTGCCACGGTCCCCTCTCAATTCGGAGTGCTCCAGTTGACGGAAGATCAGTAATACCCAGCTTGAGGGACTCGAACTCTATCCAACAGAAGCAGCACGTCTGCCGCTTAGCTGTTGTCGAAGGCTCGAAAATCACGTTGATGAGAATGAGAACAGATCGGAGACCTACGAACGTTCGAGGTTAGCCACTATCTCTTGGGTTCAGAAATCTTGGTACCAAACCAAGAACCTGAACAAGTCATGGTTGACACTTGCTGCCTGCTAGGAGATCCCGTATGCAGATATCATGGGAAGACATAAGCTACCTCGAAACGAGAACGGATGACGTGGTGTCAGGGCAAACTGACGGTCTGAACAGTAATCTCCCAACATGAACACCCACAGCGATAAGCATACTGGACTAGATATCGTTCCCATGTTAGCACAGTAAGGTACATCTCCATCTGCACGATCTCGGAGGTTGATCATGTGATGAAGGGTGTGCGTCGTCTGAAGCATGGACGGGGACCCTGGGGCAACAAGTTCTTTACAGTTGCCCATAGCTCAAGACTCCACAGACAATTAACGTCACGGACATGTAAAATTTTGAATCTTTCAACCCGTAAAAGCGCAAAAGCGCGAGGTACGGCTAGACCAGACCATATTTGCTGAGTCATCTTCGTTCAGGTAGACAAGGCCAGCTAATCCGAGTGAATGTATTGTGGCTGCGAAAGGGGAGATCAGGCTGAGGCGAAATCAATTATCTACCTCGGATCTGAATCCGTGCCTTCACACGCTCACCTTCATAATTTCACACTTCGTTATCCAAATCCCTACTCCATCATCTTGCTATATTGTTTCAGTGCGCGCGCATTCTCTGATTTTAACTTGAGCTTGTTGATTACTCTGCCAAGCTTGATATCTGCTCCACCCGGGACTGTGCAGCTATACCGAACGTAATTTCGCGCTCTCGGACAACCTTTGCGCCCGTCCTCCACCATCTCCCAGTTCATAACAACAACGGCCTCACATAATTGACCTGTAATCCTTCGAGCGCGCAAAATGTCTTACTCGCACTACAACCAGCAAGGCGGAAACCCATACCACAACGGTCCCAGCGCGGAGGATGGCCAGGGAGGAGTAAGCTTTTCCCCATCAACACCGTGGACATGATTCCTTTGCACACTCCATTATTGGAATCCAGGGCTGATTTGCTCTTCTTCTGGCGCACAGGGTCACCTAGGAGGACAAAATCCCGAACATGAGATGTCCAATTTTCCCGCTGCGTCGCAATATTCTAATGCCGGCGCTCCCGCTACCACATCATCCAACATCCTCTCGCAACAAGACTTCCTCTCCCGCGTCGATTATGCCAAATCCGAAATCCGAAGCCTAGGATCCAATGTCAGTGAGATCGCGAACCTTCATCAGCGATCCCTGTCGTCGCCAGACGGTAGCACCTCTGGTCAGCTTGAGAACTTGGTCACGCAAACACAGTTGAAGAATACCCAAATCAGAGATCAAATCAAGTACTTGGAGCTGGATGCCATCAAGACTCAAGATGGAACGAAGGGTGTGAAGGCTCGACAGGCAAAGCAACTGAAGACCGAGTTCGAAAAGAGCTTGAAGGAATACCAGCAAGAAGAGGTCACGTACAGACAACGATACCGCGACCAGATCGCAAGGCAATACCGTATCGTGAACCCGGAGGCAACTGAAGCCGAGGTCAATGAGGCATCAGAGCTGGACTGGGGCTCCGAGGGTGTCTTCCAGACAGCAGTAAGTTTTGGAAATAAATTTTCAACAATCGTAAGAAATCTCCTAACAAATTCACAGCTCAAAAGCAATCGATCAGGACAAGCTTCTTCTGTCCTAGGCGCCGTTCGTGCTCGTCATAACGAGCTCCAGCGTATCGAGGCCACCCTCACGGATCTTGCTGCTATGTTCGCTGATATGGCTCAAATTGTGGAGGCTCAAGATCCCGTAATCGAGCACACCGAGCAGAATGCCATCAAGACCGCAGAAGATGTGGACAAGGGAAACACCGAGATCGACAAGGCGAACGAGCATGCCAGACGCCGAAATAGGCTAAAGTGGTGGTGCTTATTGATTGTTGTTCTCATCATTTTGGCTATCGCTCTTGGTGTTGGCTTGGGAGTTGGATTGGCCAATTCGTAGTTAATTGCAGCGTATAGTAAAACTTCTGGTTGATGTCGTTTGCATAATAAATTTGTAATAGTTGCATTCGTGGGGGTTGATTCATAATGCATTGCTTCACGAAACTGTATCTGGAGAAGCATCGTCGCTGGAGGTCTTACATCTCAAGGGCAAGGTAACTTTGTACATATGTATCAATTCCATCTGATCTTATCGCCACTCAGGCAGAACTCATTGGTCGATGCCCCTAACGCCTATGATATGATACAGAAACATAATACACGATTAGTCCATCCCGTGCGCTCTCCCATTCAGCACTCCGTCACTTCTTCCTCTCCCCCGCTTGCCCCATATGGAGGACGCCCACTCGGTCAGAGTAAAGCCCCAGTGCCCTGCCACTAACACACCACTGACAACATTGACTATCTTGACAAAGAATCTTAGGAAGCTGTCTCTGCTCTCTTCGACTGAGAGCAATATCGGCTCAATTTCATATTTGAAGAAAATCCCGGGAATGGATCGTTCGCCAACGATATGCGACTGTTCAGTAACAGCATACTGGTTGGTGACCACCTGCCGCGAGGCCATGCCGGAATCTAAAGAGTAGATCGTAGGAACCACAGAGAGGAAGTACTGGAATTTGTGGAAGTGGTTTGGCGTTGTGGCGATGGTGCGATCGAGAGGGTTGTGGAGGGAGGGGTAGAACTGCCCGAACGAAAGCTCAGAGATTATGTGAGAGAAGTTGAATGCTGTGGCCTGTCAGCTCTGTTCTTGGGAGATGCATTGGCAAGATAGAACAAAAACGTACCAGTGTGGTCCAAATGAGCTGAAGCGAACTCTTGGTAGCCATGGCCTCGAGCCGTGATGTGGAAATCCCCTTGGACTTTGTTTACGCCCAGATTACCGTATATTCGACAACTGTCGCTTCCAGCAGCACCCCACTTCAACTTCGGGGTCTTCGAGAACCTTGCTTTTCTTGCTCCGCCAGCAGAAGCTACAATATCGTGAATGTGCTCCTCCCCGAACCCCTCCTCGTGGCCATGGTAACCTTCTCCAGTAATAACCTTCCCATGCTCGTCCGTCCCCAGCTTATGTACACCTCTTGCGTCAACCCATTGCGCCCACTGCGTGGGATCGCGCTTCAGCATACCTGCAGCTAGGATTCTATCCCCGGCCGCATCTTGCACATTGATATGGATATCAGAGCATTTCATCGATATCACGATATCCAGATTGATCTGCATATCATGCCCAACGCCCTTTTCCACGGCAAACGTATGGGTTTCATGACCCTGCCACCATCGTGATAGTTCGGAGAAGACGAGGAGGAGTGATGCAACGACGATTACGACGGTCCATTTGCCGCCGCCTGAAGTACGGGTCACGTATTGCGGTTTGGCTTTGGCTGGAGAGACCAGACATCAGTAAAGATGTTCAAGCACAAGTGGTTCGATTGGGAGCCTGAGATAAATCCAAACAATGAAAAACAAGGCGACTCACGAAATGCATCAAAAGCCTGTACAATATTGCCCTTTTTCTCCCCAAAGGCATCTTCGTCCAGGCCGTGGGCCGAAAAACCGTTCATCTCCTGCTTATTCCTCTTTCCACTGATAAAAATGTTTTACTGCACCGGCATGAAAACAAGATTCGCCCAAAGTAAAAAAAGAGACGAGTGAAATGAATTTTGCTAGCACTGGCTAGTCTTGAGGATACTCCAGAGAGTTGAGACAGGTGTTCAATGCCAAGAATAAAGCAGGGTCTGATTCGTTCATGCACCAGGTAAGGCTGAGCTCAATGTGGGTCAGACAACATCTGGATAGTTAATCGTTTCCTAAGATATGGCTCGAATTTCCTAACATATTGTTTCCTATGCCTCAATTTTGTAAATCTGCCCGCCGCCTTGTGCTGAATAAAGTTTCCTTTATCCCGCGCGCAACAAAGTGTGCATAAACATCGTATCCCAAATATAGAGCTATATATAGATTAATATATCGCAGCGTGACGCAAAAACTACCTCTAACAAATCGAGAATCAATTACTAGTTATCACATACTACATTGCTTGATAAACTTCTTATTCCTCTTAGAGTGCCCCAGTTGAGCGACAACACGACTAAATCTTCAAACATATCTCCGAGCCCATTTTTCTTTGCCGCGTTCTCCCTAGCTTTACTTGTTTTTGGTCGAGATGCAAAGCCATGATAGTTATTATCATTCTGAATCGTGCACCAGTCAAGACTGGAGGAGTGAGATTCAAGCTTCTGGTTTTAGTAGTAGTAACGTACTAAGTCCTTTTTATTTTTGCAATCGTTGCTGTGCGCCAATTACAGGAAAAGATCACATGGCATATGGCGGCAAGTAGCTTAGGCAGTTGAGACATGCAAGATAATTCTTGAAAGAAGTCAAGGCATAGGAATTAATCGACCCATTTGGAGATATTCATATATACACAGTTATCCTTATGTACTCTGTACAGTGCGGTGGAACTTACCGTAGGTTAGATACCGATAGTTACGGATGTGCTAAGTCGTCGGTTCCCCACTGGCCCCACCCCTACCCGCAGTGATAGACGAGTCAACATTGATCCATTCATGTACGAGCCGAGATGTATCATGTTAGTAGTTCTAATCCGCCTTGGGATAAACTACAAATGCCTTACTTGAGATTCAACAATGAGGCCTGTAGCCAATTATATTTGTACACATTTAAAGGTTCATATTCAAACAAACCCAAAGTCACATGAATAGATTTGTACAGTGTCGTTAATTGATTGATCCTCATATTCTAATTTCCCGGAACCAACTACTTGAAGCCAGCTGTCCTGGGCTTCTTGGGTTTCTTTGTGCTCGTTGGCACCGTTCTACTGCCATATGTCCCTCTATCGGGCTGAGTCATTGGCATATCATCCACAACCTGCGAACTGAATGTTCTCCTAGCAATCTCAGGCTGACTTCCCGAGAAGAGACTCACGCGCCGAGAGACGGCGGGCTCAACTGCCTTCACGAACTCCTCAGTCCTCCTACGCCTTCTTGCCTTCTCCTTCCTGAGTGACCGCCGCTCTTCATCCCCGGCGTTTACCAGCGCGTGTGCTTGTTTGGTAGCCTCGTAGGAATATTCCTCTGGGTCTGCACCTGGCTCTGATGGCCAATGGGAAAGAACTGACGTGTTAGCCCTGGTTCCTACTTGGAGTTTGGCCTTGATTGTAGGCGCATATCGACGCAGCCTTGCAATGGCTTGGTCTTCCAACAGATCGGACATTGGTGTGACGTGAGAGTATAAAGATGGCGTTGCGGTGGATGTGGGCACGCAGGGTTCCACGTGCATCATGGTCATTTGAGAAGATGCCATGATCGCTGAGCTGTCTCTCGTGGTCCTACGGTCCTTACTGATCATCGACTCCGTGACAACGTCATCTTCAGCCTGTATTGCCAATGGAACACTCGAAGCTTTATCCTGAAGAGAAATTCCGATAGAGCTCAAACCGAGTTCTAGAGTGAGCTGTCGAACTGCCTTGAACTTTGTATGCCGAGCCAGGTTGGGTATGGTAGCTGGTAGGTCGGCCATCCAGTACTCGACGAGTTGGTCGAACAGTCTGAGAAAATCAAGGTGCGTTGAGTCGGGATCTTCGGGAAATCCAATATCCAAGCCTAAGGTTATATATTGGATGATCAAGGTTTGCTGTGCTTCTGGAATCTGCCCGGATGCCAAAGAGGCAAGAAAAGCATCTACTGATGTAGAGGCTTGCTGTAGATCCCCCCCCGGGCTCGGCACACCGATGAGGTCTAACAGGGTGCTATTTGAGAAGTCATCGTTCTCGATACCCTGATTTATCTGAATAAGAGCAGAATGAAGAAGGTCATCGAAGTCGGGTGTGTCATCTGAAGGCGTGGATCTCCCCATAAACGCACTCTGAAATATCTTTCTCCAATTCAAGGTGAAGCGGGTCTGGTCAGTCTCGAATAAGTCTTTCGTAGAAACAGCTGTGCCAATTCTCTTCTCAACAAGTAATTGAAACTCGTTGTCTGCGACAATGAAGTCTTCATCAATGGCAATTTTAGGGCCGAAATACTGACGAGATAGCAGAAGCTTCGTTCCCGGTGGTATTACTACAAACCTCTCGCGTCCTTCCGTAATGCAAGTAAGTGCTGAGATCAGGCTCAGATTGGAGGTGATTGCCCAGAGCTGGAAAAACTCCACGCCTTCTTGTATGTATTTGAGACCCGGTCCAGATATATGGCTTGCGCTTGGAACCACGATACAAGGGAAAAAATTTACGCTATGGAGAGGCGAAGAGAGCTCTTCATTACTCTCAAGCTTCATTAGCAGACTTAAGCTTCCCTTGGAACTAGCTTGGTCTGGTCTGAAGCTGTAATAGTTCACGATGCGGTTCTTGGCAGAAGTGATGGCAATGGAAACTTGGGAGGGTTAGCGATAAACAAGAAAGGCCTGTAAGATACTTACCATGTTGGCTTCTCAATAGCGTGAGTTTCATAGTCTCGTCATCGGGGCTCATAAAGTGAATATATGAGACGATTTTCTTGACTCTGCAGGGAAAACCGTTTTCATCTTCACTCCTATCCCCAGCAGGAATAACTTCTAGCCAGAATATACGGGTGGTTGTCAGTACAAATAAATGACTCCGATTCTGGCTGCTCCATTGGATATCGAGTACCCAATCCGTGTTCCCCGAGGCAAATATATCGGCGTGACCGATCAGTGTTGTTTTCCCCTTTACATCAAAGATTGCCAAATATCGTCTATTACAAATGACTATGGTGTTGAGATTGCAAATCCACATGATCCGATACCAACCATCAAAATGGGCCATTGTTGGAGCTTTCGAGATATCGCCCTGTACCTGGCCATCATAGATCCCGCCCATTTTTCTATGCTTGAAAAATTCGGTACTTTTGTTGCCATGCGATTTCTCGAGCTCCCAAATACCCCAATAGCCTTGCGAATCAACTATTGCAACTTGACGAGGGAACCAAGGGTTGAAAGCAACGTCCGAGTGGTTTTGGGACCCAGTCCTTAGGGCAGTCAGGCTAGCTATTGGATTCGCATCGAGTAATGTAGGAGTGAAAAGCGTGGGGCTTTCATTCAGAAGTACAGAGGGCTTGTGAATTCGCCCATATGTTGGCCGAAATACGGTAGTAACCGTGTCCTGGCGGACAGCAAGCAAAACCTCTGTCTCATTCTCAATGTCTGCGAACAGAATTTGGCGAATAGGACCTCCTGTGCCGACCCAGTGACCAGCATCGAGGGATTCGGGATTCAGTAGATTCAACCTTGCTCCACTATGCTTCCCCCATCCACGTGTCTCGATTCGGGGTTTAATGAGACGGAGAATATGACCTGCCGCACCATGTGGAATGGCTAAGATTCGGGGCCTCCGAGCGCCAGATATTCGGTCTACATCATAGGCCTTTCCAATTGCCAAAAGAGGCCCGCATCTGTTAAAGCTGCCAGATGGCGCTTCACATGATGCCTTAATAAATTTAGATATCAGAGGACTCGCAGGAAAAGATTCCGGCAGGTTTTTCCGCATCCATCTCATCTGATTCCGGGCAAGAGCAGAAGTCTTTTCTTCTCCCTTGTTTTCTATTTGAATGGACGGAGCAAGCCATTGCCTGAAAGGGGCAAGCTGTTTCAAAGACAGACCTGATGCAAAAAGCGTGAGAGGAATCTCCATGATCCTTATCGATTTCGCTCACCATTTGTAAATGTTTGAGAAAATTTCCATCCATGTTCCTCAATATTATAGGTGGCCCTTCCTGGGTGGCCATGGGACAGGTCAGTGACTCGGTTGTCAGTCATTGGGTTTCTGTAGAGGTCTTAGGCAAAAAGTCGCATCAACATTCATTTCGGTGTTTGTTACTAGGCAAATCGATTAGCAGAAGCGTGAAAGGTTTTGATGTGACATGACAATCCTGTCTATTCGAATCGCGTTCGCCTAAAATCCAGCGACTCTTATCGGCAGCGCTTTACCTATCTTTGCCTAGTCCTTTTTGTTGCTCGGCAACGGAAATTACGAACCAAAACACCAAGTCTACTGCAACTCAGCGCAACCATTGTCGGATTTCAACACCAAGACTGAGCAAAGACGCACATAATGTCAACAATGTTCGAACCATCCCTTTCTACAATCGAAATGCGTCCTCCCCTCTCATCGGCGAATGCGCCTTCTATGGCTGAATCTCTACCAAACATAAACTTCGGCTTTGACGAGTTGCGCGATAGAATGGCGAAGTTCACTATCAAATTCGATACATTCATAGAGCAAGGTCGCAAAAGAGTCCTGGAGGAGCGGAATCAATTCCGCATGAACGTCACAGAGCTTAAGGGTAATGACAGCATTACCATCAAGGTTCATGTTCATTCGACTAATTGAATGTCAGAGGATCAGCGAATGAAGAAACGCGACATTGAGATTCTTTCCCAGAAGTCCAGCACCCACCAGCAGACGCTCGCCAAGGAAGAAGCCGAAAAGAATGAGATGAGGATTGCGATTGCATCCCTCAGTGCGCAGCGTGACACTCACCTTGCGACCCGAGAAAGTTTGAAGCAGCAGGTTGCAGAGACCCAGAAACAAATAGATGCTCGTCTTGCGGCACAGAGAACTTACGCCCAGCATATTGACTCCCAGTCACGCCACAATATCCCAGAGATGGAATTCTGGACTTCGAATTTATGCCTGACACTTGATGGTGCCGGGCTTAACGATCGGTTAAAGTTCATCTTCACGCATATCGATGACCGCGATTGGACCAGAGAGGCATGGTTCGAGCTAGACACTGGGAAAAGGGAATACGAAATTCCATATTGTAAGCCCAAGTTGAAAAGAGAGCAGCTTGAACGCATTCTGGACAAGCTGAACGAGAGCCGGGACTTGAGAGGACTACTGAAAGGTATGAGAGAGCTATTTGTAGAAGCAGTGAAGGGATAGAGTCCAGAAGCTGGGAGAGAGCTCTATGAAGTTAATCTTGGGGGCGCTTGGTGTACAGTGGTTTCTGGTAAAGTTCTGTAGACGCCCCTTCATGTCTATGAATCGGCTCTGAAATCAAAAACCCAATAGCTTTCAAGTCTCTGTACCTCGACAACAGCTTCGAGCGGTCATGTTTCCTTTGGCCGATAGTACTCTAAAAAAAATCATTGGTTGCATCAATACAAAGTGCCCAGCCCTATCCTGGTCACAAGAACACCTTTCATTCATCTATCTTCTGAGATCCCGAAGACAATTTTTGATACATCTGGCATTTAGAATTTTTTCCTCATCGGCGGGAAGTTGCTGTGGCAAGGCATGGATTATCACGCAAATTCCACACTGAAATGCCTCTCGAGGCCATGGAGAGACAAAGAAAAAGTGAAACAAGGGTAAAGATCTATGTCTACTTACACCCAACTGGTTTTGGCGGAAAGGATTATCTGCTGGGTGACTTCTCAGCAACTGAACTTAATCATCATCGTCCATAGTCTAGCCGTAATGAGAATGCGATGGAGCTGATAAATGTATTACATGTAGATGTAGTTTCTTAAACCAACAAAACGGGAGTTTGCAGCTATTAATGAGTACACAATCTTCGGAATAGATAACAGCTTAGAATGTATGAGTGATAGCGGAGACTGGGAACACCGTAAAGACAAGTCCGAAATAGAGTGCTCTAAAAAGTTTCGAACAGACAATAAGTTACAAATCGCTACACCATGTGGGAGGATACTGCTTAAAATAAGACGTTTCCCCGTTGGCACAAATAAGCCTGACGAAATTGACACGACTGTGATATGTAGGCCGTGTAATATTGGTAGAAGTCGTAGAAGTGCTGGTTTACCAGAATTAAGAAGAAAAAATGTGGAGAAGGAGAGGGTTGCAAGCCTACTATGTAAATATCTGTTCTAAGTTCAAGTTGTAACGTAGGGGTTGGTTATTTTTACACTAGGTGTCAGCAAAAGACATCGCGGGGTTGTGGAGCTTATGAACCGAATATTTGGCTGTCGGCCAAGACAAATAGCCCGATTTTCGACGCGTCGGCTGCTTGCAATGCTAGTTGCAACAAGAACAGAAAATTCGCCATCATAACATTCATCATGCCCATTGAAACTGCGAACAGAAAGGATCAGCAAGCCAGTGCGGCGCAAGCGCGCGAGGTCATTGATGTTTTCCACGAGATATCTACGCTTTTGGTACGTCCTGCGCACTTGAAGGCACAAATGCTGAACTGTACTCGTAGAACGCAGATCTTGACAGACAGACTTTGTCAATCTGTATTTCGCTCATCGAAAATGGCGTCAATCCGGAGGCACTCGCTGTATGTAGATCTTGCTCCCAGGAGTATGCGAGACTGATTCTGTGGCAGTCGGTGATCAGAGAATTAAGGAAGGATGCCGAGGAAACAAGGGCAGAGATCCAGAGCAGTCAATAATCAGTTTTCGAAGAGGAACAAATGTCATGGCCTGCACAAACGCATCAGCAACTGCCTGCCTGCCAATAAGCACTCTATGGAAAACGAGGATTTTAGGTCATCGGAAGAGGGATAGTCGATTACTGGCACTGCTCATCAAATAGGCCACTCGCAAGACGATTAGTGAGGTAGGTAAAATTAAAGTTTCTGGACGTGGAGGGAACGGGGAACAATATGGATTTGCACAAAGCTTCATGGCAGAATACATTGAAGGATTACCAATATGCTCGAGCTGCAAATTGAACTGTAGGCTAACTAGGAGAAGCCTCAAAGCACCAGCGATCTCGATGGCTCGCAAAAGCACTGTGCTAAAATCCTCCAGACAGTTACTCCCGTATAGAAATGGACTGCAAACTTTTGGACAAAAAACTCCTGGCTATTGAACTCGTCCGCCCGTCTCAACACTTCCGCTCATCAATCTTAAAACGTTCGGAGAGCATGAACTAAGAAGCTCGAAAAACACTTGTCAAACCATTCATAACCATCTCTTCCGTATCCTCGTCTGATGGGCCATTTAGCCTTCTGTCCTGTGTTGAGCAAAAATCCTTTAGATCGAGTTTATCATTACATAATTGGATGAGCCTGGCATATTTCACAAGTCTGCCTTATATTACAGTGCTTTGCCATTCTAAATTTTCAAGTAGTCCTTCCAAGTGCCATCTTCAGCTTGGGTGGTTAATCTTCAAACACGAACATTATCGCGTATGCGCCTATTCTATCGCAAGCAGAGGCCCATACTATCGTTGAGCATAGCCACATTCATCTGGTAATTAATTCGAGAAGAGTTTAGCAATTGCTCCTTGATGGGAGTTCTCGATATATGTTTTCTGGGATAGTTAGCGATGTCCAGTGAACCTCTTTTCAAAAGCTAACAAGTAATTACACTCTCTGACCTCCCAATACCGTGTATGCAACAGAGACTTTACAATCCGATGCTCAAGTCCCTTTTCTTGAGCTGCATACTGGAGGAACTCAATGGTCCTTTCCACTTTTTGCTTGTCAAAATTTGACGAGTGCTCATTGCGAAATGCGTTTCTTAATTGGTCTCGTGCAATATATCGACTTGGTTTCGCGAACCGGACTGCGTGGAGGAGCCCTCGGTATAGGTGGCGATATGCATGAATCAGTTCGATAGAAGACGGAGTCGACATGGGTGAGATAGAATGTCGACTCCCATGAAATTATTTAGGACAATACAAGAGACAGGAAGTCCTGGAGATGCTTTCGCTGCTCCCGGTCCCTGGTAAGAATCGATGGGTAGATCAACGTGCTGATACTGATCCTAGGTTAGCGTGTTCCGGGGGTTAGCGTCATGCGAGCCCGCTTGGTCGACATCTCGACCTCCAGTACCTCATTTCGACTCCAAACACAATACCTTTGAAGATTGTCCACATGAGACATATGCCCACCAAATGAGCTCTTTGGTGTCCGAATTTTTTATTAATCCTGTTCTCCGCCAAGCTCGTCGATTCTCTCGCTCTAATCCTTCGACTGATCACATCGACCCTGTCACAAATCAACGAACAACGGCCCAACGTACTCATGATGAGGTTGCTATCGAGGGATTAGCTGAGCACTTGGAGAATTTTGGAGAAGCCGTAACTGGTAGTCATGGTGGTACAGAGACCATAGCTGGAGCCCCGCTGACGGTGTCTCCTATGGAAGAGGATGGTGGACTATATGCAGAGCTTCGCGGGCCTGAAGACGGGTGGGCCCAAACCACGCCAGTAATATCCAGCAACGTAATGGCACACAGAGTCTCGTCTCTGCGGTCAGAGCATAGCCATGTCGACGATGATACGTCTGACAATCCCTCTTTCGGTATCCCCAATCGATTTCGAACAAATTCGGCTGCGAGCATCACAGTCAGTACTCGCCATTCTGTAAGCTCAAGAATGAGTACACCAGAAAGCCCTTCCAGACGAGGTACGATAGAGAGAAGCATGTCTGGGTCTGCGAATCGCCCAAGGAGTAGCTCTCTGCCAGAAGACGATGGGATGGGTGCTCTTAGACAGCAAATCATTCACATACAGGCTATGGAGATTTCCCCTGACCAAAAGGCTCGATTCATGCATCAGCTTCTTACTCAACAGTACTTTGAAGCCCAGGAGAAATATCATGCAAAGCAACAGCCAATTTTACCTTCCGCAGCAAGCATGATAAGCCAGGAGAGACCTACCGAACCAGGGTCGTTGAGCTCATTTCTGTGGCAAATGAATGGCGAAGAAGAGCCGCCAACCAGGAACCAACAGTACACCTTTCACTTATCACCAGATGATCTGAAGCGATCCTATGCGCCTCCTGATCCACCAGAGACTGACGAGGATGGGAATGTTACTATGAAAGACGAGGCCGAATTTCTAGGCTGCAAGCACTACAAAAGAAACGTGAAGCTACAGTGCTCGGCATGTGACAAATGGTATACTTGCCGATTATGCCATGACGAGGCTGAGGATCACGTCTTGATAAGAAAGGCTACTAAGAATATGCTCTGCATGATCTGCTCATGTGCACAGCTGGCTGGTGAGTTTTGTGTCAACTGCGGGGAGAGAACAGCATGGTATTATTGTGGGGTTTGCAAGTTATGGGATAACGACGCCGATAAGAATATATACCATTGTAATGATTGTGGTATATGCAGGAAAGGCCGTGGTCTTGGGAAGGATGTGTTTCATTGCAAGGTGAGGGTGTCACGCGCTCCTTGTTTATATATCAGGCTGACCTTTCTTAACAGACTTGTGGCACCTGCATGTCAATGGCTAATGAGAAATCCCACAAATGCATCGAACGAGTGTCTGATTGCGATTGCCCGATATGCGGAGAGTACATGTTTACTTCTCTCTCGCCTGTCGTCTTCATGCTTTGTGGCCACGGAATCCACAGAGCCTGCTACGACAAGCATATGAAATCTTCGTACAAATGTCCAATATGCAGTAAGAGCACGGTCAATATGGAAACTCAATTCCGGAACTTGGACCGGGCAATTGATGCACAACCTATGCCGCCTCAATTTCGAGATACCAAGGCCATGGTCTCCTGCAACGATTGCTATGCCAAAAGCGCTGTCCAGTACCACTGGCTTGGACTGAAGTGCGCGATTTGCGACTCGTACAATACAGCCCAACTTTCCATACTGAGCGATCCTGCTATTGAGGTCCCATCACTTGAGAATAGAGAAGTAGATGGCACCGTGCCTCCTGACCAGCCAACCGGAGAGATTTTTCCACCGCCACATGGCAGCACGGGGCCAATTCGCCATAGAAGGCATTCCATACACATCCATGCCCCGTCCTTCGGCACAGAAGAGCGGAATGGATTCAGTCTTTATGCACGACCATCACGTATCGCCAGGTCAATGTCCCCCGCCAGAGGACTTGGGTTCTTTCATGAATCTATGCCACTTCAAACTACTGAGACCGATGACTCGGCAGACCGTGATGAAGAGATGGATTTTTGGGGAAGGGACGAGCCTAGAAGTGCTGCCTCCTTTAATCCTGCTGACGAAGTGGACGAAGAAGAGTCTGACGACGATTCGGTAATGGACGACTGTGACGAAGACGACGCTGACGATGAAGATGAATTTGAGTTATTCGGACATCGATAGATGTTGTTTGGTGCCGAAAAAGACATCATTGCGAGTTTGGCGTTGTGTACAATATTTGCTTGGATTGGTGCACGAGGTGAGCATACTGGGGTTTGCTCGAGGAGTTTTGGGTATGGGTCTAGGATTTGAATCGGGGACATTAGGCGCATAGAAGATGAACGCTAGTCTTTTTTCGTAGGCGAATTTCTCTCATCGCCCCAACGTAAATTGGGAGGAGGATGTGAGATGGTATCGACCGTTCAAATCACTCGTGATTGCGGCAAAACAATTAATCGCCTGAATACAACTGAGGCGATGCGCTCCGGGACGTCTTAGGAGGAGTGGATGGATGTATCATATGCGGGCGATCATTAGCTCGGCAGCCTGTCTAGATATCGTGGTGTGAGGTGTTTAACCGTACAACAGCCATAAAGATGATGCTGATGCATCTTGAGTTTGGCGCTTATCGGATTCCGACACAATGATATTTGGGTGTCCTTCCGGGTCCATGTGTGCGCTCAGCTCAAATGAGGCAGGTTATCGTGTAATTATCTGGGATGATCAAAATAAGAACAGGGTGAGATCCTGTTAGGGAAAAGTGGCCCTTTGAAACCGTGTTGGTTCGTCTGGAACCAGCCGAAGTGAGGAATGGCAGGCGTGGTCTCACGATGAGCGTGCCCCCCAACTCAAAGGCCTTGGTAAATGAGGCGACCGGGCGTTGATCAGCATAGAGCATCAGAGGCCGACCTCGACGTATTCTGTAGATTTCATGGACCAAGTTCAGGAATTGTCGTGTTCTGGGACAAAGGATGCAGCCGGAGCGTTCTTCGCTACAGAGCCAGCCGGGATCTGATTGGCTGCTGACCCAGACCACTATTCACATCTTGATAGATTTCGGCAGCGCGACTTTCTCGCTTTTCAGCGCCTCAGCATTCGCACTGCCTGACGCAAACAATGGCTCCAGAGCCCGGCTCCTTATTAGAGCAGAACCTTCCGCTTCCCCTTCATCCACATCCTCTACCGCCCTGACATCCCCTTCCCTCTCCCATCGCATCCGTAATAATATTGTCCTCGACGAACCTGCGACCTCAATAACGGCAGAGTCAGTGATAAGGTGTGGAAACTTCCGCATCGCATCGCACGAGGACGTCCCTAAAGGGCGGTTCAAGGCTTTTCTTTCGCACTAACTGGCGATATTCCGAATCCTCATCTCCCACCACGACACCCCAACCTCTATGCGATGGCACCTCCAAAGACGCCAGCTTCTGTTGGTACCTCTGCATCCGCTCGACGAAAGTCGTCCTCGAAGGGGACCATCTTGATCACTTTGAAGCTTGCTCCTGTACTGCTTTCCAGATTCGCCGATCCGCTCAAAGGAGAGGTCAAAGAGGAGCCCAAGGAGTCTTCTGCGACAGCATCGACGCTCCCAAATGTGCCCATCGCGAATGGCGACATCCCCTCCTCCGAGTCGACCAACACGCCTGTCGCTGCTGGTACCCCTGTGCCCTCAATCAGCATGCCCCCTCCTACGGAGGTCGTCAAGAAGAAGGGGGTAAAAAGATCCGGCCCTGCTTTGGGACCAGACGGACTTCCAAAGCCTCGAGGCAAGCCAGGCCCGAAAAAGAAAGCAAGGTTGTGAGTGCATCGACGTTATTCCGCCGCCCCGGTCTCTCGTCCCCTATTTGCATACCATTTAAAGACTCTTTTGTTAACAGTTTTATCTCAGAGAGGATGGCTCAATTGATCATTCCAGCACCGCCCCTCGAGCAGCAAATGGCACTGGAGCCCATAAACTTGGACCAAAGGCCAACCAGGGCGCGATAAATGCCGGCCTTCGCGCTCTCGACAGATCTGGGAAGCCTTGTCGGAAGTGGCAGAGGGGTTCTTTCAAGCTCAAGAGCTTTACCGGCGTCGTGTGGGAAATACCTCGATGGATGGCACCCCCCAAGGTCACTGTTCAGGTCAACTCCGAGAGCTCTACCTCCGGGGACAGCAGCAAGGAGAACAAGGATAATAGTCAGATCGAGAGCAGAAATAGCGACAAGAGCAATAGCGCTGCCGACGTCGATATGAAGAGCAATATCAGCAACTTGGTCTCCTCGCCGGCTCCCTCTATTCCTGCACCCTCCCCAGCTCCGGTACTTTCAACACCTCTGGCCGAGACTCCTGCATGAAGCCGTCACTACCCAACGGTAACCATCTCTTACAGCTCTTTGTATAAGTATATGTATCGCTTCAGACTATTGTTGCACTGGCACTGCAAATACTGCGGCGGGTGAGAGGACGCCAGCCTGGGAGTTCGGTAATTAGCGATCACTTGAACTTTTTTGCCGCCACTGCTTGGGTATGAGGAAAACTCTGGGATATTGTGCTGCACATCTACACTTTTAGTGCTTCGTGAACTGGCTAATGAAACGGGGCGTTTTCTGGCACTGGCATTTGTACCATAGAAACAGAAATTCTTTTACTCGTTATCGAAAATAAAATTTTCCCTTCGCAGATCTTTCTGGATACTTTCTTTGCTCACCGAGTTTCTTTGGATAGATGCGTCTCACAGGCAGGTAACTGTCTCGAATCCAGCTTTCGTATTTGCTAGTCACAACTACTCTCGACGCTGGAGATATAAAGTCAAGATCAGAATGAAATGGAGAGTTTCAGAAATACATACAGTGCTTCTACTTCTCTATCACAAGTAGCGCGGTCTCTTGCCACATCACTTTTGTAGCCAGAACACTGTTCTGCGAGGAAATTTACGTAAAACTATATGTATATTACCTGATTATTGGCACCAGCAAGCATTTCTTGTGATACAGTGTTGCTAACTCTGAGGTTATTATGTGAAATGCTTGGAGGACCGAATAAGGAGACTGCGGTGCACATCCTACCATGGTTGTTACATGGCATTTTGAAAGTCATGCTGGCGATGATTCCTTCTGGTCGTGTGGTACCTACCCTGGCTCACCTAGAGAATTGCACAAGTCAACAACACTCGCATTTTTCCAGTGACTGCGACCGGCTAAAATTTGCGAACCCAAGAACTCTCTTGAACAACTCTGTTGTGAACTCTCACAACGCCAAATACAATCCGATAAGTGAAGGTGTGGAGTACATATAATGAGATGCCCTCGTGACGGCCCCACTTTTAAGGCCTACTATAGTACTGATAGCACCTCACCGTCGCGGGCCGTGACCGACTTACTCGTTCTTCCTGACAACCCGAGTCTTCATAACTAGTGCAGATTTTATAATGGGATTGGCAGAAACATAGCCCTCCCGTAGAGCTAATCAACAAAATCATTTCACGTCTACGCCACTTTGCTGGAAATGAACCACCTAGACAGCTTACGTTCCCCACGATAGTCCTTGATTCGCAGAGTCGGGAGCCCTTCTACTTTGACGGAACTACGGGGTACTCTACAGAGCTATAAAGCAGCCTTCTCGTCTTTCTCTGCCAGCTCGATAGACACGGAAACCCTCTCAAGCACTGAATATAGACCATTCAACGATTTCTATGTCTAGCTCCAACATGCCCGCTGGGGCACCCGGACTCATGCCACGACGCTCTTCTTACGCTTCCGTTGTCTCTGGGGCTCCTTACGGGGGACAGTATTCACAGGTGTTGAGATCTGGCGCGTTCGCTCACTTGGGTCCTGCAGACGGGGACTACGACTCTACCTACCACAACCTCAGCGGACATCCGCGATACGATCCTCGAGCTCACGAAATGGACTCGAATTCGAACGGAGGAACCATAAATGGTCGGTCTGGGTCTTGGGGTCGTGGTGGACAGTTACCGAGCTTCTCGAGTGCCTTTGGATCTCTCGTGAACGGGTACGGTTACGGAGCTCTTGGTGGCGGGCATGCGGACCATTTCTTCACACCCTCGTATCTCAACGGGTCAAAATACGTGCAGAGACTTGAGGAAGCACATAAGGCGAAGGCTGCGGCACATAAAGATGGGCACTCTGTACACTCCTCCCAGCCAGGTTCTCTCTCGACAAGTGCAAGCAGCATGAATCTGCATACGAAGATAACTCCATCACACCGAGGCATGACCTATGATTTGATAGAGAAGGCACCGCCAGTGGATTACGAGACGCTGACCCCTTTGCCCTCAAAGTGGAACAGTCAAGACAAGTACGGGGGGTTGGAAGTGCTGTCGGATGGGCAGGAAGTCAAGTTTACAGGCCCAAAATCCGAGCGAGACAGAGACCTTGAAGCATGTGCTATCCGAGCCGATCATCCTATGCCTCCGCAGTGTGGTATCTACTATTTTGAAGTGACGATAATTTCAAGGAAAAGAGAAGAGTACGCCCCCCCCTCCAGCCTACATCAATGACATTTATTACCACATATTCCTAACACGCATTTGGCAGGAGCTCTATTGGAATTGGCTTCTCGAGTAAGAACGTGCCATTGTCACGGCTACCAGGCTGGGAACCTGAATCGTGGGCATACCATGGAGACGATGGGCACTCGTTCGGCTGTAACAGCTCAGGTAAACATTACGGGCCCCCTTTTAACGCGGGCGACATTATAGGCTGCGGGATCAATTTCAGAACTAATTCGGCATTTTTTACGAAGAATGGAGATCATCTGGGTCCGTTCCTACTTCTTTGAGATGCTGGTTGAGCGTGTGCTAACCGGCCGAAGGTACCGCCTTCCGTGACATCAACAAGGAGAAACTCTATCCTTCGGTGGGTATGAAGAAGGCAGGAGAGCATGTTCGTGTAAA
The DNA here is from genome assembly GCA_024741835.1 of Diplocarpon mali. Classification (NCBI taxonomy): domain Eukaryota; kingdom Fungi; phylum Ascomycota; class Leotiomycetes; order Helotiales; family Drepanopezizaceae; genus Diplocarpon; species Diplocarpon mali. Next base: position 42,059 of record JAENRP010000043.1, on the reverse strand, counting down.
CTTTGGACAAATTCCATTTGTCTTTGACATAGATGACATGATGTCGGCAAGTAATCATCTTTTTTATTCCCAACCCCCTAGCTTCTCTGGCGACCATATCTCTCCGAACAGTACGAATGCTCCAGCTCTTCCCACTCTGGCCTCACAATCATCCGACGAAGAGCTTCTCCAGGTGCAGGCGGCCCTGCGAGGGTGGGGATCTCATTCCGTAGATGAGATTGCCGACGTGCCTCCTCTGGTACCGACCTCGACCCGAATAGGATCACAAACAGCAAGACGTGGCTCCATCATATCACGCAATGTCCCAATAAGCTCCGCGTTCCAGCGACGGCCGACACAAAGGCTCGGACATCAAAATCTCAATACCGCGCCCAGTGGCATGATGGCGCCACCTCCAAATTCGAATATTCTCGACAGATCCATTCCCGGCCGGGCTGCCGCATCGGCAGCTCGTACACCCGCCTCTCACGAGAGTCTGGGTAGGCCGGTGACGACGGAATCCCCTATCAGCGAGTGGGCAACGTTTCTGGTGAGAGCATTCCGACAAATTGTGACAATGAGGTCTTTGGATGCAGCAGAGCACTCGTTCCTGAATACAGCTCGGCGGGTCGATCTACTACGAGCAGAATTAGCGAGACAAGTCGATATAGGCCGCGCCGCTATCCATCTACGAACGTTGGAACTCGAACTAGAGGCAACGGCAACTCGATTGTGGACACGCGCTGCTGCAACAACTGAGCACCCCGCTGCGCGAGCATCATTTTTGCCGTATATCTCTAGACCGGCCGAACTGGTTCGGCAGCCAGTTTCACCTACTCCTGGAGAAGGAGGGTTCCTGTCGCGTCATTCTCGGGAATTGAGAGACAATGATCAAAGCTCCGTCCCCTGGAATAGTGGCCTGGCAAACGTCAGGAACATCAGAATTGGGCTCGCAGGAGACAGCATATACGCAAATATGTCCGACCCAACGCCAAGAGCCGGATTCATTGCCGATGCGGCGCAACATACATCTGAGCATTCGTTACCACCGGACACCGGATTGCTGCCAAGTACTGGACCAAAGGATATAAACTCGATGGCTGACTATGAGGAACAGCGAGAAAAGAAGCAAATTAAGCAACGAATTGAAGCAACGAGTACGGCAAATCTTGCTCCGCCATTGAGTGAGACGGAGCTCATACAAGCATTGGTATGGTCTGCATCATCCAATTCACTAGGCGCTCCACTGAACATGGCAGGTACTTCAATTTCTTAGTCACGATGGCTATGTCGAGACTGCCCGATCTTTTGCGGAGGAGATCTACGAGGAGAAGAAGGCTTTGAATTTTGACCCAAGCACCATCGTCGCAGGGCCTGACGTGAAGGAGGATGAAGATGCGGGTCATCGCCAACGTAAATACGATAGTCCTTCGCGATGCGCTGGGCATAAATGCTGACAGATATGCAGGAATACGCAAAGCGGTGCTGGAAGGCGATATCGAGAAGGCTCTCAAGCATACCAATGCCTTTTACCCGAATGTTTTAAAGGACAACGAGCATGTCTCATTCCGACTGAAGTGTCGAAGGTACACATACCCTCATTTTTAATAGTTGTCCAGGTGGAGTGATGCATTAAAAAAAATCCCTGTGCACTTGTGCTTCTCTCTTCACGGCCACTAACGAGATCTATAGATTCATTGAGATGATTCGCCAAGGTGCTGAGATGCAAAACTCGCCCCATCCCCACGGCAACAAGAAGGGCAATGGCCATAGCGGAGATTGGTACGACGACATTATCAACCAAGATATGGACCTGGACGATCATCAAAGCCAATACAACAACTGGGATCGTATGGATACCGAAGAGCCGTCTGAAAACCAAACTGAGTATCATGATCTGCTACAGGAAACACTAGCATATGGTCAGATCTTGCAAGCAGAGTACAAAGATGACCCGCGGAGGGAAGTCGGGAAAGCGCTTGAAGATGCATTTGCGCTGATGGCATACCAAGATCCACTGAATGCTAAGGAGGTAGCTCACCTTCTTGATCCCAAGGGCCGAGCAGCTGTCGCGGAAGAACTGAACTCTGCGATTTTACGTAGGTTCATCCAATCTCTAGAAGAGGGAGTTTCTTTCAACTGACAAGCCTCAGTCTCACTGGGGAAATCCTCAACAGCTGCTCTCGAGAAACTCATTCAGCAAAGCACTGTCCTTCTCGAAGATCTGGGAGAAGGAGGTGGGCCAGGTGCTTTCGTCAGCATAGATGACTTTGTGAAAGTCAAGGCCGGTAACGAGATATAGGAAGGAGGCGATTAGCGCGGTTCATTCGTCCATATTACAGAAGATATTCAGCACTGGCGTTCTGTCTCTACTCAACTGTGGATTAGGTGTATTGGGTCTCACTGGCTTACGTCCTGCTTTTGTTCGGCTCCTAATTTTCGGTTCAGGTGCAAGTGTGGTTTTTCCGGCCCAGCTCGCAGTTACACCTCGCAGGTACAGGTGCTGGTGGTATGGAATCTGGGAATCTGGGAGTTGGGCGGGGTTCTATCGACTTTATGAGAGGTATTGAATGATTCGTCCGAAGGACTTGCGCTGCTTTAGACTGGCGAGAGGAGCCGAGTGGCCTGGCTGAGCACATGAGCGACTCGGCTGTTGTTAATAGGAATACATAGATCCAAATTACTCACTTCGGTTCCAGCTCGGTCGCTCCGATGTTAGTGACTCTGGGTAGGCGGGCGCTGACCTCTGGACCTGTTCTTTTTTGTTTCTTTTTTTTTTCGCGTTGGCTCGTCAGCGGGAGGGCATGGTGCGAATGTCCGACGCAGCTGTGATATTAAATTGAAGCTATTCCGGCGGGAAGGACGATGTGGTAGGACTGTGACATCAACTTAACCAGGTAGGAGATCGAGGCGGCCTTGGAATGTGCTGTTTCAAGGAGCGAGCCATGAGATGCGTGCACCCCCGGCAGTGTGAGACAGCGCACGGAATTCGGGAGAAGTGGGAATCAGAACGAGACGCGAGCGACGGTTTAAGAATGCCTGGCACTGTTCCGATTTCTGGTGGCTGGCTAGTATCTAGTACCCAAATCTTCAGCTGGCCCTCCCTCGCCTGTGAGGCGGAGAGAACTTGCACCCCATCCAGTTGCGCTGAGATGAAATCTGGGATAACCGTCCCGCAACGCCGCGCCCCGTACACGAGATTGGAAATGGAAACGAAGAACGCCTGTAGATGCTTTTCAGGTGTGCGTAAGCAGATTGTGCTTCCCTCTGCCCGTCAGTGACAGCGACGAGGTTATGGGAACGAGCGCCTCGCCACTCGTCTAGCTCTCTCCCATCCCACCCGTCATCCTCCGGCCCCCCTTCCCTTGCCTTCCCGCTCGAAACCTGCCATGATAGCAGCGGAATATCCCCGACCGACCTCCACACTCCGAGGTTTCAGATGGCCACGCCCTCCAGGTCCCGCATCAGACAGGCCATCTGCGCCCGTTTCGCCGCCTCGGCTACGAGGTTGAAATCCCGCAGGAACGGCGAGGCCGTGTCGTTCGAGCGGGGCTGGGCGGCGGCTTGGGGTGGTATCTGCTGGGCGTGGTGCTGCTGACTTTGCGCTGCGGAGGTCGGACCGGAGGTTGGGGTCGTGGAGGACGGGTAGGCGGAGTATGGCGGCGGCGGCGGCGGTTGTTGTTGTTGTTGTTGTTGTTGGGTCAGGGTTAGGGCTTGTCTTTGGAGTCGGGAGGGGGAGGAGAGAGGTGCTTCCATTGTGGGCGTGCTGGTGGTTGTGGGGTGTGGGGTGTGCTTCTGTTTGGTGTTTGTGGTAATGGAATGGCTGGGTTTGGGTCGGGTCGTGGGTTCGGTGGGTTCGTGATCTCTTGTTCTCGCAGCGGCTGAGATGGTGAGGAGGTAGAAAAGAGTAGAGCAGTGAGGGGTAAGGGATATAGCGGTATTTCTCGAGCGGTGGAATTTCGAGATGTCAATATCAGCTCTGCTCTGATCCGATCCGACCGATTTGATCTGGAAGTGCGAGCCAGTCGGAGTAAGAGTCTATGGCGAGATGGTGTGTGTGGAGGAGTGACGGCGAAGGAGGAGAGGATGCAGCACGTGCAGGACAGAACGCGGAGTTAAGATCGGCGATAGTGCGACGGGGGGTACGGTGCAGGGCTGGGACAGATGCTGGCCCCGGCTGTGGAAGGAATGGCACGTGTTCTTCGCGGGAGGTCTCGAGGCCAAAGCACGTGTGAAGCGGCATTCATTACCTAATACGAGCTTGCCTGGGCGACGGGTGCTCCGACTGATATCCATCTCATACTTCGTCCATCATGTCCATGTCATCCACATTCCCACCAGATCCAAGTCACGTCCAGCACACAAGCAATCGCATCATGGCTTCCCTACCGTGCCGGCGTCAGACGATGCCCGGCAGGAAAAGGCGCTGACCAAAGATCTCGCGGGCCTTCCCCAGTACAGGATATTCCGATCGGTGGGTTTTGCCAGGAGATCTTCGGTCCCGTTGGGTTCAAGAATCGGCCGCGAATTTCTTCAAAGGTTGGCCTCACCGGGTAAGACGATAAGCAACCGTGCAAAGTTGCGAGCTGTCGAATCACTACAAAAGACACAGGGTTGGATGAAACACCCTTTTCCATCAGGATTAGAGCTACGCGAGAGGAAGATGCCGCATCACTTTGCAACGGCGAGGGAAAGTTACTACGTCGAACCGTTGAAACTTCCCTTGACAGGTGGCAGGTTTGGGAACCGAACAGGGCCTCGGGGGAGGGCTGTTGCGTTTCACTTGATGTCACTTTTGCGGAACTGAGAGTGGGCGAGGGGCGCTGGCACAAGTACACACTGGTGATGGTGGTGGTGGTAGTAGGAGTAGAGAAGTAGGAGTATTACGAGCAGCAGTACTGATTTCCCTCTAGGGGCGTAGCCTAAGGACCTCCTAGAGGGAATATCAATGTGTAGAGCTAGGGAACTCTCAGTAACCACCACTGCTACCGGAAACACTGTCCCTCCTTACGCGCAAGTTTCACGGATATCATCTGTAGCTGAATAGGACGATGCACCTTGGAAGGGTCGAGGTAGTATTCGACCCAGGAAACAGAGCCCGTGGAGACTAAAATCCAAGTCGTGTAGCGCAACTCAAGTGCCTCTTAAGCGGATCCAGCTAATACAGACCTATAGTAGCTGTTCCCATAGTGGCCTAAAATCTTAGCGCGTATGTATGAATCTTATGATTCTCAAGATACCCTATGATATGCTCTCCTTGGTTTACTTCCCTTTCTTTAATATCTTTTCTTTTCCACGGCTTTGTTGATGGAGACTTATTGCTGTGATGCGGTTGTAGCTATTTACCCTAGCTTATGGATACATCCCCTTTGTCTTTCCTTCCTTACCTTGCTTGTAGGGTTGTTCTGGTTACAGCAATGCGTACCTCCGAAGTTGTGGTATGAGCAAGACTGTCCTTAGTAGCTAAGTTCTTATCGCCTATTCATATTGGATGGTTTTCGTAAATCAGCCTTATGAGTCTATAGTTAATGATTGTCAGAAGAGGTGGCGTAATTCATCCTAAATCATAGGACTTGCATGTGTGTGACCTATTTATCATGCATCGCTCCTTCGCCATCTTGGGCTATAAGCAATGAGATGTTTATAGCCTTTGTTGTGTTAAGGTAGAGAACACAGCTTCGGAATGTCAGAACTGGTAGGAGGCCTTTGGATTCAGTGAGATTCCATTGTCCTCTGCAGAGTAGAGACCTACTGCTTGGCTGGTTAAAAGGTCACACCCAGATCTCTGCTGCTCTCCTACTAGCCTACAACTACTAGTTCCTCACTAGCACTTGCAATTGGTTTCTGAGGGGTCAATGGGACTTGTTCTCTCTGCGTATTCTGGGCCTGCACAGGAGAATACCAACATGTCTTCAGCAGGGAAATCTATTGACCACCATGCTATTTTTGCACAACCTTTCCCTGTGTCTACGTCTCAGATTTCTAACAAAAGCCTTGCCTAAAAGATCACACCAACCAGCTTACCCAAAATTCAGTTTCGATATGTCTGTTCCCAGCAACAACAAGTTTAGGAGCGACAGCATAAGCTGTAGCTCAAAGAGTTGTCAGCATGAAATCCTCAGAGATAGTTTTTCTGAGACAACAAATGTGGTTGCGCACGGTAGATAGCATAGTGTAAACACTCCGTTGATCTCGATGTCAATAACAACTTGGGTCAGATATACAACCATTAAAATAGAAAGCCCTTCAGCTAAGTACATTATACTTCTCCATAGCAATCTCTACAGGTAGGTTGTTTTATGCAGTATGTTTGTTTCCAAACCCCAACAGTGTTGAGGCGCAAGTCGATGACTGTCAATCATGATGAGTAGCGTATATCAGAAGCATTTGGAGCTTTGCATGATTAGGGAACTCTCTATTTAACCAACTACATTTGTTTCACCCAGATGCTTCAGAATGCTAAGAACCAGAAACGTCAAGGTCAAACCCACCGCACTGCAGCTTGGTTCCCATTTATGACCACAAAGGATGCCAACCAGCTGCAGCCTATGCTTCTGGCCAAGTACGGGTACAATGAGTATGCAGAGCGTCCCAGATGGACTTTATTGCCTTGTAGGATTGAATCCCAAGACAATACTCCACCACATGCCCAAGAGATACATGTATCTTCTGTCTATTGACTCGACATGTTGACATTAGCTTCTTCCACCAAGGAATTGGCTTGATCAATGGAGGAAGGGAAGCCAGAGGCTTGAAGAGAGGTTTCACGACTTTGCCGAGCTTGATTTCATCCTGCCCCCCGGTCCCACTTAACTCTAATGGCTCTAGTTCCACCCGCTGCAGCTCAGTAACGTGAAGGCCTGTCAGAGTCGTGTCAACCTTCTACACGACTTTGATATGCCTCCAAGAGACTATACAGAGAAGAGAAATCTCAACGGAGGGCTTGGCAACGATGTGGGCCATACTCCGTTTTCAAGGCGGACCAGACACGTGAGGGAATTATTTTCCATTCCTGCGCCTGTTAAGAAACTTTTTGATCTGGTACCCGTCGTGGTATATCCTTCGAATCCTCTGCCACAACGCGCGCCTAAGCCGGCGAAGATACCGAGTCTCTATGTCTTTAGCAAAGGTCAGGATGCAGCTACTGGCCGACCATCTGTGAATCCCAGTTGTCTAAAATGGCAGGTTAGTAATATGCGATCTACCTCAAAGCAAAGCCTAACAACGCTGCAGACTTTTCTAAACATTGCGGGCATCGAGCACCGTCTCCTGTCTTCGAATAACCACGCCTCCCCTTCTGGTGCTTTGCCCTTCCTCCTCCCAGCCTTCCAAGGCTCGGACAATTCACAAGAGTCGCTCGTCCCAATTTCGTCAAGCAAATTTGAGAAGTATGCCGCAGAAAATGGTGGTAAGGTTGAGGAAACTGCAGATATGCGGTATTCCGCATATCAATCTCTCCTTGATAGCAGGATACGAGATGCTTGGGTAGGCGCATTGCCTGGGAATCGGAGGCCATTGCTAATAGGTTCGTAGCTTTTCACGTTATATCTTGAACCCCTGAATTTCTCGGCTGTGGCATACCCTCTCTATGTCTCCCCGACATCTTCAAATCCACTCGTCCGAGCCTCGATATCACACCAGTTACGAGCTGCAGCAGAAGCAGAACTTCTCAAGCATACATCCGCCATAGATACGGACGATTTATACAGCGAAGCGGATAAGGCTTTCGAAGCTCTCTCGATTTTGCTTGGAGAAGATGCATGGTTCTTTGGAAGCGGCAAGCCAGCCTTGTTTGATGCGAGCGTATTTGCTTACACACAATTGCTACTGGACGACGAGCTGGGGTGGAAGGAGCAGAAGCTCTGCAGGGCGTTGAGGGCGCGAGACAACCTCGTGCAACATCGAGAGCGGTTACGTGCGAGATATTACAGCGGATTATGAAAACCAAATTTCAGGATTCGACTTCGTTCCTGTGACTCGGGGAGCTATTGCGTCGCGGTCTTCCGGGCCTTCCGTGACATGCAGATCATGTATGAATATGGATGGAATTGTACTGTACCGACGACTCCGCGAGCTGTGTTCCCGCAAGCGGAGCCATAATGCAAAAGAGAGGACCAAGAAGCAGCCAGAATACTCCCTATTTTACCCTCTCGCAGAGGTGGATAAAAAATCCCACTGAAACATGTCGATCCCAAAAACCGTCACAGTAGAGTACGCACCAGTCAATTTTTTGCTATACGGCTTTTAGTATTTGGGGCTTTAGATTGCTATTTTGGGATACGTCTCCTGGCAACATACGATCTGCGGGGGGAGGGGGGGTTAGATCCACCTCTGCGAGGGAAAGAGGGAGGACGATATCACATACCGTACTGCGTGGTATCATGAAGCCCTGCATCATCAGAAGTAGGAGTGAAGTTCGCCAATCTGCATGTCTTTGCTTGCATGCGTAGGAGCCTACTCTACCCAGCTCTCGGTGGCATCTGAAATACTCCCTTTTTCCTGTGCGCTGCAAACCCACTTGGTCCTACAAGTGCACAATGGGCTGGCTGTACGTAGGGCCTCCTCCATCCAAGTCTCATAGATCGAGGCGAACCGTCTCCCCGGGCTCTCAGTGAGGAGTAATCCTCAACCCTCCGAAATAGCGAAGTAGCGAAATAGCGACATAGCTATCCGGCCCGTAGTATCCCATCCGCAGAATTGAAAAATAGAACCAAAGCAACTTGTGTTTCAAGATCCAAAGCGCTAAACTTGCTTTACTGTTCCTCCACCCCCCTAGGAAGTAGGAGATTTTACTTTGCGGTGGATTGCCAGATCCTAGGGTTGCCAGATACGAGGAAAAGGGGTAGAGATCAAGAGTCCTATTTCGGCCTTTCGGAGGCGCGAATCGCTCTCGAAACGGCCAAATTCTGGACAGCCGAGAACCCCTGCGGCGGAGGAGCCGATCGGTGGACTCGGTCGTGGCTCTGCAGCCTCGTGGGCAGACGGGAGTTGGGGCGGAAATGGCGTGAGGCCACAAGGCGTCAAGTTCGCTAAACCTTCGCCCTCTGTTTACGGGCACCTGTGCTACTGAGGACGACTCACATGTTCTCTCGAAAGGGAATGCTGTGGACTCGTCGACTGACAACTTGATAGTGCGAAATGGTAAACGTAAACATGATCCAGGGTCTCTCGTAGCCCGCTGGGACTGGGCGACCGGGCTTTATTTCGTCGTATTACACATCGTATCTTCACCCGATCCTGAATGTCTCCATGCTGATGTGCAGAATACGAACAAGTGGCGTGGGGAGTTTTGTATACGACATGTGTATTTGCCTCCTGGCCTCACGCCATTTGAATCGATCCCGAATAGAGCCACTTGAGCAAGAAAGCGAGGATAAGCCGAGCCTGTGAACTCTAAGACCGTGACTGTAGGATTCCCAAGATCCGCGGATCATTCTATAGCCACTGCATTTCATTGCGCAGATGCTAGGGGCCAGGAGCTCCCGAGTGGCACCCTGTCACCGTCGGGCGTGCGGAGAACAGCCACGCTCGAGCAAGAGAGCGAGGGTATCGGGTAATCCGAGCCTTCGAGCCTTCGAGCCTTCGAGCCGGAGAATCGTGACCGCAGAGGAATAAGGTTTTGCAGATCATGCCAGTCAGCCTCTTTTGATCTCGGAGACAGCTCCATCAATAACCTTGTTTTGCAAGGGGCACTGCCATTCTTCTCCAGCTCTTCTCGAGTACGGTGGAGCAAAGCCAGGGCAGGCAGAGACAGAGGCGAGGGAACTCGGACCGCTTGGAGAAGCCGGCGTTGCAAACCGAACGCTCTGAAACTCGAATTTGACGGCTTGGCCCTTCCGGATGGGCGTGTTGGACATTGTTTTCATTTCTGGCGAATACAGCTGATCACGCGTCGGGTGTTATCGAGCTATTCAGATTCGAGGGCTTGCGATAAAAATTGACGTCTTCAATGATATCTGATTCCAGAATATGAGTGTGGGGCTTCTCCAGATCCATGTACTCGAAATATGGAAAGAAAACCCCCGGAAGTACAGGTAAATAGCGGACTCATTCTTAAGAACCATTTCTACAGCGCCAACTTGGAGCAGGCCGAGTAGATGGAGCATTACACCTCCCCCCGGGTAGCTATTGTTTCTGCCGTTGGAGTACTCGGCAGTAAGGTCTGACTGGTAGTGTCTGCGGAATGTAAATAAGAACAGGAGCAATGCCGTATATTGTTCGTTTAGCAGACACCGTAGGTTAGGGCCCCCTGATCCACAGCCTAATGCAAGGGGGAGTGAACTACTGGGAAAACGACGACTGTTTGTTGTACACTGCGCATTAAAGTTCTACTCGTAAAAGCCTATTCTGGATTAATTTTCTATACTTTGGGACCTGTCGGAATAAGGTTAGAGTCAGGATAGCTCTACAATCAGAACGGCCCAGACTCTACCTGGGAGAGAAGGTAGCTGGCTTCTCCTCCGCAGGATTTGAGCTTTAAAAATCATGCTTCAACGCTTAAATTGCCCTTTTGTACTTTCGGTAGTACACTGCCCTTGGTAGTGGGTATTGATCAGCACCGCTCAGCCCAGACTGCCCGGTTTTTTATTTCCTGGGCAAGGCTGCGGTTGAGCCGAACGATACTCGTCGTCTTTGTGGTCGATTCTCGTTGAGAATTGTAGAGAGTAGCTGGGGTTGCAGTTGTCGGATGTCGGCGACGATCAATCATGGCAGAGGTCGAGAGCGAGCTGTATCATTGCTCGAACACAAAAGCTTTCTTCTATTACTGCAAGTTGGCGCTAGCGGCTGAGCGCAACGAGCGCCTGGCCGACGATCTCCCCCAAGCCGGACGTGAGCGAGCACCTGACCACAGCTTGTCCTTCGTCCTTGGTCGCCGGCCAGACCACTCAGTACGAAGTAAACAACAAAACATGGAAGTATATTGGTATTGCAACCCCACCGGAAACCCCACCCGTGCACGCACGCTTCGGCGGTGTTTGTCTGGCCTGCGACGGCGTGCTCTGGAGCTGCTGCTCACAACTGCACAACGCTCCCCTCGTCGCCGCTCCTCGCCACGGATTCCACGGACTCCACGGAGCATAGAGGCCTTCACCGGCCCTTGGCCAAAAGCTAACATCGTCGGGCGTGATTGTCTGGCTGGCCAGGAGCCCGGATGCTTATTTCTCCCTCTTCCACAATTCAACTTCGCCGATCCATGCTGCAATCGTCTCTCGGCCCAGACAAGGGAAGAGACGCACCTCTGGGTATAACGGTTATCCATGCTTGCCTCTGGTGCCGGTCTTGCTTGTCCTCGAAGTCAGCCTCGGCTGGAAGTTCCGCTCGAGGTCAGGCGATGCTCGGCTTGGAGGTCCAGTGCAGTCGAATACTCTCTTGCCTCACGGAGACTCCATACTGTATATAAGAGGGCGCGTTCCCATCCCATTGTCTTCTCATTATCGCACTCTCGCTTCAACATTCCTGTCACTCATTTGTCCGTCACCAGTTCTGCTGGTATAATACTCGCATTAATCTCCTAAGATTCTATCCCCGTATCAATTTTCACAATGAGGTTCTCCACCTTCGCCGCACTCACTACCCTCCTCGTAGGACCTGTTCTCTCAGCACCCACAGAATCCACTCCCAAGCGCGATTATGATTTCGACCCTGCCCCCGAGAAAGATGACGATGGTTCCGGGGTCGATGCTAATGTCGGACTCGGCCTTCACCTCGGCCTAGGTCTCGGGCTGGAGGCTGATCTCGGTTTAGATGCTGATGTTGATGTGGATGCCGACGTTGAGGTCAGTGCCGACCTCGGGCTCGACATTGACCTCGAGCTGGCAGCTGAGGTCGAGCTGACGGCCGAGGTCGATCTCGAAGTCGAGGTCAAGCTGGAAGTCAACATCAACCTGGGCATTAATCTCGAGCTGGATCTTGACGTCGAGCACTACGCAACACCCACCGAAGGATGGGACGGCCTCATGTATCCTACCGGCCCCGGTAAGGGCAGCAAGATGAGCGGGCACGGGTTTACCAGCACCTACACGGTCATCGCCAGCGGCTCCGAAGTCCTCAACGGCACCAAATCTGCCCCAGGACCGGCCGACGCAAGAGGAATCTTCTACTATGTTATCAACTCCGAGATTGACACTATCTGCTGGGCACGTCTAGTCCCCACCCCGTCGAGGATGAATTACTAACCGTCAATCCAGAAAACCATGCTTTTCAACGTCGTCGGCGACTACATGTCGCCCGCGCTCACCGCAACACACATTCACGAGGCCGCCCGTGGTAAATCTGGCCCACCCCGCATTGCCTTCCCCAACCCGGTGGGCGACGACAAGGTACGCATCAGCAAGGGCTGCATGACGGGGCCTTTCAAGACCGGTGTCAAGGTCAAAGGGGAGGATACCGGAGCCGGCTTCAAGCTTTCCCAGATTGAAGCCAACCCTGCCGGCTTCTTCACGGACTCGCACACCAAGCTCTACCCGCTTGGTGTTGTCCGTGGTCAAATCGCCTAGATGGTTGGTCGATGGCGATGCCGATCATAGAGCTAGGCATTGGGGTTGGATTGCGGGATGTGAGGATCTGCCTCTGTCTGGTATTTACGACGCATGAGATGCAATGTCTAATTTCTTTCTACTTAACTAATGCCTCGTCGACATTGGCATGTAATTACATTGATGGATTAAAAATTCGAGACCTGAGAGATGTCACGAGCCGCCAGGAGCCGGTTACCACCTTGGCTTTGTGACTCGCCGCGGTGACAATGAGCCGAGTGGCGGCTATGTGTGTGTGTGTGTGTGTGTGTACCAAACGCGGTATGAGTTTTGGCAACTCAGATTCCCGCTCCTGCGATAGGGGCTTTAGCGAGGCTAGGTCATCGCTCTTGAAAAAGTGCTGTCATGCTTCTCCTCGACGTGTCCAACGGAAAGAAGACGTACGCAGACTGCGCCATCGAATCTATTGCGGTCGAGGCTCTGCTGGTACAGATGATGAGGTAGTCGCCATCATCAGTTGAGATACATCGAAGATGTATCAAGCAGCGTTGTCTTGCTGTCCATGTGCTTCTCCCGGCTGGTATGGCGACACAGCCTGCCCGCCCTGGAGGATCTATCCAGTCGCAGAGTGCGTATCTCAGACCAGGGAGTGCTCGGAGACTGGGCACGAGTTGCGGCGCTGGAGTCGTCCGGCGTGGGTGGCGGGAGTTCTGGATGTGTTTTGTCCTGGCTCAAGAGGTCCCGGGATGCAGAATCGAGGGGAACTGTGAGAAGATACAAGGATCGGGCTGGGGTGATCGTACCTTGTATATTACTCCTGCAGCCCCGTAGAACTCGGAATCTACCCCTTTAGATTCTGTCAGATACCAAAGGTTGCGTGTGTGTACTTCGGCGTGTCGATTGAAACTCCTCCCGCGGTGCGAAGAAGCTGTGTATGCTGGGAGAGTGCAAAGGCGTTCGACGCCTACATTCTTGCCCGAGGCTGTACTCCAACACAGTACATCTTCTAGCTCAACCAGAGCGGAGCTCGTTCTTGAAGAGCTGTAGGATCTTCTTGTTTGAAGTTCAAATAATGATACGGGCAACGCCACTGGAATTACTAGGCCCATTACCTTTTGCTACTTTAGCAGCTTTGCGGACTGTCCAACAGTTTAAACCTCACACACTAACCCTCAAGCACATGTAAAGTTCAATCGATTACAGTTGTGTTAGCGCTCTCAAAGTTACCACTACCTTCTCGCTTGCACGCAACAGACCACATCTCTTGTCAAAATAGTCCTGATTAGGTCTTGCATTTATAACCGAATGAAGTGTGAGATTTGAGTTATCGTGCTACACGCTCGAGACCATCCCATCGCATAAACAACGTGCTCTGCTCATACTCGCACACAGGAGATATCTAAGCTTTCGTAACTCGGCCTTTCCCCTTCCCTTTTTCCTTGGCTAGGACTTTTCCTTTGCCCTTGCCTTTGGCTGGCAGTGGCGGAGGTGATGGTTCCTCAGCAGCCTCCTCGTCCTCCTCGTCCTCATGTCGTTTGGATTCTCTCATCTCGTCACCTATTTCATCATCCTCGTCGCTGCTCATGAACTCATCATCGTCATCAAAACCAAAGAAAGTCCTTGCTTGGGGTTTTGCTTCAGGCTCGGATGGAGGCGTTGTATCCTTAGAGCTCGTTCCAGCAAGGCCATCGTCATCACTTGCCGAGTCTTCGAAAGGGGTTTCCACGGCGTGTTCGACCAGATTGTCTTTGTAATCCCCAGACTTCATGGCAGCAAGCACAGCCTCTCTCGTCCTCTCATTTGCTTCTTCCTTGTCTTCAACCCACTTACCATCAACTTTTCCCTTAGCCCCCGATCTCATCTCTTCCTCCCTACGTTCTGCGAGTTCCACGATTTGCTCCCATCGTGCTCTTCTAGCCTCTTTTTCCTTCTTTGCCATATCAGGCTTGATCGCCAAATACTCGGCCAACGCCTTTGCCTCGTGTACTGATCTTAGTCTTCGGCCATCCAGGTTCCGGCTGGAACCATTATCTTCCCCCTGGTTCCGCTTACGCTTCGATGACATGCGACCGCCTGCAGCACGTAGTTGCGACCCAAATCCACCTTTGCCACCGCACATTGGCAGGGCCAGCCGTAAACACAAAAAATCATCTTCCTGATTAGAGAGAAGCTCTGATATGAATTTTGGAGATTCGAGAGGTAGTTGCTTGTTCGAGATTGTCGTAAGAATCAGGCGGCGGTTGTGTGCTGGTAAGCGCCCATCGATACACTTTTGTAGTTCTGAGATGGATGTATTGGCTGGTAGAGGGAGGGCAAGAGTCGGCGGAAGGTTTAGACCCGGAAACGAGGTTAAGAGAATGTTGATAGTGGAGGGTGCCATTTTGCGTGGTATTTGCGTGGTATTTGCGTGGTATTGGAGTGATCGCTGAACAGCGGAGGCGATATGTGTTTGGTAGGAGCCCAGTCATGAAGTCGGAAATGGATTTCAATGTCCGGAGTAATGATAACCCGGCGTAACCCATTGGTATCCCTCGCTTATCCTTGACTAGGGCCACACACATTCTACATTTCCTATTCTCTGTGGCTTTCGAGGATTCTCCACAACAACAAATTCGACAATCGTCAAGATGTAATCACTGCTATTGCTCCATGGTTTTCTTTTAAATTTCTAACTTGCTATAGGCTTATTCCCAAGGCTGACCGCAAGAAGATCCACGAATACTTGTTCCGTGAAGGCGTGCTCGTCGCCAAAAAGGACTATAACCTCCCAAAGCACAACGACATCGATACGAAGAACTTATATGTCGTCAAAGCCTGCCAATCGCTCACCTCTCGCGGCTATGTTAAAACTCAATTCTCATGGCAATACTACTACTACACCCTCACTCCAGAGGGTCTTGACTACCTCCGCGAGTGGCTTCATCTTCCTGCTGAGATCGTCCCCGCTACCCACATTAAGCAACAACGATCGCACGCCCCTCCACGTGGAATGATGGGTGGTGAGGGCGATCGTGAGCGCAAGCCTTTCGGCGGACGCGGTGGTCGTGGAGGAGAGCGTGGTGACCGCGAGGGAGGTTATCGTAGACGTGAGGCTGGTGGAGAGGGCAAAGAGGGAGCACCGTCTGGAGAATTCGCTCCTCAATTGTGAGTTGCATATGCACTCTTTACTGTGAATTTGCACGCTAACACAAATTCAGCCGTGGTGGATTTGGACGTGGTGCTGGTCGAGGTGGCGCTCCTCCCGCTTCTTAAATGAATTTCTTGTTCCGCTTGCTCTTTGCTGCATCGACAGAAATACTCACACACTCTTGAATGGTTGGGCTGGACAGTAGCGCGTTTGGTCGAGTGATAGAAATCGCCGGGGTTGCAATAGGTCGATGTTGGAAGTTGACACTTCGAAACTGTCAGATAGCAAACGAGCTTCTTCCATTAGCTTTCTGGTCACTTTCTCGTGAAAATAACACCTTTGCCATCGTCGAGCAAACTTCATGGTAGCCTGCACGCCTGAGACTCATCATGTTGGAGTCGCAGAGTAGAGACGCTTAGTGAGAAAACCGGGGACATTGCCAGCAGAAGAGCCAGACTTTCGGGGCGCGACACGGCTGCTGACGTAATTCTTGCGGGGCGGCCGAGAAAATTATCTAGGGCAAGTCTGTCGAGCTATTGCATAATCATTTTTCGTACCGGCTCGCACTTGATTGTCACTGGTTTCGAGTCTACAACTCTCTATGCAGGATAGAAGCCTGTTGGATCCCAGAGATTTAATATTATCTACACCATATCTACATACAACTGTAATATTACTAATAAACAGAAAAATTGGTGTCAAAATTGGCGCACTTCTGGGCAAGTCGAACGTAGCAGGGATTTCCTAGAATACTTATAACTATTGAAATTAATTCAAACTCCACTCAGGTAAGATGAGTCAGTTACGATTCATATAGGTGTAATATAGAATTACCAAAAGCAGGGTTATACGAATATTCCTAGACCCCTAAGATGATGATCGAGATAAGTAAACCATACAATCTGTCTCGGATTGGCTTATTTTGAATTCAGCAAGGAAAAAGGAAAGAGGAGAAGATGAAGATGACGAAGACGAAGAAGATATAAAGAGAGAGGGAGCAATGAAAAATAAAAAGAAAGAAAACGAAGGAAAGCAAGGAAGAACGCAGGAGAGAAAGGCGAAAGGAAAGGAAGAGAAGAATGACTGCAGTAGGAATTGAAGCAGATATCCATCACAGGGTAACGAATAGCGGACTACCAGAAACTAGCGAATCTCAAGGATCAGCTTTCTAAACAATAGCATTCACACGTAAAACACAGCCTTGGGGAGATCGAATTAGGCAATGCCAACGGAAGATATAAACAACAAGAGTTTCTGACTACGCCTCACGATGCCCCTCTTCTGTATTTGAAGAGATTAATGATATTGATTTCGGGGGGAACCTTGTACGAGTGGCTTTTCATACGAGGTCTGGGACTAGACCGCGTGGGAGCTCCCCACGCAGAGATCTGATCTCCACGGCAGCAACAGCAGACAACTATTTTGTTTGCCGCGTAGAATAACAACCACGTGGCTCGGTATGGATATAATTGGCTCAAGCAACCTCATGCTCCGCAAACAAAATAAACCCCCGGAACAATGATCGCGTGATGCAGCACCCCACGAAAGTTTATCTGCTGTACCGCGTCGAATCAGCTCCAACCAGGCGAAGAGTGCCCGTGGCATATCACCACTTCTGCGCGTCCGGATGAGCTCGGCCTTTTCGGTAGGGACCTAGTTTATACACGGTACATCGTCTCTGCAAGTGGACTGTGTATCTGTGAGATGTAATGACAGCAGCGATTCACCTCATGCCTTACAACTCGACGTTCTGCAGACCTCACGAGTACACGGCTTCTCTTCTCGCATCTCTCCCCCTCGTTTTGGTCGCATAGCTTCTCAGCTACACACTGTTGATCAACACGCAGCTCTCTAGCCGAGCACCCCTTTCCTAACCTTCCCCTTATCTCTCCGGCGCCTTCCCTTGCTGGGACTTTCCCTCCTGTGTTGACGAGAAGGCTCTTTCCACTGTTTTCCATCTTGGTTGTTGGGCCCCGTTCCAAACAGGAAAGAATGCCGAATGGCGGGGTGACTGACGTATTGTTGTGCCCTCTTAACCAAATGCGGCATGAACGAAGCTAGATCTGCCACGCTTGAGGACTTCTGATAAACCTCCTCCTCCGACCTCTCTCGCGGTCATTGCACTCTCTCCAGCTCTCCACAACCTCTCCCTCCATCGTCTTTCTTCAAGAACAGCAGCAGCAAGACTCAAACTCCAAACTCCCAACGCGAAACTCGAAACTCAACAACATGGATTCTCTACCCAAGGAAATGAAAGCTCTCCGGTCAGACTACCCCGCTTTCCCCGCCGAGTAGAATCTTCACAGCAAGACGTCGCGGAAGAGATGGAGCCTGACGATCCGCTGGACTTGTTGCTGACCCCGACCATAGGTACTCGAAGCCAGAGGAGTATGCAATTGTGACTGTGCCGCTGCCTAAGCTCCGACCAAACGACGTTTTGATCAAGGTCAAGGCGTGTGGTGTGAGTGGCGACCGGACTTTCGGCTGTGGTGTAAGGATACTGATGTGATGTCTAGGTCTGCGGAACGGACTTGCACATCCACGAGGGAGAGTTCATTGCAAAGGTATGCAGTTCATCCTTATATACCTCTGTTGCCGTACTCCACTTTTGTGCCGAATTCCAATTGGAGGCGCATTGCCGCATCTTCACACCTTGATGGGTGCTTGCCAGCATCTCTTGTCTTACCTCCCGAGAACACGAGCTGACATCATCATCTACGCCCAGTTTCCATTGATCCCTGGTGAGTCCCTTGATTCGAGGCTCGGCCTGTCGTCCCCCGTGCTTGGATTCGTTGGGTTCGCCAATTGCTGCCGTGTTGATTTTCTTAAGCGAGGATGTAACGAGGTGGCATGGAGAATCTTTAGGCGAAGTCTCTAACAATACCAGGGCATGAAACAGTGGGCGTCGTTGCTGCCGTTGGCCCTGAGGTGAAGGGATTCACTCTTGGTGAGCGTGTCGTAGCAGAGTATGCACTCCTTCGTTGTCTTGAATGCCATCTGCTAACATGGTCCCAGCAACTCCGAGTTGTGCAATGAGTGTTTTTATTGCAGACGCGGCCAGCTCCTGCTCTGCGAGAACTTCGAGGCACATGGTGTCACCATGGACGGTGGGTTTGCTGAGTACTGTGCCTATGTATGGATTCGCTCTCTCCCTCTCCCTGGACTTGAGCTGACAACTTTAAAGCCAGCCGGAAAGGTATTCAAGATCCACAACTTATCAGATGTCGAGGCAACTCTCCTTGAGCCTGCCTCTTGCGCTGCTCACGGTCTCGACAAGATTTCCCCTAAGCTTGGCTCATCTGTTCTAATGTTCGGCGCCGGTCCAACTGGGTTAGTTTTGGCTCAAATGCTTCGCCAGAACGGAGGATGCAAGGTTGTCGTCGCTGCTCCGGAAGGTCTCAAGATGGAGCTGGCTAAGCAGCTAAATGCCGGTGACGAATACATTGAGCTCTCCCGCAAGGAACCAGAAGTTCAGTTCGCGAAGCTGAAGGAAGATCACCCATACGGCTTTGATATTGTTGTCGAGGCCACTGGGTCTCCTAAGATCCTCGAGGATGCCATCAACTACGTTCGCCGTGGTGGAACTCTTGTCGTTTACGGAGTGTATTCTGAATCTGCTCGTGTGTCTTGGCCGCCATCCAAGATCTTCGGTGACGAAATCACTATCCTTGGATCATTCTCGGAGACCTACATGTTTCCTGCCGCGATCGACTACCTTGACAGTGGAAAGGTCAAGGTTGAAGGGATTGTCAACAAGACGTACAAGCTCGAGCAGTGGGGCGAGTGCTTGGAGGATATGAGAAATAAAAGTGCTATCAAGGCTGCTATTGTCTTCGACTAGATTCTATCTACTTCGGGCCTTCCTACTGTACTCGCCGCCTGGGTTTACATTTGGGGTTATGAAATGAGCTATCAATAAGCGTGGGATATACACACATGTGTTTTTCACTATGACTCCAGCGTATCCCATTTGGTGCCAGGATGCTAGAGCTCGGTAGACATGTTTCGGAGAGTTGGATGTACTAGAAGGGAAATACATGTATTACTCTAAACCTTGCCAATAAGCATATGGAAATGCCCCCGGAAACTGGAGCCCAAACACTGCACCGTACTTGAAGGAACAGAGTGACAGGGGTTAGTGATCTTAGAACTAACTCACGAAATACTTCTTAATCAATATGTGCACACTTTGTGAGACCAACAGTTCTCTCATGATCCAACTATACTACAAGGTTCAGTTATCTTCGGATTTGTCACGCCACCAACCCCAAGTAAAACCCACCAAAGGAGTGTGTCTGCTCCTGGCAATAATAATTTCGTAGCAGCAATACCAAGATCTCATATATCTGCATGGCAACCAACTGCTACTACGGCGCGTGGACCATCGGCCTACCCTAATACTCATGTATCTATTGGCTCGGTGTCTTCCCTCCTTGGTAAAGAACCAATCCCGACCCTGTTCCATACCGACCATCTGCACCACGCACCAAGACGAGGACGGATACACCACATGGTGGAGGCAATACACCGGTCTCTCTACCAGTGCCATCGAAAGAGGGACCACAGGAAGCAGACCGACTAGCCAGACCGCCTGAAAGAACAGCCAAGCCAGAGCAGGCTCCGCACAACGGAACGGCGCCGGCGATGTCGACCAGGCGATTCCACTGCACTGGACGGGAGTTCAGGGCTTTGCTCGGATCGCACAACGAGAGGGAATGCCCCCCGCGCCGACGAGGATGCAGGTCCGTCCAGGCGGGGCGGGGATACCTGTCTGATCGATACGGCTCGTGAAACTGTGGTTGGAACGACGAGACTCTCGGTCTGGCACCAGCTCGAAGGGCTGTGTAGGAAAACCCGGCATGATCTCTACTATGCAGCGCAGCACTCGCTATCTAAGACCATGGGTGTATGTGCGCAGGGGGGTTAGAGACTATCGTCATTGTGTTGTTCATACGCGTTGCTCTGCAGCTGTTCAATTTATCCACACGGGGAAAGTATAGGATATATTTGTCACTTGGGAATAGCTCGTTCTCATGTATCTCAGGCACACCCAGCCAGAACGCCTTTTTAAATCTCTTCCGCCATCACTCGCTGAATAATTTTCCAGAAGTGATGCGGACACTGCCAAGGGCAGAAGTAAATTGGACCTGGGCCCGTATATATACATCTCAAAGGCAGGGTATATCTCGATTGTAGATTTACAATGCTGCTTGCTTCTTCTTGTAAGCCTTCTTCGCTCCCTTCATAGCCTTTCTTGGTCTGCCCTGCAACTTCCCCTTCGTAGGCTTCGTCATGACATTCAACCACGCATTCATCGGCCGTCTAGCACTAATGAACCTCCCTTCCGGGGTAAACACTTCAACGGCGGGCCAACTTGGATCAACAACCTCTGTTTCCGGCTGCGGCTCCAATTCCCATGCACCGTCCTTGTCCTCCTGTCTCACTGACACTGGAGACATCTCGCCTGGTTTTCTTCGCACCTGGGCAACGAGCTCCACCCAGCCGCAGCCTTCAATCAGGATGTCCGTCGAGAGAACTCGGAAAGGCAGACTCTCGGGCTTGATGCCTAACGCCTTGGGCGACGTGATAGGCCCAGCACGCAGGCGCGTGACATCCCATTTTAGGTGGAAGATGCCAGCCGAAGCTGTCTTCTCTCCTGAGCCTGGAAGGGCGATGTTCTGCACATTGGAGTCCCGAGTCTGGGCCTGAGTTCCGATGGCTTTCTCTGTAGCGGTGAGATGAGGATCGATAGGCGTGAAGGCGTAGGCTAGGATAATCACGTCTGGTGTTGTTGGGGTGATGCGGATGAACCCCCCGATGAGGAGAGATTGTCCAGGCTTGATAGATTTCTGCTCGGGTACTATACGGGACCTCATAACGAGACGTTGGCGGTGTTCTGGTTGAACGTGGAGCTCGAGGTCGCCACGAGAGAGACCGGGGAGGTCGATCAGCTCTCCTTTTCCATTGCCGAAGGAAAGGCGGATAGGAGATGCTGTGGTCCCCGGCAGGGAGGAAACGAGTGGCATTGATGGATAATCAACCTCTGATGGGAGTGGAGGGAGGAGCAAGGAGGTATTGAGAGAGCCGGAGGTTGAATGTTCGAGTCTATCGAAAGCTGCTTGGAGTTCCAGATCTACGCCAGGACCCTCGTTGGACCTATCCGGATTCTCCAAGTCGGCTTCAGCTTCCTCGATCATTTCCTCGGGATTCTCGTTTGCCTTTTCCAACGAGATATCCCTGGCACCGTCCACCACCCCGAAAGCTGACAGGACTGCCTTTTTGACAATGGGCTTCTCTCTTCTTCCTTTTGGGAACACGTTGTTGAATAATTGGCTTTTCCCAACGTTCACTCTTCCAACCATCCACCCACCGCCGCCCCGTCGCCAAACCTCCTCTTTGAGCTCCTTCGTCCACCAGTCTCGCTTCGCACTAACACATCTGATGTTGCCTAGCCGAACATCTTTCCCCGATTTTCCCAGAGCATCTCTCAGAACAGCTCGTAGATAGGGCATCATAGAATCGACCTGATCCTTAAGAGGTGCTAGTAAATCGGATCTGGTAATGATAAAGCTGATTTCCGTCTTTTGCCCGTGATAGAACCTCCCTGTCTTCGACCGTCTGTTCAGTGACCTTTGTGGTGTGAGATGTAATAACTTGTGTAGCCCGGGAAGCAGGGACATCGGGAAGTCTGCGGCATCGAGGACATGATATACATGGTTGTACTTGTACGGAGACTCGAATATCGTTTCATGAATAGATTGGACCGACGGATGATGTATAGAAACGCCTGTCTCATGATGCTTAAGTCTATGGCACCTATCGCATACAGGACATTCAATGATTTTGGCTATAGAAGAGTTAGTAACAGCTCATATATAGTTTCTCATATATCGAACCTGGACTCTCATAAGGGCCCAGGTTCAGGCTAGCAGCTGCAGATCCTGCCTGTTTTAAAGCCTCTCTCACGATAATATCCTCGGCGGATATGGTGTCCTGTCTCTCTTCCACAAAACTCTTTACAGACTTCCTCGTGAGAGTATAGAATCCCGGCCCCTCGCTGTCAACTGTCTGCGAGAGGGCTCCACACCCGGCACACTGATGAGGCAATGTCCTTGAGCGTGGTACCGGGACCGCTGGTAACGAATTCCGTGCGGGTGCAGCGATCGAAGTAATGTTCCTACTTTGGGAAGCTTGCGAAACAATCCGCGGTTGTTCGCTGGAGTACCAAACTGGTATACAAGCTACCTTTAGGAACCCAGGACACAAAAATGTTGGGATGTCAGCCACTGGTAGCCCAAGCTTCCTCGCCACCCTGTGAGCAGTTCTTATGCTTGTTGACATCTCTTTTCCTGAAGACGGAATGCAACGTCAAGACTCACCGGTGGCTTCTCTGAATAATTTTGACAGGGTCTCGTTAGCGCGAAAGCTTAAATAATTTCCATACACGCGGCGGACGGCCAGTGACATCAATCAGCATTGCGGACTCCAAATAGATCTTCAAGATGGTGGGAATTATCAAGCGCATGACAAGGCTGAGAACTGTAAGCACACCAAGACTCTATTATTTTGACTTTCTTTCGCCAAAGCTGACGTGACTTATTCTCCAGAAGGTACACGATCCCCTCGAGCATCGACACATACCACCGCAATTGACACAGCACATAGTTGCTCGCCATAAGAATAGGCCCTGGAGCTGCGGTATTACCCTCTGAAGTGACGAGGATACACATGGACTTTGCTCGCGATATCGAAGACGGACACTACGGGCCCAGGTCCGGCGATCATAGAGCTCGGAAGAAATGATACTGATGCTCGACCCTCAGGAAATTCTGGCGTATTTGCCTACCCCGACTGAAGTACCACAATCCCGCCGTCCCTATGACCGTAAATCGTACAAACGATCAGGCCGGCCCAGCGCTCATGACAATCCACTTCACGAGCGCCCAAGCCGCCGCGACTATCAAGACCGAAATATCCTCCACTACCAACGCGCAGACATCGAGCGCCCCAGTGCCGCAGTCGAGGGCTGGGCCACCGACTGAGAGGACGGAGACCATCAACATGAAGCATAGATCCCAATCGGAAATCCTCGATCAATTGCTGGCGCTCACGAAGGCGAGGGTCATCAGGCCTACGGCGGAGGAGATTAAAATGATCCAGGAGATCGAGAAACAGAAAGTTAGGAGCGAGAAGGATGCTCTTCTCACGGCTGAGGTCGTTGCAAAGAGGAAACGAGAGGAGGCCTTCATGGCTACTGCTAGGGGAGGAGGGGAGGATTTATTGAGCTGAGATGCCTGAGATAAGTGTATAAAATGCATGTAATGAGGCGTTGTTTGCCAGTGTGGCTGTAAACATGATGCAAATTATTGGGATACTTGTAAATGTGGTTCGACTCTTAATCGTCCCACTGGAGGATAGAGCATCGTTCGAAACACAAACCGATGGTGAGAAATTCGCCATCATCAACCCTCTTTTCATTGCCAAGATATACATTACCTCTCATGGTCCTAGAAATCAAGGGAGATCAAATGGAAGTGCCGCTCTGGCTCACTGTCGAACTCGCAGGGAAAGATGGTTGAATTTTGCTACATAAATCTTCCACGTCCTTAGCGGGCAACATCAACATCCACATTTGAATTGAGGCTGCAGTCCAATTGATTTTGCTTTGGCCGACTTGCGGGATTTTCGTTCATCGAGAGGTACTAAGCTGTATCATTGCTTTAAAGTAATATAAACGCTCGCCAGTACTTCAGAGACAGCAGCAAAAAGACCCTGCAACCTCTCGGTAAAGTTCAGCTGCCGCCAACGGCCCTTCTAATACCAACGCCCCCCCTTCTCCATGCCGCATTATTTTAACCCAAATCCCTCACTCTCATTTACGGCACGCCAAAGCATGCTTTCTAACTTTTCCTTTGAAGAGTAGCGCCATAAAGACAACATGTTAAAGCAGGTCCGTGCTACAGGGTATCTCGGACCGTCATCTCCCAGACATGAGAGCTTGATAACGAGGTTGGTTGCCCCCATGGCGGGGATACGATCACTTCCGGTAACAAAACCCAAAAGCTTTCGCTGATTTTTGGGACTAGCAGCTTGAAAAGATTGCCAAAACCACTGGACAACAGGCTCTGTCTCTTTAGCATTCGGCACAGTCCAGTTTTCGCAGATTGAGACTGCTCGCAGTGAGGCAATATCCAAAGGTTCATCTGAACCTCTGATCAGAAGCTCAATCTCCTCAGGCCTGAAAAGAGATAGTGCGTTCCCATCACAAACGGTAAAAAAGCCTCTTTTGAAAGGCTCAAATTGACGAGCAACGACAGTGTCCAAGAGGTATCGGACGTACAAGTCAACGAATTCTCGCCTATTGGAATTCGTAACTGGCCTTTTATCCCCATCTGGACAAAGCGGAACCTGGGTGATGTGGCCGTACCGGTCAATATCAGCCACGAAGTCTCGACAAAATGTGGTTTCAACATCGCCGTCATAATCAAGGAGCTGACGCAGTCCATGGGCCAACACCGGTCTGTACTCGGCCAGGTCCTCTAACGAGTAAATCATAGATGGCTTTGCGTGAGATGTCGCACCAGGTGCAGCTGGCGGGGCAGCCGCCAGCAGTTTTCGGAACGCGAACGGTGGTAGAGCAACGTCAAGTATAGTCGAGTTGTAAATTGCCAGGCCAAGAACAACCCCGACAAGGAAATATTGATCGGTTGTTTCAAAACTGTTAGGATTGAAGTAGCAAAATCCCGAGTCGTCGTCATAAGTGAACATTCCTATGAGCAGTTAGCAAGGTCTGGAGAGATTTCGTGTCCCCAGTTTAGAACGGTGACATTTGGTAAGCTCACCATGCTCCGGGTTGAAGACATCTCTAACCAGTAGCAAAAACCATTCTTTCCTCAGACCACCAGCATCAATACCCTCCTCTCCTTTAAATTCAATGCGTAGGCCTTTCTTTATTTCCTCACCACCAGTGCCTACGACTGCGCCTAAGCCCTTGAGACTGTCCTCAACAAGGCAGTCTCTCCGAATTCTCAGAATCAAGTATTGGTTCACACTTTTCCGTGTCATGATGCTATCGAAAAATGCTTCTCTTGCCTTCACCTCCATCTGGCGTCGAGCATCATGCTCCATGATCTGGATCTTGGCCCAGATACTGAGGAAGAATGGGTATTGGCAGAAAGAAAACTTGCCTCGCTTCGACTCCCAGGCCTCGAAGTCTGCAATGAGGTCCGAGTAGTCAAGAAGTGTATTGTAGAAATCGCTGGTAGGCAAAATCTGCCCATGCTTATGTGCTCTATCACGAGCGGCCAAGCCTGCACTGTGGCCGTTGACCAATGAAGCCAATGCTGGTCTGGCATCTCCACGTCTTACAATTCCGCTGTTGTTTGCAGAGAAGATCAAAGCCATGACTCTGGCAGCGGCTTTGATTTGCCAGTCGTCTGTGTAAATCACAGGTTTTGGCTTTCCGTCGTTCTTTTTGACCGCCTGATTAGGGGTGCCGAGAGCAGCGTGCAGAGCTGCTGGAGTGGTTCGGTTCGAGCCGGTATCGATACTTGGTATCAAACCACCGGTGAGATCTTGTTCCATCTCTCGTTTCTTACCATGCTGTCGTGTTAGTCGGTAAGTTACAAAACTACCAATCAGATCCACCGTCCTTTGAAACCGGTCATCCGAAAACCTGGCAAACCACGAGACGATATGGTGGTGACATTCATTTGGAACATTAGACAAAAGTCCCAGAATCCTTTTTATGATTCCGGAATGTTGGCCGGCACCTCCTCTAGAATCAAGCATGCCAGGCAACGCCGGTGATACGGATTTCCTCTGTACATGACCTGCTACCTCGGTCACGTAGCCTGCCTTGGTTGGGCTTAGTCTCTCTTGCGACCTTGACCGACTACGTTCTAGTATTCCGGAACTCGAATGCCCGGGATACAGTAGTGGATTTGCTAATATTATAAGAAGGCAACGAAGATCGCTAGGCTCCTTCAAAGGACGTCCGGGTCGTTTGAGCAGATTTTCAATCGTCTTCAATAAGACTCTTGAAATGTGAGCTTGCGCTTCCATTATTGACTTCTCGATTTTGGCCAGCTCTACATCAGGCAGTAACTGGAGACGAAAATTTTGAAAGTCTGAATCTAAGACTTCATCGAGCTTTCGTCGCCATGAGCTACCCGTATTCAAGACCAAGTGGTACCACTCGTTAACTTCAGACCAATCCACTCGTGGCGATTTCAAGGTAACTATATCGATGTTGTCGTTTACAGCATCGGCCCCACGATACATACGTGCTCTTTCGGGACTTTGCATTTTAGATCGATTTCCTGTCCACCACGACCCGTTTTCTGCAAAGTCGCCGATGAGGAGCGTTTTTGCGTCCATGCCAGACACATTTGTGTCGTCTTCCAACACCTGGTCGACAGACGGATTTGATTTATGTCCAGTTACCTGTACTTCCTTCCGGGCGAGTCGGTCTGTCAAGGGGCCGGCCATGCTTCGCTTCGTACCCTCACTCTGTGCTCTCGATGCCCTGTTGGGCCGTACCGTACTAAATGAGCTGTTGACGCACTCGAAAGAACCGAATGAAAGTACGATATAATCTTCCAGGGGCTTAAAAATGTGCTTGACAATATCTGCTCGGTTCTTGTGCCCGGAGTCTTCACCTTCTACACCCCTCCGGTATCGCTTGTCAGCAGCTACTCCCGATCGCGAACTCAGTTCTTTGTCTCGTTGCTGCATGTGAGTATCAAGGAAGCTCCCCGGCGAAGATTTCGAGTAAGGCATTGAGTTTGCTGTGCCCGCTCCATAGGTTGTACTGGCTGACCCTGAAAGCCCATCCGACTGGTTGAGAGGATGTCCCGAGATATGTATTGGAGGTCTTCTGGCTTCGACGGGTGGATCCTTAATGTCATTTTGTTCAAAAACCTGTCCGCTTTGGAGATCGTGTGAAGATTGCCAATTGAGGGATTTAGGAGGAGAAGCAATAGGGCTGGAAGATGGAGGGCTAGCAGCGTGCTGTAAATGTTCGAGGAGGTAAGCGGTGAGACATTGGTCAACAATTTTTTGGGTTCTGGAAATAGACAATGGAGCAACTACGAAAGGTCAATACACGACACTCGGAAGTGGAACACATGGATTTACCTCTAAGAGCATAACCTGACCTAGGATATGTGCCGGCTTTGGCAGCAGCAGGTCCCCTATGTCCATCGCCCGGTCGTGCTGCTTCCAGCGTGACAGGCTTGAGATCATTGATGGTCAAGCAGACCGTACATCTGAAAACCTTCAGCTCCTTCGGCCATCGTACCATGGAGTCGCAAGTCATGCATTTTCCAGTCATGAGGTCCCTGTCCGGAACCTTTTGCTTCGGGGCTGGATTCTGTGGAATATTTCGACCCGCATTGGATGAGTTTGAATCTTCGTCGGTAGATTCAAATCCTGTCATCCGCCCAGACTCTCCAGTTCGTTTCTTTTTACTCGAGAACAAAGAGGGAAAGGGATGGCTCATTGATCGTCCATGGCTTGTTGTTCGTTCAGATTTCGATGTGTTGGCAGCACCATGGCTGGCGCGTGATGGGGAAGGCAGGCTCGGGATGCCGTATGCATGCTCGAGAATGTCGGCTTCAGAGATTCTGGGTCGCTGATGCGGTCGAGCAGGAGATGCCGATGTTCCACTGCCAGAGTGCGGACCTGGGCCTGCTTCATTGCGCGCATTGGGAGAAAGCAACCTGCTTGACCAAGGAGGCATCGCAAGGCTCTCAAGGGTGTCGGAGTTGAGACAGTTCGCACATAGAGTCGGATGGTTTATTGGAGTGGATGGCAGATAGGTAGGCTCATCAGTGAGGTTCAAGGTACTGATCTGCCACAACTTTAGAAGACTGCGTCGTTGCTGGTTTAATCATGAGCAGGTCGAAGGCTCTTTCCTCTGCTTTCCAGAGAAGACCGTAGCTTGACATGAAGATATTATCAAATTCAGCGTGGGAAACAAACTTCGCGCGTCTTTAACAGACGTCCCAAACCTCGTGGAAAGGGGTAAGACAACACGAGGTGAACCAGGTCTGTCCTCGTTGGCAATTGTGACTCCGCACACAAGGTAGGCATCCCAAGCTTCGACAAAACGGCGACTAGCGAGTAGGGACAAAGGTTGATCGTTCTCGATACGAGAATCGCTTGTCCAAAAAAAGAAAAGCTAGCATGAACCCGTTTGGTAGTTAGATGGTCAGTCCCCGTGACACCGAGCAACTGAAACTGACAAAGAACGTGCTGTTATATGGTCCCTGCTCACTTGGTCACTTTGCTCCTCTCTCAGCCCCTACGAGCTAGAAATATTTCTTGGTACAAATTTTTATACATTCACAAAGCCGAAGGAAACACAGGAATTTGTTATTCCATTCATCTCATAAAATCTTCAAGCGCCTAATTTGTTTTGTCGGGCTATACACCGAGGCAACGTCCACCGCTGCATACCAAAGAGGCACAAACCACAAAGAGCTCCCGCCAAGCATTTATCTATATCTTTGCAAGTTCAAGGTATTGTGTCTCTTCCAAGTCTTTCTTCGACCAGCGGTTGTCTTGTTGAAGCCGTGACCCTTGCCCAATCCACGAGACTTCTTGCCGGTTGCGGTGAGACCGCGAGACTCACGGTGCTTATGAACTGGGTTAACGATCCAGTTGATACGAGGATCACGACGGATGGCCTTGTGTTGAGGGTCGACGAGGATGACTTCGAAGTACTTGTAGGTCGAGTCCTGGTTGATCCAGTAGGAGTTCAAAACACGCAAGTTAGCGCATCGGCGACCGACACGCTCCTCAGCAGTCGACTTGAGGGATCGTTGGTACTTGAGCTGGTTGATACCCTGGTTGGTTGGTTTTCCTAGAGGAAAAAGTCATCAGTCCTGGTCCCGTGTAGCTCACCCCCACGAGAAAAGTTTTCTTACCATAGGTGGCACCCTTTGGCGCGGGACGTTTGCGACCTCCACGGCGGACACGGACACGGTAGATGACATATCCTTGTTTGGCCTTGTAACCCAGACGACGAGCCTTGTCCGGACGAGATGGACGGGAAGCACGGTGAACAACGTTCAATTGGCGAAGCTATATTATGCACTCTCAGCTAAGTTCAACGAGTGTATAGCAAGGATCATCAGAAGATGTCCACATTCAAGCTCACGTCCACCAAACTCCGATGAATCCGGAGAGCAGTTTTGGAGTATTGATTGGGTTTCGAGGTCGCCAATGGGTCGATTTATCTTACCTCCCAGCATCGAACTCGGAGAAGGAATCGCAGGACGTCAGACTGCTTCTTCTTTTGCAATTCTTCAACGTACTTGAGGGCACCCATCTGCAGTGGCGTGATTAGCTAGGTCGCTCTGATACGTAAGATTCGCGGAGGGGTTTGATCGTGGAGACTGAGCCATAGCAATGCAAGCAGGCCATCCGGTGATCGCAGCGACTATTCGGGCTCTTGATAGAGTACCATAGCAGTACAGTCGACGTACCTTGACTGACAGGTGAGGCGGTTGTTGGTTGTCGTGGTTGTCGATAGGAAGGGCAGAAATGTGATTATGCGCTGAAAAAGTTCGTGTGTGGTGAAGTGGGCCTTTAACCGAAGCACTAGTGTCACTAGCGTCTCTATGAGCGACCTCGACTCCTCATCAGCTACCTAAGTTGATTGTAACGTCCTGAAGCCAATGATCTTTCAAGAAAAAAATATATAAATCTTGCTTTGTGCTCATATCCCAATCATTTAATCTGCTCGGTATCAGCTGCTTAAATTCTGAGCTCAGGGCATGCATCAAGTCTAAAAAATACCAAATATGATTCTCGAACATGTGCGTGTGAAAGGGATCTATGCTAGGCGTGTATAGGACAACTCGTGTTGGAGTGCCGCTACTCTTATCTCTGAACGTCACTGGATGGAGAAAGCTAGTTTTGCCATCTTGAGCGATGTGAATCTCCTGCTTGGGATCACGTTAGACTCATCCTGGTTTGCTGCTTCTCCTACTTGCTCAACCAGCAATAGTACCAAGTTCTTCCAAAATCCACCCAATATTTGTGACGTGAAATCTAATCCGGTCAAGTGAGGTTTGCAAACGTTACCTGGCTGTCGACAGTAACTACGTCCATATCACTGGCAATTCGGGTGGATGTTTATCTACGATACAGTCATAGTTATTCTTCCAGATACTGGTGTACTATTAGTTTACGGTAGTCCCTACGGCCCTAGGTGCATAGGCCAGTTTAGATGAGGACGTCTAGTATTCCTGGGATGGAACAAAAATGATGTACAAGCTGGCAAAGCCTCGTAGTACTGCCATACAGAGAAAATGAGCCCCTTCTTGGTACAACCACTTGAAGCCCATACGAGAAGATATATTATCACTAGGGGTATGCGCACCAAATAACTCCACAGCGCCATGTATGAAAAACACCGGAGGTTCTTTTCCAACCCTGTGACAAAATACTCATGACTTGTCCTTCTGAAACCACGGGAATTTTTTCTTCACAATGTCGACGGACCCATAAGAACTTTCCACCTGCAAACTTCGTTGATATACCTCCTACACAACATCAGTATATTTCCCAAAGATATAAGTGCGTGAGCAGGAAGTCATACCTCGTCATCAATAGGCATTCTACAATTCAAGATCAGCTCCCGCGCACTCTCGTGCGTCGAAAGGTTTGGGTACGGCACTGTCTGGCTCTTCAGAACGGGCAAGATTACTTCCGAGAGGATTTCAAACTTCTTCCAATTGATGCGCCGCCCATTCGCGCCGACGAAAGTCTGACTTCCTTCCTCGGCGGAGACGAGATCTCGCCTGTGGAGCGGTATAAATGGGATCCGGGGTAACGGAGAGTTCTCCCAAGCTAAGCGATACGCAAAATGACTCTTGTGAGTCCCCATAAGAATTACCAGTCTAGCGAATCGTTTCTGGACATCGGCTGGGACCAGATTCCTCGTTTGGGTCAAGCGATGAATGGCGGTCCCATTGATACCGGCTAGGACGGCAGCAAGCCCATTGTAGTTGTTTAGTTGCCTGAGTCTCAAGGCGATGGCCATGAACTTCTCGAGCATCTGGGCTCGGTGCTTGGCTTTGTCTCGCATCAAAATCATGTTCGCTACCCACTTTGCGATGTGGTTGAAATGGCTGATCATTCGGTTGACGTTGGTCATCTTCTCTTTTTGCTCGGGTGGGAGGCTGACATGCCGGACAAGATCTCGGAGCCGGATAGAGGAGAACATGACCCAGTCTATCCGGGTCATCTCATCTGCGATGTCTTCGTCTGGTGTGTCCATGAAAATGTGGTAGCGAAACTTGGTGAGTGGTAGAGTGCCCTTGGGGACCAGGGCTGCCGCCTCTCTCTGATAATCCTCCACTGCATGGGCTAATGATAATGATGGCTGGAATGGCCAAAAATGAGGCCTTGGTATTGACGAATCTTCCCGGGATTCTTTGCGTACCATGTCTTCACTGCTTCCATCATCGATGTGAAAGTTGTTGATCTCGCTCTCGAAATCTGTCTTTACCCCGATTCTCGTCCGGACCGGATACGAAGCTGGGGAGGAATTCTCGGTATTGCTAACCTCTTGTTCAACGTCGACATCTGTCCGGGCCCAACCGGCATCATCGTCCTCGAAGACACGTGATTGTCTTTGCAATCTTATCTCGTGAGCGGCAGCCGCAAAAACCGGATCTCCAGCCAGCTGGCCAATGAAGGCGTCCAGCTTATTACTCGTAGTTGGATTTGCAAAATCCCCTGGGTAATTCGTAACCCATTTGGCTACCACAGTAATGATCCGGAACTGGGTCATGGTTCGTGTGAGATAGTGCGTATACCTATCATCTGCGATATGCTCCAACCGATCGATTATGGCGTCAAACAATTCTCCCGGAGCAGCAAATTTCCTGTAAAGACATAGAAATATGTCCGAGAAGTTGTGGTCGGCCCGGGTCATATTCTGGTTCAGCAATCGCTCCACCAAATCGTTGAAAGTGACCCCAACAACTTTCGCAGGCTTATCAGAAAAGCTGTCATCGTTGCGCTGTAAGATGGGAATATCATCTGAGTAGCGGTACGAAGCTGAGTCGTGATCTGAATCTTCTATATCCAAGAAAGGTTTGTCGATGGTTTCCGCAGGACCAGGTGACGCGAAAGGAGAACGCGCCTTCGGACTTGGGAACGTGATGCTCGACTCAGTGGCGTTGAGGCTATCGTGGCGAAACATGGGATGAGACGACAGCGGGGGTTCTTGTCGCTGATCTCCTGGAATGAGTGACATGAGTGCCTGGTTTTTTTTAATGGACCGTGATGAAGGAGGATGTCTTCTTGAAGAGCCCCGGAGGGAAAATTCTGAACTAGCACGGCTGTGTTTTGAAATTTGACTTAGGGGCCTTGCCGGATCAGACGGTGGCTCGAAATGAGCGGATAAGGTTGCTCGCCGGCGATTTCGGATTTCAGGAGGAGGAGGGTTGGCAGACGATGCGGCTTCCAGAAAACGTCAGCCCTGTTAATAGATTTATGCTAGTCACCTGGTTCCAAAGGACCGCAGCCATAGCAAAAGTCAAATCTATGGAGCTTCTGACATGCCAAGATCCCGATGGCAGAAAAACCGGCGAAGCCATCCATGGCTTACAGATATAAGAAACAGGACAGACTCACATAACTTCCCATTCCTATTCGCCATGATAGCTCTGAGCATGGAAGAGAGGCAGAGCCTCGCGCTTTCCGGGTCATTTTCTGCGGTCCTGACAGTTTCAATACGAGAAGAGCAGCTCGCTTCCATATTTTCAACCTCGATCTGTCGAGTGTTCTCCGGATTGTCGCATTTGCAACTGACCAGGATAGTTGGCAGTGCGGAATTCACCAGCCCATCTTCATGATGTCAATCAGTATGCTATCTCTGCATTTCTCTTCCTTGGGACTTACTTAACGCCTGGGGTAATTCCGCGACACTGTCCATGTTCATAACATCGTACAATAGAAGAGCCCCATCCATGCAGGGTACAGTGAGTCCATTGATGTGCTTGGGCCAATGTATATGCCGATCCTTGTCTAATTCGAAAGATTCGAGGTCCAGCTCCACGAGGGTTACCGTATATATAACATTATCCACCGACATGCGCAAACTCGATACGGTTGAGCTCGGGAGAGTCCTCAAGCCAAGAGCCCTTTGGATCAAGCTGCTTTTCCCCACCCCAGCACTCCCAATAACCGCAATGTTTATGTTTGCCATTCCATTCCGCGATCGGGCGGGCAGGGTTAACGACATGTCGACAAGAGGGCAAGGTCGCGCAAGGAGTTCACATGAGGACATTCGATCGGTATGGGTCACTGGTCTTAGCTCCTGGGCCAAAGACACAGAATTCGGGTTCTGGTAGTTTCTAATTAAGAGATCGTCCTTGATCGATGCCACCGAGTCGTGATATTCCAAGGCCCGCAAATCAACTTCGAGTTGTGGATTTTCCGAATCGGAATCCTTCGCTGAGGGCAGGATAGGGGCTGAGCTTCGAGAAACCATAATGGGTCTTGCGCTTATTCGTGGGGTCGGGATCGAGATACTGGAAACCGCGGAAAGGCGCTCTCTTTTGTTGGACGACCGTTCACGCTTCGACCGAGTCCTCTCTAGGGCATGCATAACTGCATTTCAGATTGCGGGTCCCGTTAGAATCCAGGTTGTTCGGGGACATGCAGCCAGGAGTAACCATGCTGTGAGCAAAGACGTTTGTCAGAGATATTGGGATATATATGGCCCGTGAGCTCTAGATGTGGGGGGCACGATACAGTCGACACTGTATACTGGATATGTGGAGATATTGAAGATGCGTGGATAGGCTGGATAACACCAAGCTGTACAGCTTGAGGCGGCAGAGGAACTTGGTGTATTTGAGGTTGAGACAGAGGACGTGGACATGAGCGATGCCTCGCCTGGCAGATACTACCCTCTTTTTCATCTCGGGTACAGGTAGCTTAGCTTACTTAGGTATCTACCTGTAATGTGAGCAAAGAAATACATGCGCAACGTCATTGCCGTGTTTCATGCGGAGCTCTGACTAGTCAAGAGGTCTGTACCCGTACATTAGTATGGTATTGAGAGTCTGGACGTGCGAATCGCCGCGTGAAACATTCACGCATGACAGTTGTCGATCTACCAACAACGTCCTGTAGCCATCTGGTATCTTGGATATGTCGAGAGCCTCTCCTACCGAAGCCCGCCACGACTTTAAAAGCACGAGAGACATCGATCCTAAGAGTAGGTTCCCTCAAGCGATAAATGATCAGGCGTTCTGAATCTTGATGCGTCGGCCTATACTGTATCAGGCTCGACTTCTTCGGGTCAGTCTAGCCATCTTCGAAGTAAGAATGTGAATAGCTGGAAAGTTCCAGCCAGATCGCGCACCACATGGGCTTGTCGACGTGAATTATCTCAAAGCAAGAGGCTGCATCTGGTGCCTCGACTACATATGGTGTAACAGCCTCTGCTGCCAGAACTATCGGACAATAGGAGGAAGAGTTGGGGAATCGTGACGCCTCTTTCTAAGCCATGCTACACCTGCTCGTATGCTTCATAGTTCTACACGCCACAGGTTTCGAGGACAGAGCCCAAGCACACGCTCTAGCTTTATGTTATGGGCTGCAAACTGCAAACATTGACCATTTCTTCCCGGGAGCAAGTGAGTTCCTGGTATTAATGCGCACCAGCGGCCTTTTCTTATTTTCTTCTTCCTGTTCCTTTTCTTTTTTTAACCCCCCCCCCCCATCCCCCACTCTCCCCCTATACAGTGATAACATGTATGCACCTGCGTGTTGAGAATTCGTAGCAAGTCAGTCCAGAATCCTTGTCAGACATGGTGAGGGAAACTCACTACATGTAGTAAGCCCACAGTGCTTCTGCCTCGGATTCAAGCTTTGCTTACGTTGTAGCAACGAGTTGGGATGTTTTCTCCTTCAATCAATCGCGAACCCCGCAAACATGAAGCCATTACTATGATGAAGCGCACTGCAGAGCCAGCATTTCCTGCTACCATAGTGTGGCCAAAGCAGGGATAGGTCCCAATGCAACAATAGAGAGGCCTCGTATAGGAACGCATAGCACTCGTTACTCGGCGTAGCACAGTTCTAGCATGTCGGGATATTTGCGCGGCGCCTTTCCAGGCTGCTCAAGCTGCTGATACTGGACGGTTGAGGTATAATCGCGTGGACCGGCTGGCAATGTTTATCTGCTTGCTTCGTTCTCTTGTTTCGGGGATTCTTAACCCACCTTACACTGCCGGCCCAGCTCTGCTTACCGCCAGCCATGGTCACCCCGCCCCGCTAAAAAGATCGGTGCAGCAGCACCCGAAAGATCGACGAGATGGACTTCTCGACCTGTACAGGAGTGCTCTGCATTGTCCACAAAGCCACAAAATACCAGATTGTAGTGACTGTGGAGAGTCATGAATCAGACTATCGATGCCAGGACATCCCGTATCATTCTGGCGAGATCGCGCCGGTACTGATATTCCATTCCGGCACTTGCATGTCAGTCGCTTGCTACAGAGGAATGGAGATCCCCACGCGGGTACGCTCTTCGGTGCCTCGTGGATTCTTGGGGTCCGGAATTTTGCAGCTGTGATCGTTTTCCGAGAGGCACCTTGCGGCCGTGGCATTCCCCCCTACTCTTGATGCTTGGATTCCACGGCGAAGCACTGGGTTTCCGCAAAGCAAATAAGTACATTCTTAGCTTCTTCATTTTCCCTCTGAAGAAGGCTGGTCCCTGCCTAGGGATTGTTAGTTGAAATGACCTGAGCTAGAAAGATAAGCTTCGTCGTGGGCCGGGCGTTAGTGAAATCTAGGAGAGTACTTGTATCACCACTACTCTCGGAAACTCGCCATCACTGTTCACGACTGCAAATCCTAGCTGCAGTGAGCCATCCTGTGCATCGCGGACAACGTAATATGCAGAATCACACGTTCAGAATCACCCGGGAAAAGTCTCATGTCGCCTCGCTTGTCATCGGACGCAGACGATACACTTCATAACGGCTTCGTCGTTATCCTTTAATTGTGGCTGGAGTACCAGCAGCCATCTTGCTAGATACTATAAGCAGGCTCTCTGTAAATTTTCCTGCAGTATTTAA
>JAENRP010000042.1:94952-204962 GCA_024741835.1 Diplocarpon mali | reverse complement strand
TAATGACCCCCCCTCTATGCTCCCGTCTCTTTCTTGACGAGCATCCTCTTCTTCCCGATGCCGAGCAGGAGAAGAATATTATGATGATGGAGGTGATGGTATTTCCAGCGGGCGGCATGGATTCGGCGTTTGAGCTTTGCCATTCCCTCCCATTTGTTCAAAAGGGGGAAGTAGGTTGGAATACGTGGGACTGGATTGGAAGTAGATTAATCCTTTGGAGTCAAACTTGAAGGAAACTAGTCTGTTGAATTGGGAGTATATCTGAAATGTGAAGTATGAAATGTGATGTGGAGATGAGGATGTAGACATGGGACTGATTGGGGAGAAGAATATAGATGATAGACATGGACAGGGACGGTTTATATGTAGATGGGGATATGTCGTGGAGTGCTTACAAGGATAAAAGCAAACATAGCTACGTGAGTGCCTAAATCCGAGATGGAAATCTCGAAGCGAAGCGAAGTGGCTATTCCAAGGAAAGCAGGACAGACGCGCGATTCTCGACGTGAGAGGACGAGACGGCCAGAGGTGGATAGAAAGACACTGCCTGTAATACCTAGCAGAGCTTGAATCTTGACTTGCGTCCTCTCGAAGATTTACGTTTGAAACGCCTCGGTAGGCCAGCTTTTGACCAAGTGCCGTTTGCCAAGTTGAAAGTCTATTTTCCTATTTTCTTTATTGTTTTTCTTCTTTTTTTTTTTTTTGCAGATCCAGTGCTAATGCAATGCGGTATATTCTCGCTCGAAAGAAGAGAGAGAATACAGGGCTGGTAGTCATGATACCTGGTCCGCGTCTGATGTACCCCTAGGACATGTCCACGCACCATCGCGCTGCAGCTCGGGGGGTTGAGGGGTATCTGGATTTCCATGTCGGGGGGGGATGTAGCCGAAGCGAAACCTACTGGCAGGAGAGGTCAAGCTCAAGCTCAAGCGCATAGTCACAAGCCGGTCTGGGGACGGTCTCTTGGGACCGGCTGGGCAGAGATGCCTGCGAGGCGGGGGGTGGCATGTCGTCCAGCTGAGATAAGCCTCCTGGAGAACTGGGCTTAGGCTGTGTGTTGCGAGGGAAACTCTCCCAGGATGACGCGGAGTATATGACTCGGGTCTGAGATGCGGAGGTGGAGAGGAGTCTTGGTGTGCGTGGCTGAGTGCGGTCGTTCGTGAGGTAGCTGTTCGCTTGCCCTCGGTTCGGCTCTGTCTTTCAACGCGGCATTACCTCGTATGGCTTCGGGGGAGGGGGGCGAGGGAAACAGATCGCCTGCTTTGGTCTCGTAGCTACCCTCTGTCTTTTCGATACGTGCGTCCGGTGCTCCGTTGCTGTAGAATCCTCTCGGCTGGCGTGAGATGTACTGCTAGGATCTATCGAATACGAGCGAGACAGCTCCTAGCAGGTAAATACTCCTCCCCGCAAGAGAGAGGCCTAGCGGCTCTGGCAGGAAGAGAGGAGCTGTGAGCTGCCGGGACAAAGGGAGAAAGGGTAGCTTGCAAGTCACAGCGAGGGCGGGAAGCTGAGATATCGCGCGTCTTTGGTTCGTCTTGGGTTGTGAGCGATCGAGTGTCTACAGCTTGTCCTATCTGGGGAGTAAGGGATGCAGCTGGATGAGGGGCTTCTCTGGTAACACGCTCGGAGGAGAGATGTATGTCTTGCGTCTGGCGTCCTCGAGGGTGTTTTCTTCCAACGTAGACGCGCAGATGTCTCGTCGCTTGTGGAGAGAGAGAAAACCAAAAGGAGAGAAAAGAGAGAAGAAGGGGGAGAGAAGATCGACTCCAGAGGGTTCCCGTTTCACTCTTCTCAAGGCTGATTTGGAAGGGAATCCCGAGTCTACCCCGATTCCCTGGAGAGCGTGGATGCTTGCTCAGCCAGGGCCTAGCGAGCGTTCTTCTGCTACTCTTTCCATGCTTTGGGAGAGGTAGTACATGTGCTTCGAGAAAGGGGGCTTTTGCTTGGTCTTTTCTTCTTTGTCAAGAGACAGTCTTGACTGGTACAAGAACCACCCTCTGGGTTTTCTCTTGTTGCTTCGCCTATGAAGATGTACACGTAGTTTGGCCTTGGTAAATAAGTAGGAAAGCAACTATAAAACCACTCATTTCCCGACCAAAAAGAAAAGAATAGGAAAGGGAAATGTCAAGAGCTGAAGCCGCAAGTTCAAGTCTTGTTGTTTCATTTCTGCAAATCTCGCCTGGACGCATCTTGGTTTCCTGATGATTCGTAGTCCTAGATGCGTAATACTTCCCAAACAACATATTTTCTCGCCAAACCAGCCCTGTCCGCGTAAACCTCGCCACCCCCTGTCCCATTTTCTTGTTCGAAAAGCTCCCTGCCCTTCTGCGAACAAAGACTGTTCAGTCCCAGAATCTTTCGCAGGCCAGTTAGCAGCGCGTCATGGATAGGCTTCGGAGACCTGCATAGAACAAAACATCGTCGATGAGGCCTGGCTTTCGCAGCAGGGTTGTTGGCGAGAGCATGCCGCAGCTCGCCTATCCTCGGATAGATGAATCGATACTGACCCTGAGAAACCCTTGACGGAAAGCGCAAATCGGCTGCAGTGCCGTTCCAAGCAGATTCGAGTCGGCTCGGTAAGCGGAAAGGGGCGAAGGTCAAGCGCCTGTTCGGCGACGAGGAGATTCGCCGTCGGAGAGCTCCTCGGCACCGATCGGTTCGTAGGCTGAAGATTGTTTTCTTACAAGTAGTATGATAGATGCCAAGAGCGCGATTGCTTCGTATCAATGCTGACGCTGGCTTGGTCTTATTCCAGCGCTCTAGAGTACCTGGCAATTTTTCGAATTGTACTATATAGGAATCTGGACTCGTTGCTGTCCGGTGGGGGTAAGGTCGATGGAGTCGAGTTTTGCGAACTCCTTCCGTCCTTGAGGCGGTTTGGCATCTCTTTCACACATATTATAGTAATCAGCTGCTCGCTGGAATAATCGAACAAGTACAGCTAAATAAATATCACAGCGAGGAAGCGCATATGAGGGAGAAGGCTGGAATCCGCATATACGTAGGACAAAGTAACATGCCAGGAACGCCTCGCTTGAGGAAAATACTGCAACGCCATTGATGAAAGCAAAAAGAACCAAAAACGCAATAGTAGAAGTCCTGGAAACCACCGTCCATGGCACACTCAGTAGAACTGGCTCTCACATACTTTAAACCTCGATGCTTCAGTATCATCCTTGTACAATATAGTACACTCGAGACATGGGTCCATCGCCCAAACGCCAGCTCGACTCCCAATTATGCTACAACGCAGCTCCCCCTCACCCTCCCTCACATGAACCTCGGCGAGTGCGACACAGGGTTCGCTCGGTCCGTCACCTTCGCCCAGTCGACAGTATGCCACCAGCTCTCTACAAATGCCTTCTTGCCACCCACCCCGCCAGCTCCGACGCCGTAGTCCGCCAGATACACATGCTCCCACATATTCACGCACAGCACCGGAGTGATGTCGATTCCGCCAGGCGCAAGGATCTTCTCGCTGTGCGGGCCGTGAGACCCAACCGTATTCACGGGATCCCCCCTACTCACCTTACGAATGGACTCAGGGACCGTCCCGTCCTCGGTGTTCATGTCAACGGGCTGTTGTCTGTAGTGGGCGCCGGACAGCGGCGAGCCGGCCAGGTACGTGCACATCAGCGTGTACTTGCCCCGGCGGTCTCGCATCAGCCAGACGAAGCCCGGGCCGAACATAGCGCTGGCTGTGGCCACGAATTCCCGACGGAGGGTCTCGATGGAGCCGAAGGACTGCTCCAGCTCGACTTGGAGGCTCTCGGGCATGACGGTTGGTACGGGGGAGAGAGCCTCGAAAAAGAAGTGGTTATTGAAGGCCATGGAGGCGTAGTTGAATATTGGGGCCGAGTTCGGGTCGCGGGCGTGCTTGATGGCTACGTCTTTGGTTTTCATGGATTCATTTACTCCTCCTGATGGGGGGTTAGAAGACACTTCCTCAGAGAGTTGTCCCGAGCTCAAGGACCACCTGATGGTAAGATTTCCTGGAAAGCTCTCTGCGGAGGAGTGTGTGACGTACCAGCGACGAGATTATTGAGCTTGTCTACCATCAGACTTTGGTATTGTGTCCACGCGATATCGAAGCCGGCGGGCGAGAGCAGTCCGGGGACACCATCTCTGAATGTTGGGTTTATGTCAGGTACCGAGTGCAGAGATCTTCTGAGAGCCCGGAGGCATTGCCGTGAGCGAGGTAATAAGGGTCGTATCATGTTGGGCAGCGTGGTGATGCTGCCAGCCCTGTCAAATATTTGAAAAGTCGCTATGGCTGCAGACGAAATTTAGTTGAGCCTAGCATGTCAGGCGCGAGATTCCCCCACGATACGTGTGTCGAACGGGGCTGACCTTCTCCACTCTTCCACTCTTGTCGTTGCTGGCCTCCTATGTTTTTCGGATTGCGAAGAAGCATGAAAGCCCGTCTCGTTTTCTGGCTCTTGTTGTTCTCTGCAGTAGCAGGAGCAATCTCGGAACCGGTGTGAAGTCTAAGTGTCGCATCCACTATCCGCGATGCCAGATGCGTACCATCACAATGTCGAAGCGCTTAGAGAACATGAATACCCCATGCTCAAGGGTAAGTAGGTCAAGACTAGGCCATCACAATAGGACTGAATGTAAGAATAGATACTATCTACCTTGATCACGCCGGCACAACTCTGTATGCAAAATCTCTTATGCATAAGTTCACCTCTGATATGATGGCGAACTTGTATGGCAACCCTCACTCAGCATCCCCTTCCTCCCAGCTCTCGACCAGCCGAGTAGATGATACCCGTCTGAAAGTCCTCCGCTTCTTCAATGCGGAGCCTGAGGAATTTGATGTTGTCTTTGTTGCCAACGCTACGGCTGGAATCAAGCTGGTTATGGAGGCTTTCGAAGACGTTCAAGGGGGCTATGATTATGGCTACCATATCGATGCACATACGAGCCTGGTTGGTGTGCGAGAGAACGCCAGGGTAAGTCGGTGTCTGAACGACGAGGATGTCGAGCGTTGGCTCGCAGGTTCGAACACTCTAGTTGGTGGAAGTAGAGGATTAGTAGAACTATTCGCATATCCAGCTCAGTCGAATATGGATGGACGACGTCTCCCGCTCTCGTGGATTGATAAATCCCGCAAGAGCTCTTCTGCCTGCTCGACGTATACGCTACTTGACGCATCTTCCTTTGTCTCTACGGCTCAGTTAGATTTGAGTCACGCGAGTACAGCTCCAGACTTCAC
This sequence comes from Diplocarpon mali, assembly GCA_024741835.1. NCBI lineage: Eukaryota > Fungi > Ascomycota > Leotiomycetes > Helotiales > Drepanopezizaceae > Diplocarpon > Diplocarpon mali. The sequence continues at coordinate 199,741 of JAENRP010000042.1, read as the reverse complement.
AGTCCTGAGTTTCTACAAAATATTCGGGTTCCCGGATCTTGGTGCTTTGATCGTCCGAAAGGAATCGGGGGCCATTCTGAAGGGACGGAAATACTTTGGCGGCGGGACTGTTGATGTAGTTCTGTGCAACAGGGAACAATGGCATGTCCCCAAGAGCGAGTCTTTCCATGACAGTCTCGAGGACGGCTCCCTGCCGTTCCACAACATTCTGGCCCTGGATGCTGCCATTGATGTTCACAAGGAATTGTACGGGTCCATGGGACAGATCTCTCAGCATACAGCCTTCCTGGCACAGAGACTTTATGACGGCTTGTCGTCACTGCGACATGCTAATTCGGATCCCGTTTGTACGATCTATTCTCAAGGGTTCCGCTCACAATCTTTCGACGAGATGCAAGGTCCCATTATTGCTTTCAACTTGCGGAATGGTAAAGGGGCTTGGGTCAGTAATACTGAATTTGAAAGGCTTGCTGCTGTTCGCAAGATTCACGTCAGGAGCGGCGGACTCTGTAATCCAGGAGGTGTTGCTGCGTGCCTCAACCTTGAATCGTGGGAGATCAGAAGGAACTTTTCCGCAGGCTTCAAGTGCGGATCCGAGACGGACATCTCTTCTGGCAAGATTACTGGTGTGATACGAGCTAGCGTTGGGGCGATGAGCACATTGAGTGATATCGATCTGTTCATCTCGTTCGTGGAGGAGTTTTATGCAGAAAAGATCGTTCCTGTCGCCATTCCAGATCTTTCACCCCGCCTGGGATCGAACAAACTTGTGGTGGAAAGTCTGACTATCTACCCAGTCAAGAGCTGTGGAGGTCTTCCCATACCTGTAGACACTGATTGGGAAGTGAGGCCGGAAGGACTCGCTTGGGACAGAGAATGGTGTCTCGTCCATCAGGGCACCGGACAAGCTCTAAGTCAAAAACGACATCCTAAAATGGCCTTGATTCGCCCGATACTGGATTTTGACAAGGGTGTGCTCGATATCCGGTACCGTGGCTCTCAGGAAACAATATCAGTACCTTTGTCATTCGATCCCGCTTATTTCGGTTCGATCGGAGGCACGCAACCTTCGCGAGTCTGTGGAGATGCCATTGTTGCACAAACATATGCCAAACCAGAGATCAACGAGTTCTTCACGAGGATCCTAGGCGTCCCGTGTGAATTGGCGCGATTCCCAGCTGGAGGGTCTGGCTTCAGCACCAGATATGCCACAGCACGTATGCAGAAACACCAGAAGCCGAAATCAATGTCTCCTGCAATTGTTCAGACAGCAGGGGCTGAAGTTCCCCCAACACCTCCAGCATCGGACAATGAGGTTCAGAAGAGGCCAATTCTTCTATCAAACGAAAGTCCAATTCTAGCCATCAACAGAGCAAGTCTTGATGCTTTGAATATAGAGATTGCAAGAAGTGGGGGAAAATCTGCTTCTGCCTCAGTCTTTCGAGCCAACATCGTGCTAGCACCTTTGAATTCCGCAGACCAGGAGCCTTACAGTGAAGACCATTGGACATCTTTGCAAATAGGCCAGCAAAGTTTTCAGATGCTAGGCTCATGTCAACGCTGCAATATGATTTGTGTTGATCAGGAAACGGCGCAGAAGAACGAAGAGCCGTTCGTCACTTTAGCGAAGATACGTAGGTTTGAATCAAAGATCTTCTTTGGTTCTCACATGTGTTATATTCCGTCTAAAAACATCACCAAAGAGAGTCAGTATCCGACAATTCGTGTCGGAGACTCTGTGACAGTAGGGGCCGAGGACCGATGAAGAGTATTCGCTGAATCTATACTTAATTAAAACTTTACTTGCCTTCCAGATACGTACACAGCTATTCTCGAATTTGCGATCATGACTAGTGTTCTACGGCTTTCGTGGGGCCTTGACGAATTTGTGAGTCGTAAGATAGAGAGCATTGATCCATCGGTCGCCCATCAAGGTGTATTCGACTTCCAATGACAACTCATGCATCATACCTCGCGGTACCTTAATTTCTGCTGCCCCTTTTCCGCCTGCAAATCTGTCCCGCAGATTCATCGGGGCTTTACAACAGGCACTCTGATTGGATAGCATCTTTTACCTTTTGTTCTCGAGCTAATCAGGGTCCGAGGCGACGCTGCTGATGATCTAAACGTCATTCTTTTCGACTCCTCAATTACCCGGCGTTATCAGAATTGCATTGGTTTTTCTCATACCGTTACTAATTGCTATCTAATTTTGTACAAACTTATTTAACTGCCACTTGCTATCATATTTGTCATTGCATAGTTCAAGATGTCCACCGGCGTTGGTATGGGTTCCTGCTGCCTCTCCGGTAAAGTCCATGAGGGCACTCCTACTGGGAAAGTTGAGACGATTGCCGGGTTACAGACATATGTAACTGCTCCCCAAAGTGGTTCTAAGGACAAAACAATTGTGTTCCTTGTAGATAGTAAGCTCTGATTCCACTGCCGTATGGTTTGAATGCGTCTTGACTGATCAAAGTCTTCGGATGGGAATTCAAGAACGTCCGGCTCCTGGCAGACAATTATGCTAAGGCTGGATTCTTTTGCTACATTCCAGACGTGCACCAGGGAGATTCACTCCCTCTCGAGTTCCTCAATTCAGTCGAACCTCCGATGAAGGTCCGCGAGCAACAAACCCTGCTCGACAAGGCCAAGACCACTGCCAGTGTCGGCACAACCTTGCCACCTTGGCTGATCAAGCATCGCGAAGAGGTCAGCAGACCTCTCATCGAGAACTTCATCAGCTCTGTCCGCCAAATCCCAGGTACCGCCAAAGTCGGTGCTCTCGGCTTCTGCTGGGGAGGCCGCTACGCAATCCTCGCCGCGCACGGCGTCGTGGACGCCGCATACGCCTGCCACCCATCCCTCGTCGCCGTGCCTAGCGATTTTGATCCCGTCACCAAGCCTCTCAGCTTGGCTGTCGGCGACAAGGATTCGCTCCTGGGTATTGCCACGGTGGGCCAGATCCAAGATGTGATGGCGAAGAAGTCGGAGCTTTCGCACGAGTTGAGGATCTATCAAGGCCAGATTCATGGATTCTCGTTGAGGAGTGATTGGAGTAATGACGGTGAGAAGAAGGCTATGGATGAGGCAGAGAAGCAAGGGACGGAGTGGTTCAACAAACATCTCGCTTAACGGCGCTGCTGCCTCGGCCGAACATAGCGGTGGTACTTCTGCTTCTGCTTGCACCTGTGTCACTATGGTCTTAAGATAAATCCAAACAGCCTGACTGTCAAGTAATCTTCCGTCGTTGTATAGCTGGCAGTCGGCAGGGAGCATAAATTTCTGTATCAAGGTTTAAATTTGGCTATATAACTGTTATGTATTTTTTTCTGCCACAAGCTCTTGTGTGTTGATGATACCCGGCTACTTTTGAGACCGAGCCAGATTAGTATGTATCCATCAGATCTGGGCTCGTTCTACAAGAATTTCTATCCTCTGGTTTTATGGCTAAGGTCAACATCTTACGAATGTACAAGAAGCCGAGCTTACCAAGATTGTGAATTAGTGATCAACTTCACTTTTCACCGGTTTGGTTTCTAGTCCATTCTTTATTTTTTAAAAAGGTCTCCACGATATGTCTGAAGGCCGAGCTCGTAGGTAGTTGTGAAAATGACGGATCAGTAGTGAAGAGAATGGGTCAGGTGATAGCCCAGTTGAATTGCTTCCTTGCTTCCTTGCTTAGATCTAACCACAAAACTCGAGGCTACTGATATATTAGTAAATTCAGCTTCGAGATTCCATGTATAATCTATAGGGCTTGCTAGGCGGCATGAATAACATAACTAGGATTATTAACCTTAACAATATATATAGGGATATATGTAACAGTTAGCGAAGCTGAATCCGCTAGCTATGAAATACAAAAAGGAGTATTATATGGAGAAATACAATGAAGAGCTAATTGAGGCCTAGTATCAGTTTTGCAGGCCAAGGTCCGTTGCTATGAAGCATCTGGTCTGTGTTTTGATTCTTTTAAATGAAATGCTATGATATACCCAGAGGCCGAGCATTCAGGTGGTTGTAAAAATGACAGATTAATCGCCAGAAGACCAATTCACGTAAGAAGAACCGAAGTGCTTGCTTGTTTACTTGTTCTCTTATATGTAAGCCTAGATCTCGAGACTTTTTATAAATTGGTAAAGTAATTTTGGCATGTTATCTGCTGAAGCACTACAGTCGATAGTTTTCCTTCTTCGCCAGCTAACTGAAATGACTTCAATTATCTTAACCTTACCTGTAATAGAAAATATTTCAAGCTGATTATGTCCCTTAATAGTTGAATGCTTTACAAACTAGCTGCAAATACTTCATAAATGGACTTTTTTTTACCTCTTTAACATATTATATAAGTTCTAAATTATATAGCATAAGCGAGTAAATCTTTAATCGGATTTATATATAAGGAGACACTAGTCTAAAAGCTCCTTATATCTCTACTGTTCAACTTATTATATCTATGATTCCCAATTGCAGAGATAAGAGTCTATCCCATACCTTAGTCGATTTTGTTCCCTTTAGGTCTTGGGCGAGTACGTTCTCGGAAGGTGCTTTGATAGATAGAGTCGCCTTAGGTTCTTTGTTCTAAGACAAGCCCTTTACGCTAATAGCGCTTATTTATTTGAACATATTAAGCGTCTTACTAATTGGCGGCGGCTTTCGATTGTTAAATGTATCCTTTTCCTTCTTCTCCTTATCTTCTTCCTTATGTACTGTGATTTGCATTTTTCCTATTTATATCCCTTATAAAGCCTTAATTTTATTTATAAGTAAATTTTTTTTTAAAAAAAAGTCCTAGAGTACACAAATAGATGTCGAAAGTAAAGGGCATTTATAAAAGAGGTAGTATAATAAAAAGAAATTTTTTTCACTCCGACGTCGTCGAAAGTTCTAGCTTTTTTCGACTTAAGGTTTGATTACCTGATAGACGAAAGGACTTAATCTCGGCTTTGCAGACTCTTTAAGAGTCTGCAGGTTCGTGGGAGACATTGCGTACAGGTGTTGAAACGGCGTCTCTTACCAAATGACTTGATGGAGTTTCGTTTGAATTTTTTATTATTTGAAGCTTTCCCATAGATTTACGAACATTTCACTTGTAATTCATTGCAGGCTGAATATATACCATATAAAAGAAGATCTGATCTCATAAACCCAATTCAAATCCCCACTGAGCTGGAGACAGATATAAAACTTATTAGACTTATATATACCAGTAATAAAATCTCACTATTGACCCTACTACTAACCTAAACAAGCAGTCCCTACTTACTACACCTCTAGATCTCTCAGCACTGATCCTACTATATAGATTTGCGGGGAAACCAACAGGGCATTATAGATATGGGCTTAATAAACCAGTAATGTGTGGAATTGCAGCTTAGATATGCTTTGTTACAGGCTAAACAAACACTTCATTGGTATGCTCTGAAGGAAAATCAAGAGCGCATTTACTAGATTTAATCACGTATTCATAAAAATATTTGTTTGGCTTGCGACAGTGAACAAGAGAGATAGAGCGATATGCAAAATTTTCAGTATAGGTATGCACGCCAAGACCAATGCTTAACGCACGGCTCAGAAATAGACTTGCACTTACGCGTATTAATTAAAATGTCGCAAGCCAAACTACAAAAAAAAAAACACATATACACATAGACAATAATAGCAAATTCTAAAGCGAAGTTCAGAGTGAAAAATAGAAAAGTACAAAGGGAATCTTATCCTATCCGCGGTTGTGGCCAAGCCAATATTCCTATCAATATCAAATAATGAATGCAGCCAATCACAGAGGGCAATACACTACCAAATTCCCTTAATATCAAGAAAATGTTATTTTCAGAATGCTACCTACCTTATGAAACAATCGAACTAACAAGGTATATGTGATTAACTCTATGCAGACCTTGCTAGCGTACCAATATAATATACTTTCTATACCTTTATCATAGCTGAGATAAATAGCGTGTAATACACTAGAATCTTTATGCACGATATTATTGGTTGTAGCTATCATTAATATGCAGGATACATGGCTTTGATAACTGTAATAAATAATCTGTCTTTCAAGGGCTCTCCCTGAGATCTGTTTCTGGAGACCTATTTATGCTGTTACCTGCTACAAGTAGAAGTTGAAGTTTTACGGAGAGGCGGAAGTTTTATAGGACCCCTCTCTGTAGATAGAGATATACGCAGTCCATAATCGACCTATACGGCCTAATTCAACGCGCTACAGTAGTTAGAACAACAATCCAACACGATCTCGTTGAAACATATGTTGAAAATTAACTTCTCCGTGTACACGATATATGATTGGTTTAATACGCGTGATGGATAAAGTAGTTGTGGTTACTAGCACTACTGGTAAATGATGTAATATATCATAGCCAGCGTAGCTAGATCCTCCGAATCCACCAGCTTCAAAATACAATAGAGTGTTCTACTAAAAATACAGCAAAGAACTGATTGGAAACTAACAGTAGCTTTGTGGGAGTTGGTCATCTGCCCTGAAGAAGTGTATGTCTTAAAGGTTGAACCCAAACTGAACTGAGTCAAACTAAGTCCCTTCTTCATTGTAAAAACATAATACTCTAGAAATACATTCATTTTGATGCCAGCTCTCTAGAATCCATTATGTATATCTTCAAGATTTCATGGATCATCAGCGCTTGCAGTCTAGCAGCTGCGCTACCTCAGTATGTTATCAAGTTACCACCATGATAATTTCGCACGAATTGTCTACAGGATTGTCTTCGGGTTCACAAGACTGACTCCTCTATTCAGGACTGGTCCCAGCAAGTCTCTCAGTCAAGAAACCTCCCTAAGTCCAGTCAAACAAACCTACGCGGACCAGACCACGGGAACATTTAATGGCTCTGTGACCGTAAGTGATCTTCTACGCCTCAGAGATATCAAGCTGATACTACTAGATTGTACCTATCGATTATAATCTTGCCCGAAAAATTATACCTAAGCAATGGAGAATTAATCAGAAAGCCTACTTGGAATTTCTCCCTGAGTATTCCAATAAATTATACCCAGTCAGTGATGACTTTTCTATCATATATACGTACTGATAATGATTTAGCTTGTATTGATCGCTGGAGTCAATCACCGTGTTGGTAAAGGCAGCTCCGAATTCGGTTTGTACGACTTCCAGGTATGCCGATTCTTTGGTGTTCAAGCGGAGTGCTCATGATAAATAGACTGTACATATCTCTTTTCCGTTTGTCGACATATTCAAGGATGGGTATTCGAGCTTCTCCTACAACAAGTACCAGCTTATTACCTCTACCCACGGGGCCGCTATTGATGAATTGAATAAATACAAAACGTGAGCGCTTCCTGGAAGCCCCTTTCTTCTCTAGAATCCTTTATGAATCGATGGCGTGCACTTAAGAACACTGCCTCGATGCCTTCCAGAAATCTTCTCCCGTATAAGTACCCGTGCTAACTCGTTAAATCAGCCAGCCTATCCCAGCTGCTTTTTGGCCGGATCTTGAAGCTTATAGCCACGTTCAAGAAGGAAAGTCTATAGGTGAAAGCCGTTTGATGAGCTTCGAAGCGTATACTGATCATTTCAACACCAAAAAAGATGAAGCCGCAGACCGCGTGTTTTCACATTTTTTTGCTCCAGCCCGTTTCAGTGATGCCGCTATAAAACGATTGCCGGCTTACATGAATATCACCAATCAACCGACATTCACGGACGGTGAACTGTGTAAGTCTCTTGCTTCTGTTCCCCCAAAATTTAGCCGCTCGTATACCGTCGCCCCATGGCCATGAACTCTGTACTACTATACTAACACCTCCAGGCGATAATAAAATCTTCCTATATAACACCACACTATCCTCTGGGAAAAACTCCCCCGAGGGAATCGTAGGATCAATTATTTTGAAAGATCCTCTCTTACCTGGAGGTCTGGATCAAAGATTTGTTTCCGGAATTCGATTTTCTGCTGCTTTCGTGGATTTCCCCGAAGTCCCCTGTGCTAATCTTAGGGGATACCATGAGGATGGGTCGGGAAAACTGCCGGCGATATCGGAAGATTCATGATCTCCTTGATGGCTGCAACTTGGCGATATGTACTCACTGGTTTCGTGAGTCTTTTCGATGCTTTTGCCGGCCTACCATACGAGTCGGAGCTATGAAGGTGGACTTAATACAAAGGTAGACTCTTTGTATTGAAATTACATTCTTTTGAAAATTATTATATAGATTATCTGCGGACTATGCGCAAAACTTCTATTATCATAGTATTATCATGATTGAATCATAATTATTGAATATAAAGAACGTTCAGGAGACGTCCTGATACATGTCCAAACCATAAAATTCTATGGTTTTGTTTGGGGGGTCATTCATAACTTTCATGATATTGTCAGCTAGAATAGAGAATTTCATCTGGGTTTTTCTGATCTAGGGATTGAAGCGCCCTCTTTCCTCCTCATGCTTATTAATTATGAAATTCTTTGTTTTGTGTTATACCTGAATACCTAAAACATTATCTCAAGCGCTAGGGCTGCTGCTAAATTACCAAATTTTTTTCTTCAACCCTATGCAACTTTATGATCATTGTACGAAAAGTTCCGACATGTAGAAAGCAACTATGACTTATCGTCTTGCGCATATTAGACAAGACTCTCATCAAGATTTGTTTATTAGGCCTATTCTACTATGTTCACTTTGCAAGTATGTCCACCTCGATAGTTCCGACTTGCAGCGCAGGTCAGCAAAATATCGAGAAAAAAAACTCGGGAAACCGATGAGTACCAGACATAAGCTCCTTATTAATTTTATAATTGGATGCTCTGTTGTACCCTAAGGAAAATGGTATTCGATAGAGGGGTTTGTGAAAAGTCAGGGCTGCAAGCCTGGTCCCAAATACGAACGTCTATTTCGACTGAGATTGAGTCCAGAATTGTCTCATGCCCTGTATTCGTTGCGGAAGTCTTTTTCCCGTTTCGAGTAGGTTCAAAGTGCTACTTTCTCGAAAGAAAAAAGATAGTCGGCCTAATTCACCAGCTTCTCAAGCCCAATCTCCGAATTCACTATGAGGACTTTCATTGGTTTGGGTCCGGCAGCCGAGTAAATAAACAGATGATCACCTACTCTGAGAATTTTATGACGCGTCTCGAGAATGAGCTACATCAACACATGAATGCCCCATCGAGTTTCTCAACATAAACACAGCCTCGTAGCCGCATTTACCAAGATGATGGACCTTATCCTCTACGTCCCCAGCAGTAGCCGCAACTCCTGCTTGGACAGAATGGCTGCCTCCGTCTGCTCTATTTCGTATCCAGCCAGCTTGGCCGCGCAAGGTATTGCTGCGTCGCACCGCTCATCTACACCTACGACTTCTGCTACGGCATCCTCGGTAACAGACCTGATCTTCTGCGTCTCTGATCCCTATTGCCCTCTCGCAGACATTGTTCAGTCGTCGAAGCCAGATATAGCCAGCATGGCAGCCAAGAACATTGCTACGCCCAATCCAACGTTTACCTCTCCTCGAGCAGTCATTTGGAATATGGAGCATGCTCTCATTCACAAAATGATCGTTGCAGCTTCCGCTCCCCCTTCCGCAGAGCATACTCGTCTGGCTGCTCTTCAAGCCCACTTTGCCATGTCGCAATCCTCCTTGAAATTTCCACGATTCATGGCCATAGGCGACCTTGGGAGCATGCGGAATTTTGTTGCTCGGCCTGCCTACCATCACTTCCCCACTACTTTCGCAGCGCCACAGAATGCTATCCATGGTGTCTTTCCTGCGCGCATGGCTGCTAAGCTCGTTGTCAAAGAAGGCCGCAAGTTTACGGTTTTCAAGAAGTTGCCGCTGGAGATGCAGTATATGATTGTAAGTACCACTGTACTCATTTTTTCTCCTATATTCTGACTGCATATCTTTGCAGACTTCATTTGTATTTCCCTACGCCCACAAAGCCACGACCTACTTGTACCCTTATAGTCTAAGACAAAATTTATTAACACTCACCAGTGGTCCATAGCCATAGCTACCCAGCACCAAGAAAAACGCCTCCTCCGCGTTGCCCGTGATTCGCCTACACTCGAGCGCACCATCGACAATGCAACGACTGCTCGTCTCCTTATCATATCTGACATATACCGACGCAAGCGCCTTGTTCCTACCCTCCTACACACCTGCAAGTACTCACGTCAAGAGGCTCTTAAAAACTACGAGCTCTGGGGCTGTGTTGACCCTTTGACTTTCGAGATGAATAAGGCCAGCGTTTATGTTAAGCTTGATATTGTATGTACCCCGCCTCTTTAACATTCAATGTACTCGAGTGATCTATAAGATGAATTGAAGCTGGTGAGTTTGGATGAGAGTTAACAGTATAAGGACATTTTCTTCTTCGGTGATGCCCCCGTCGAAGATTTCTGGCTCCTCGATACGCTCATTAACTCCAGCTCTCCCTCCTCCGCCAAAGCCGACGACGAAGCTCGACACATCATGCTCCCGCAGCTAAGTTACATCAAGCACTTTGCCTTCGACTGGGAGCTCTGGTGCGAGATTCTTGAGACAGAAGCTCTGTGGCTATGCAATCTAGACTCAGCAAAGGAGATCACAGTAGCGATCCGCAACCCGAACCATGAGCAGAGCGAGGTCGATTATGCGCTGTGCCGACTGAGAAGTGTACAGCCGGGCACGGTAAGAGGTGAGTGTGCAGCGATTGTGAAGGGGATGACTGAGAACGCTTACGCGCTTTCGAAAAGAGAATTGGACGATATGAATGTTTGTTTACTCTCTACCCCCCCGCTTCCATTTTCAACAACGTCTCGAAACAATTGAAGCTGATAGCAACCAGTGGCCAGACGAAAGCATCAAGTTCACCATCGCCACGCTCTCCATGGACAACTCCGCAAGTGAAGCCTTAGGCAATACCGCAAAAGACGAGCTCTACCTCGAGGAAGTCCTTGTGTACGCCCCATCCCCCAACTAGCCCGCTTTCAACAATTTTTATGAAGATGATAGGCGCACGCACTTACCTCTCGAATAGAACCGCTCGAGAACACCACTTTATCTCTGATCAATACCTCGCCAAGCGGCTGCGCGAGCTCCGCCATAACATGGCCGTCCCATCCCCTCCTTCTCTGACATAGCGCTTTTGATCGAGATTCCCCACCCCTGCTTGACAGGACGATGATTCCGCTACATACCTGCTCGTGATCCCTCGGGTCTGGTTCTTCTCCCTAACATCATTGATTTTCTTAGTACTTTACTCTGACGTTACACAGACTGGGGTCTTAGTGGTGGGAGCCTGGAAATAGGCTGTGTGGATACAGACATGGCGAACGTGTGGATAGCGGACCTGTACATGTAATAAAATACTCTGTACTGTACGGAGTATCACTAGTGGACATTATTTTTTTATGTTCCTACTCCAACTCTCTATCGACACCAGAGTGTGGCAGGCGCCTATAACTTTCGTTTGGACTGGGCTGCTGCTTCACTGGACGTGAGTTGGTAATTCAACTTTTCAACAGAGGAAATCGAGAATTGCGCTGGACTTTGTTTGATATTTTCGATTTAATGGAATTTCGGCGTGTACTTGATCTTCCTCTCTCGCAAATATTTTGAATCGTCCTGTTGTCGTGGATGAGTTGCGTGCTGAGGATCGGGAAATTGAGAAAGAACAGTGCATCGACTCAATTGCCTTGCGGTCCGCAACATTTTTTTTAAAATTTTACTCGCTTACCAATATTAATGTTCTGATAAAGGACTTACCAGATTTTTTTTTCTTTTTCATAACTTTTTTTCGGCGGGTTTGATAGGAAGCCAGCATTGTATGACCTAGCCTCCCGAGTAAAAAGAGTGCGCGGCGGGGGTTTGTTTGTTTATATCATGTCGCAACATGCGTCGCTGCGAAAACTCGGTAGAACAAATCGACTATTACCGCTTACGGCTTTCGATCCTTGAGAAATAGATTCACGTATCATTGAATTCCTCAAGGATCCCCTTCAGAGCAGTGAACTAGGCTCAGATGCCAGACCAGGGTGGAAAGCCCTAGCTCTGTGAAGATCTAGGAATCTCATCTACAGCGTCGGAAGCATACTAGCTAGATCAGGTAGCAGCAGGACGGGTATACACATTCCGAATCGTGTAGTCTTTCTGCGGCCCCTTCACCGTGTATTCCGCACTCCATGTCCCCAACGTAGCGCCTCTGAAGGTAAACTCGTAGTTTACGTCGTACATATCATCAATGCCTTTCAAGTGTCAGTCTCGCACTCTTCTACTCTTTAAGTTCCAGGATCCTTTTCTCTTTAATTTACCAACTTCACGAAACGGAAAAGTTGGTAATGTTGGAAGACTCACATAAATGACTCGAAACCGCTTTCCAAGATCCGCTCGGCGCCGCTCCCTTCTCGGGGACAATAAACTTCAGGCGATGAAAGAAGTAATCCGCGGTTAAGTAATCCTGCTTCGCAAACCAAAGATCGATGCAATCTCTTTCCTCAAAGTATCGATACACGTAACTCCTCTTCGCATTCATGGTAGCGCCGAAGTCGGTCATGAATTCCCCTTCTTCAAAATAGAGATACTCCATATCTGCTTTTGGCTCTTCTGATTTATCTGAGGCTGAATAAGCGTGTTCTTTGTCGGTGGGAGTCCTGGGGAGAAGAGAGGCGGTGCCGATGAGGGTTCCAGAGGGGAAAGTGGGTATCCGGGATGTGATTGTACGAGAGAGTTTCCAGATCCCTTGGAGGCCTCGGAACACGGCGCGAGGGACAAATTTGGCGTTTTGGGATGAGGCTATGAAGGTTGAATGGTACGCTGACATAGATTTATCGATTTCCTTCCGTTGGGCTGGAGATTTGGTGGAGTATGAGTAGCGATATGGGGTGATGATGCCGGTTCTGACTGATGTATCTGAAGGCTCGTGGCGTTTGATGCCTGGCTTCCATTTAGCAATGTACATACAATCTTCAGGGACTGAAACTCACCTAAAATCTCGGCAAAGGATTCCATCAAATACGCATAGTCGCCCATGGGGAATTGCGCTCTCCTCGGATCCTTTCTGAGCTTCATCATTGACTCCATCGTCGAATCCTCCTCCAACGCCCGCATTGCCTTCGCGTCACCGCCCCACAGCTTAGATAGAAATCGTGATTGCATCTCCATCACGCCCCAGTATGGACTTCTGTAAAATCCGACAAAGCCAAGAGATGGCACCTTTTTGCTGAGGGTCGTATTCACGTTCAACGCGAGCGGGAAACCGTCATCTGTAGGGTCGAAATCCAGGCTTTTTAGTACATCCTCGGGAAGGAAGTCCAGCGATGGAGCGGCGTCGAAACCAGTTGCGCAGATGATGGCTGCTACATCTTCTATCGTGATAAGCTTCCCAAATGGGTCTTCGAAAATGACTTTGTCGCCCGAGGCAGAATTAAGATGTCCCGTCATCACATTAATTTTCTTGTGACGCACAAACTCAATGTAATGGTCACTGCAAGCCAGCAAAGGCGGCTCGGACCGAATTTTCCCAACAACGCCCAATTCTGGTCCATAGTCCCTCTGATCACCTCCAATGTACGTCTCCATGAAACTATGCGTGATACCCGCTGCACCAGGAGTTATATGTCCAGACGTGTTCAAGACCGGTCCCTTGGCTCGCCATCCAATATTATATGAGGCCAAGTCCAAGGGCAAGAACTCAGGAGCTTTGTTTATTCTCTGCTATGTGGTCAGAATTAAGCCTCAATGTGAAAAAATGAAAGCATACCTTCTCGCCATCCACGTCAACAACAGGGTTTCCTGGGAAGAAAAGCGGCATGACCCAAACAGGCTTCTGCACTAGATGCGTAACCGTGTAGTTTCCCGCATCCTCAATCTCCACGGGTCCAGGTGTATTGGCAGCAGAAGAGATCTGCATCGCAGTAACAGCCGCCGTCTCAACACCAGACATCTGTCCACCTACAATCACTATCTTCCTCCCCCTTCCAGCCCCCTCAGCCAGTAAAGACTTGATGTGCCGAACTTTCGAACTATGCACAACCGGTACGCCAGCTCCCTCGACTCCAGTAGGCATCTTCGCTTTCCCAAAAAACCCACTTGCAACAACCAAATAGTCGAACTCCAGCTCCTCCTCCCCACCCTCTCCCCTAACCCAAACCCTCCACCGACCATTCTCTCCCCTCAAACTCCTCATAGCCTTCATCCCAAGCCTCACCTCAAACTCCCCATGCCCACCATAAGTACGCAAATACCTCTCCAGATATCGCCCAACCATCCACGCCTTGGGGAACAGCGGATCTTTTTCCTCCCACGCCAGATCGCTGAACGAGACGGTGTGTCGAGATTGGTTCGTACACATGTCTGGATTCACAAGGCCATCGTCTTGGGTGGATGTGGGCCAGAGTCCACCAATGCGCGGGAGAGAATCGAAGACGGTCACGTGAAATGTGTTTGGTGGTGTGTCGTGGGTGAGTGTCTTAGCAGCCACGAGGCCGGAGGGACCGGCGCCTAGGTTCCAAGGACGCGTGAGCGAGACTGTATCAGATGAGGGGGTAATGGAGTTGTACCGATGATGCAGACTCTTTTTGCCATTGTTGTTAGATACAACCTTGGGTTAGCGCTGAATCTCGAGACTTTTGAAGCCAGGGTTTGGAACTTCTGAATAGAAGCAAAAGGTTCAGGACTTAAGTGAGAGGCATTAGTCTTGTGGGAGAACTAATATCAGATATACAGCTGCCAGTATCGTTTTGGTATCGATGTAGTTTGTCAGCTGTGAAGATACGAGATGTGGGGTCGAAGTTCTGACTGCAGGAAGCTCAGAGTCCAAGCGATTGAGGGGGTAGCACCCCATGCACGTGCTGATTTTTATTTATGACCCCTTTTTGCAGTGCTCTCACCTCCGAGGACACAGATGCGTAAACGAACGTTAACACTAAAATCATTACCAATTTAATCATACACGCTTGGAACGAATGTTTTGAATAAAACTCTGTCTCGGATTGTTATATCTTGATTACCTCGTTACATTCCTTCAAAAACAACAATGTCCAAGTCCAGGAGATTGAATCAACTGTCCGCCATACGAGATCTCCACCACGTCAAATGCCAATCACTTGCATAAAAATTATCCAGTCACACAATATCTCATAAAGTGTATCTGAAGTCCGGTCTCTGATCACCCAAGTTTTCAGACTCCATTTCAGTCATACCTTGAACCCAATGGTCTCTCCTCCCAGCCTCTCTCAGCCGGTTCTCTCTCGCCAGCAAGAAGCGCAACAAGGCACTTCCACCCATCAGACAAGCAACCATGTACGCCAGAATTGTAGAGTGGCCGGCAACAAACGGCGACTTCTGATAGATGTTTGACGAGACAATACCATTCAGATTACCCCAGCCGATGACGAAACCGAGGACCACGCCGCGCTTGTAGACTCCCTCGATGTTATTCGCGACCCAGGAGATGGTGTTTGAGATACAGGGGTATATACCTAGGGCACCTAGGAAGGTACCGGCGTACTTGATGCGTGGCTCATCGGATCCCAGGAGCATGGCGAAGCCGGCGATTCCGATGAAAGCTACGCCGATGTTGCAGAGTCCCCGTTGACGTGTGCGGTCGGCGATGAATCCGATGAGGACGGTAAGACACGCAGCAAGGGCATATGGAGGTACGCTGAGGAGTTGCGCAGTAGTGCTGCTGTATCCCATCTGCTTGATAATTGTCGGAAGGAAGAGCGAGAATGCGTATAGCGGCATGTCGCATCCCATGTAGATGACCATCCCTAGCCACATCTTATAATCCTTCAGGGCCATCCAGACATACTTCATGTGGAATGCCTCGTGCTCAGCACTACTCTGCTTATCAAGTTTTAATCTGCGGACGACACGCGCGCGGTCCTGCTCAGAAAGGAATCTGGCCTCGTCGGGAAAATCGTGGACGCACCAGAACGAGGCAACGCCGAAGAGAACAGTGGTAATGCCCTCGAGGATGAAAATCCAAGCCCAGCCATCCAAGTCGCCCAAACCATCCATCTTCACGATTGCGGCCGCGAGAAGACCTCCGAAAGAGCCCGAGACAGCGGCAGCGGAGAAAAATATGGCGGCGCGGATGCCAAACTCGGAGCGTTTATACCAGCAAGAAAGGTAGTAGTTGATGCCGGGAAAGAGACCAGCTTCTGCGAGACCGAGGAACCAGCGGGCGGCCATAAGACCAGACCAGTTCTCGACAAAGCCCATGAAGGTCATACAAAGACCCCATACTACCATGATGATTGGGATAAAGACTGAGGGTCGGAGGCGCTTGAGCAGGATGTTGGTCAACGGTCTGGCGATCTTGTTCAGGATATTGTTATTACTTGGATAATTTTGAATGAGTAGGACTTACTCAAAGACAGAGTATGAAACAAAAAAGATAGAAAGAGAGGCATTGTATCTTCCCAGAGTCATGGGCCCCCGCGAATCGCCCAGGCTGGCTTGTAGTCCATCGATTTTGGCATTGCCAATGTTTGTTCGGTCGAGAAAAGCAAGGAGATAGAGAATACAGAGCTATCGAAGACAATCAGCATTGAAATATATTCACTAGAAAAAGGGGAATATGGAATAGCTATGTTTTCAGGCCTCCAGGTTGTACGTTCCTAACTCAAGCTCCATATATACCTCAATCGCATTTCCGAGATTAGTCGAAGAAATACTTGATATGTAGTGAAAAGTTTAAAATTGCATACCCAAGGAATCAGCGTCAAATCCAACTTCCATAGCAATTTGCGATCCTACACAGCACAATCAGCCAGCATCCTCGATAACCCCACGCCCCGCCACTCGCCAACGCGATGCCAACATCTTGGAAAAGCTTACCACAACCGTCTTCTCCTGGTCACTCAACTGCGCGTCTGGATCCGGAGATAGATTATTCAAGGAACTGAGCTGGTTTGGATTCTCGACTTGCGCGTCGTTGCTGCGAGTAGAGAGCTTCTCGTCGGCACTTGACGTTTCGGGGAAGGGAGCGCTCATTGTTGCGCTTTATCTGATCCTGTCTTGTGTAAGATGATCGCGAGCGCGAGCACAAGGAGCTTAAAGAGAGAATTGTTAATTGTGACAGAGCAAGGGCTGAAAGGAATAGAGGCCGAAGTTGACCAAGAGTTGAAATTCCTGGTTACCAGCAGGAAGGGGGAGCTAGCTGCTATCAACAAGTTCGCTTACCAAGATTTGGATAGTCAGCCGATAAATTTACCTTGCGGCAGAGTTTTCTTTGGCAGAGTGTGTTACTGTTTACTGGTATGCTGGGTTCAAGGTAGCACGGGATGGGTCACAAAAGTAAGCCTCGGTTAACGTTGAGACGAAGGTAAGGAATACAAGCCAGGTGACTCACTATAATCTCTTCTATTACTCGTGTGGAATCCTTTTGCCTTATCTCATGGTTTTTACAGACAAGTTTCTATTATCGCTTTCTTTCATTTCTTTTTCGTCAATCCTTCTAGCTGATCGGCACTTGCCTCTACCCCGCACCACGGCACATGCTTGCCAATAGCGAGCCCCGGACAGGAATCTTTCACGTTATGACGTTGTTTGGTCCTCTTAAGAGGGTAGACTAATCGCTCATAGAAGTATTGCCGGCTTAGAAAGCTACCTCGTATGAGAGGGGGACTCGGCGGGGAAGCGAGCGAAGCGAAGAAAACAAAGCGCTGGCCCTATGGACTCAAGTCGAATTTTTTTAATTCAATGGGCCGCTCTCATCCGGGCCTTGCAGATATGCAGCAGCTCCTACGATCTACCCGTCTCCCGTGATTTCCGTAGCAGACGGCCACTTGTTTACCAAATCTAGGAACGGATGTATCGACTTCATGCATATTCCCGCCGGCTAGTTACAGAGGGCCCCTGGAAATTTTCTATAGATATTTCCCGCCAGAATTGGAATTAGAAAGCCACCCTACATCTTTCTTCTTCCCTAACTTTCTTTGCTATTTTAAGATTGGAAGACTAAGCCCTCTCTAGAAGCCACCATAGCGAACCCACACACGAAACACTTTCCTCTCCGCCCCCAAAACGGAAAATCTTCGTATAACCTCTACCTAACAAATACTTAACTCACCGTCTAACCCCGTTTTCAATTTTCCAATTAACACATCAAGCTTTCCATGAGCAGCCGACGGGTCCTGATGAGACGCACCTTGCTCCTGCCCATGACTTATCGTTGCGGATGCCAGCACGACTCACAGATGCTCTACACAGTCATTACTTTATTTTTCCTTTGGATAACTTCTTCAAGAGTTTTTCTAGCTGCTTTTTCTTAGCTCCCCAATGGAAGTATGGACTCGTGTCGGGAGCGAGATTCGGTATCGCCAGTTAAGGTAACCCTGCGAATATCCAAACGTAGAACCCTACTTGGTTGAACTGGATTCTGGAGGTCGAAACTTCCTATCACTGCACAGCATGAGCAGATATTTTATGAGAGGTTCGGTGAGGTTTTTGCCCGGAGCCTTAGGTATTGTGGCAGAGCATGTCAATTCCAAAACGCATAACTACTCGGATTTCGACTATAGAATTGAAGCTCTCTCTGCAAGAATTTGATTTCCATCGCGAACAGATCGAACAAAGCACCTATGCTTTCAGGAAGCTAGGTATGGGATTATCGATTGGCCTTTCCGGCGTGGGCGCAGCAGGGTCGCTTTCTGTATCTTAGTTAGCAAGATACGTCAAGGACTTGTTCAGTTAGGCCCATCTGATAATATTAATCAAGCAAATGAAGCCAAGACCAGATAAACTGAAATCACAGAATGCAGTCTGTACTGTCCGAATGCAAAGCTCCCTATAGTTGGGAAATAGCCAATGCGCCCTAGACTTCAGCAAATGCACCAACGGCGTTCGACTACTATTTGACGCATCTTGCCCTTGGCTAGATATGCATGATGTTTTATGGAGATAAAAGCTGAATGTTCCACGCGATATGGAGGCTGAAGTTCATACTCTTCGATAACCTACCTCGAGCCCGGGACATGTATACTTGTGTTCAGCTGGTTAATGTCGTCAAGGCACTTGCGTGGATGCGCAGCATGGATCCAATCTCGGGTGTAGATCGCACGGCATTGGTTGATGTGCTCTAAAAGTCCATTCTGACTGAAGCCTTTGACTTTTATTCGAGATTTCCTGAAAAGCTGTGTCCCAGAGTGGTAGATGGCCAGCTGCATCTGGAAGCTCAGCTTCGAGGATCACCACCTGCGGGCTTCAGATCTCGAGAAGCTCGGACAAGAGTCAAAATTTTAATGTTTTGCAAGTATTCGAAGATTTTACCCGCCACGTAAGAAATGCAGGCACGAATATTGGATGTTAACGGCCCAGTTGACCCTGATTTGATTTTACAGTACACTTAATTTTTTCCGGCCCCTTGAGAGATGAATTGGGACTCGAATGTATGTCATTTGCATATATATACTTATAAGTCCAATCTATTCTTAGCTTGAATACCCGCTCCTGTGTTTATTTACTGGGAAACAAGCTACTTTCTAGCGATGGCTAACAGAATGTCATGTAGTAACATGAATGCGTCAGGACTGGTCAAAAGTGATTGACAAATGATGCTACTCTATTACGCTCACAGGTAGGCGGAAAAGGACGATTAGGCCCCTTATTTTGGTGGTTCAAAGTTTTGAATCATAAATCGCCCTAGGCACTTGACGCCGAGGTCTCAATCTGATTGGTATTCATCACCGCGTTTCTCAAGCGAAGCTTAAAGAACGGCATCTAATGCTACAACTTTCCAGCTCCCTCAATATAAGCAGAAACAAGGGGGAAAACTACCCTCAAAGTATTTTCGTATGAGAAATTTGATGTGACTCTCATCCTCAGCTTTTACCCCGAAGTCAACCCCGCCTCAACTTCATCTCATCACATCTCATGTATTCAAGCCCAGGTTCAATCTAATAACCTCGATTCAGTACAGGCATTCAATTCTCTCCACCATGACACAAAACCCAGCCTCAAGACCAGTCATAGCTGTCGTCGGCGCCGGGCCTAGTATCAGGAGGCAGTGGCTCGCCGCTTCGTCTCAGAAGGCTTGATCGTCACTCTCCTCGCACGCACAGCATCCGCCCTCAGCACCATGGCTACCGGTATCGAAATCTACTTCGGACCCTCCACTGCACGGTACTACATCATCGACCTACGCACCGAATCAGACGTCATCTCTTCCTTCTCAAAGATCAAGCATGAATTTAGGCCTGTGAGCGTGTTGGTGTACAATACTGGCGCGAGGCGAGTTAATGGCCGCTCTATATTAAGACGCGTAGTGAGGATTTTAAGAACTTCACCAAGATCAATCCTCTCGGTACGTTTTGGGCCACGAAATTCACGTTGCCCAATAGGCTCGCTGAGGCGAAAGGCACTATTCTATTCACGGGTGCGACAGGGTCGTTGCGTGGTAGCGCGGGGTTGTCATCGTTCTCGCCAGGGAAATTTGGACTCAGATCTCAAGCGCAAATCATGATGCCGGAGTACCAGGCCAAGGGGATCCATGTGGCGCATTTGGCTATTGATGGCCCGGTGCATGGGAAACTGATTTGGGGCTGGACGAGAAGGAAGTAGGAGAAGGAGGAGGAGGAGTAGAAATTGAAAGAGGTTCAGAGGTGGGTTATGCAGCCGAATGAAGTAGCGGGCATCTATTTGTATCTACATACTCAGCCTAGAAGTACATGGACCCAGGAAATAGATTTGAGGGCGCAGAAGGAGAGTATTTTTAGTAAGTTGTGAAAACATATAATGTGGTTAAAGAAGGAAGAGACATGCAAGGACTGGAGATTGACTTGGAAGGCACCGAGGTATAATACAGTGGAAGAAACCGCTATTTGGGCACACGAAAGATGTTGAAAATTCTCAGTACTTTATCTTAGGTCGAAAGCACAAGATTGCGGTGATCTAGTCATTGAGTATCCGTACTTAAGGTCGATTCCATATGATCAGTACACTTCCATGCATAGGCCGACCCAGAATCCCTAAAAATTCCTACATTTTACTCTCCCCTCCTACCAAGACCTCCACACCTCTAAATGGAACCCCTAAATGCCAAAATACTTGGTCCCACCTATCATTCCCAAACCACATCTTCTTCTCCCCCCTTCTGTCAACCCCCACGATCCACGGCGCGCCAAAAGCCTGCGATTCCTTTGTCCTATCAAGCAGCTCTTTCTTGTTCTCAAAACTCACAGCTTTCTCCATGATATCCTCAATCTCTAGTTCATTAAAGATTGGGGACAGGGCACGTTTTATGCCTTCGGGCTTGGAGATGTTGATTCCAAGGCTCCAGTAACTAGATACCAAGGCGAGGAAGGAAGCTTCAAATTTGGACGCAGGGTGGTGGTTTTTGATGTATGTAGCTACACGAACGGGCTGAGGTATGTCAGCACACTATTTCTTAAAGATACCATTCTATCAGCCCGTTCTGTTACAGTTGTCAAAACTTTCAACTCACCATCTTCCCCGGCCCCTCAAACCATACCTAGAATCAAACTCCGAAGAGGAAGATAGTGAGACCCACAAAAAGACTCAGAATCGGGAACTCCACCGGCTGTACAATCTTCAGCCCCAGCAGCTCTCCCGTCATTTCACTATCCTGCTTCGAAAAGGCCTCTTTCCATTTCGGTGTCGGTGTCCAAGGGTTTCCGGCCGCATCCCTTGCGCCACCGAGGAAGAATGGCACAATATCTACGGTGACGCCATGAGCGAGGAGAGCCGGGCGGTACTTTAAGAGAGAAGTGATGCCAAACCAGGAGTAAGGGGATACTAAAGGGCGTGTTAGCTATAATTGAATAGTGAAAGAAGGGGGAACTGGAGGGAGTACCGCAATCAACGTAGATCGTCAAAGAAGAGCGCATTGGGGAAGAAGGCGGCATTTTCAAGGAATTTTTGAGTTTTACACAAAGAATTGGGCTCAAGTTTTCTCGGGCTTGATGAGGGCGAGGTGAAAAATGAGGTATATCGTAAACCACACGTGCCACAAGGCTAAGGACAGTTTAGCCGAGGCACGCCCCCTAAGTAGCTATCATAACATCACGCTCCTCTTTCTACGACCAGTGACCTCTATCTTTAGAAAAAGTGACTATTTTAGATTCGTCGTTAATGTTTCAAGAGTTTCGGCTACAGATCGGTAATCCCAATTTTAGTCGGCGGAGCCTTTGTCGGATTATCATATTGGTGACAAAACTTAGATACACCTTATCCAGTTTCGGTTGCCAGCATTGACGTTACCTCAATCCCAAACTCTTCTCGAGGGAACTTGTCGATCCCCAGAAAGCAAGAAAGCAACCGGACGACGGGAATAAGACTTAGTATCATTATTTCTACCTGATATCATTTGATTCTCGAAGTTTGAATGTCGTATTGGTGCTTCGGAATGGCTCAAGTGGGTTTGTGATCTTTGTTGATGTAGCAGGAGGAACTCGCTTATTTAAACATGACAGGGTCTGAGCGTCACGAAAGCTCTAGACTTCATTACGATAGTCTGCGGGGCTCAACTGTGAATGGTATGTGCAACTAAATTGTTATGGTAGGACGTAATACTGTATTCGCGGTAATAAAAGGCTTCGAGATCGTAGCGATGGCCTCATACTCCTGAAATCAGGTCTCGCCTATGCAGCTAGTAATAACTGCCAGTGCCAGGAGGCGACGACTCAATACCTGTATATAGAATCTCCTAAGAACCTGCAGATTCTTTAGATTATTTCTAGAGAATCTGCAAAGCCGAGATTGAGTCCCTTCGATTACGAAATAATCAAACCCTATGTCGAATAAAGCTTAGCACTTTTCGAAAGCTTCGGAATGAAAGTTTTTTTATACTACTGTTTATGTAAATGCCCTTTACTTTCTACCTTGACCTACGAGCTTTAGGATTATTTAAATATACACCTATATTTAGAGGAGATAATTGATAAAGGATGTAAAGGGGAAAAAGGTAGGTTGTAATATATAAGAAGCAAGAAGAGAAAATATATATTTCGAAAAATTTATAAACTCGGCAAGAAGGGTTATAATCTAGAACCGCCGCCTACTAGTAAGACACTTAATACAATTGAATAAATAGCCGCTATATGCGTTAAGAGCTTGTCCTGGAATAGGAAACTTCAGGCGACTCTATTTGTCAAGGCACCTCTCAAGAATATACTCACCTAAGACTTAAAGAGAATAACTATTGGCTAAGGTGTAAGTTAGACTCTTGTTTAAAGAATTAGGGATTATAATCATATTAGGCTAAATAGTAGAGATAAAAGGAGTTTCTATACTAGTTTCTTCTTATATCTAAGAATATAGTATAGCATCTTCCACTTTTACTATTTGGTTCAGGGCTATTAAAGCATATTAAAAAGAAAAAAAACCTGCCAATGCCAAGTGCAAGGCCCCTATGTAAAGAAAATAACATGTAAGGTATGATGTTGATTTTATATTACGAAATGTCTATTTACGCTATAAAAACTATGTCAAATATAAATCTTTCTATGATTATATATTTTTTGGCTACTTTTTCATGAGCTGCATGCTTAGTTGAAAAGGTAGAAATTCTATCGTTCCGAAGAAAAGGTAAAGGAGGTAGTGAAGGAATCGCGAGCAACTCAATATTTTTTTCAATGGGTTGCAACGATAGGATTTTGGATCCTGGGGACAACCTAGGAACAGCCTGGGGGGGGAATATGTGAGTTTCTAGGCAGCCACTGACCTTTTTACGGTATGTCCTTGCTTGCAGTCCAATGGGAAAGATAAATGATTATTTGGCTGTGGGAATTAGTTTTAGTACCATCCAAAATCATGACAAAAGTCTGCACCTGCTTGTTCTCAGTGAGCTGCAAATCCGCTGAACACTACTATATTACAAGGGTAGAATGACCGTGCCAAGAGTATTCTCCACTCTAATTTAAACATCGAGCTAACATGTCGCCCCCGAATTTTGGTAAAGTTCCCTGACTTAATTTCTTCAAGCTTACGCTTATTTCTATCTATGAGAGGACCTGATACTTGGTAATTCCACAGAGACTAATATGTACACTCTAACTTATGGCGTCAAGTCTCAAAATGCTCAGCAGTGATAGAAGCCAAAAGTTCAACATGTAAACCATGGGAGGACCGTAATTGCATAGTAGTAACGACTCTTTGCGGGGGACAGGCCAGTCAGTGGATTTTGCAGTAAATGTGCAACCTATAGAAAAGGCTGCGTACGAGCAAGTTCCAACTTGGACGCTGCAGATAACCCATTACCACTGCCCAGAGACTCTATATGATCTATGAGTCATCAGTCGCAGGAACATGGGGACGTTCAAAATCTTATTGCTACTCGTTTCATCGCGCAGAGTCACCCACGGACCCTTAGATTTCGGGGTGGGTTTCTGGGTTCGCCGTCGAAACCCACACGGCAACGGACCCTTTGCACCGTGAATCTGGCTTGAAGTTCGCCAGTCTTCCATGCCTTAGGCCGAATCGACATTATGTAGGTTCTTATAATATCCTCATACGGGGGAGTCACCGTCCCCTAATGCCCCGAGATCACCCTCAACTTAACCTTCCAACCCTCCCTAATCGCCCTCAAGCCACCGGCTGCGTTAGCAGATCTTGGATTGCATTGCGTTGACTCATGGGGTAGATTCCGAGTAACGAGTAGCTCGCGTCGTGAGGTATCCAGAGTTGCGTTGTTCCGTAGAGCCAAGCCCCCGCTGTCCCCACCAACCCCCGATCTAGTGCCTCGTGATTCAGGCAGAAAGCCGGGTTGTAGCATCGAGCTCTCAAACCCCAGACGATGGTTACAGTTACAGTCAGCAGGAAAAAACCCAGGCACATCGGCGTTGCGACATAGCACCACAGCATAGCCAGAACTGATGGGATTGCCTCATGTCTGTTTCTCCGATGACTTCCAGAGGCCTACGTTTGCGGCATGAGTGCCTGTCTGGATTATGAGCTGTCGCCAAGACCCCGTCGGAAATCTCGGAAAATGCAGCAGGCTGGGCAGTTGGGTCTCTGACTTTCTGGCGACTCCCCAGGCAATCAAATCGGGGGGCTGGTGGGCTTCAACAGGATCTCAAGACTTCGAATCACGATTTGACATCGGAACTAGGACCTATGACAAGAGCATGCGCCTTCTCCTCCTCCGCCTCGTCCCCCACCTCCAGATCTTGAGCTTTGGATGGCGGAGTCCTCGTACACGTAATTAGTGTATTTTTCGGTGGGGGCGGCAACGTTGGCGGCTTGTATAATCAGCTCGATTTTCTTCCGTGAACGTCACTTCTACTCTTCTCGCTGCGGAGATGACTGAGCTTGCTAATGAAGGGCCAGAAGCCATTGCGCCATCGTTCATCGAGCACCGGACGTGGAAGAAGAGGGGGATCGTTACTTTCTGGAGCTTGCAAATACCGGTGCTGGCACTCGACATCATCATCCTTTCCATCTTGACAGGAGTTCAAGCAAATGGTTCTGAGACTTCCGATGGAGTTACTGACTCGGAGGCACCAGCGTACGTGTCCCCTCTTCCAGCACAATATCCTGCTAACATTGTATAGATGGACTGTCGTGAACGTAGTCATCGGTTTCATCGTCTTCTTGGTCGACTGTGTTGAGTTTTCGATGTATGTTCATAACGACTTAAGCCCAAAGATCTACTTCTGGTTCAATGTTTTGAATCTCGTTATTTTCACCATTCCGTTTATTTACAACATCTCTGTGAACTGGACTGCATGGGCCACAAGGGGTCTTAACGATATATATATACACGTGGGGATTGGATTTTCAAGCTTCATCTAGTAAGTCCCCCCTGTCCGTTCTGCTGGAGCTCAAACGCTGACTTGACGGCGTTTCAGTGTTACCTTGATCGCCTCTTCCATCTACGCGTACACCGTTCTTCGAACTCACCGCCAGCGGTCCAGAACGATATTAGAGAAGGCAGCTACAGAGTCTGCACTCGCCCAGGCATAGGAAGTGTCTGACGATTGAGATGCTTCTTCCCTGCCGTTCTGCCTGTAACACACCACGTGGCTCTCTCTCTATTTCTACGAAATTTTTGCGACACATATCCAAATAAGATAAGCCGCAACCGACAGGCTCCCAATGATATGGGGAATAAAGAATGAAAGTTTTCATAAGCCCTCTCCCTGGTCTCAGGTTGGTCAGGAATACTGAAGAGATATACCGATCCTCGTGTCGTGCACGCCACTTCCTCAGTCAAACCGAGCCTATCAAATTTCAATATACCGAATATATCCGCACTACGAACTTGTGTGAAGTTCATCCGGGAGATTAAAATTATCGCGTTTGAAAACTGTGTGTTATCAGTACGAGATTATCCTGAAGAAAGATGGTCGCGAGGCCAGAAATGTGTGCGTACCAGCAAGTTCCTCACCTGGTCTTGAGAGTCTGTGGCAGATACCCCTGGCATTGATATGGCTCGGTTATTGGACGAGAATGCAAGCACCATCGACTCGGAATGGGATGACCAAATTTATCCTTGATTTATCGACATCACAATCCCAACACCTTAAGAGAAGGTCAAATTTCGTCCTGCGGAGAGCGAATTTGCGTATGAGCCGTGACTCTCACGATATTGTAGCTTACGACTGTTCCCAGCCCACTTGAATTCTCGAGATGTCGAGGAATTATTCAATGTCGGCCACGAATTCATGTTTCCGTGCCGCGTCCTGCAATGTCAGGTGAAAAACCAATTATGGCAGCTGCTTGACGTCTAATCTAGGCTAAATGTGCTTACGCAAGAGGCATTTAATTCTATGCTTGTTCAGAGTGTATATATACATAATGTCTAAATCTAGTTAGTATTTACCTATGAATTTACCAACTTTGTGCTTAAAAACTCTATACGCTAGGATGACACTTTCTAGTATTTGCGGTATAGAGCACTGCAATTCCTGCAGCGATAGGTGCGGTTCTGTATCGCTGCCTCTCCATCTCGGGTGCACTCCGGGGATGCGTGCCTTGGAAACGATGGACACTATATATGATGAGTCAGAACGTGGCATGCCGGGAGCTTACAGACCAGCTGGGCAACGATGCTACGTTGGTCAGGTGTCGCGCTCATTGGGAATGCTCACCAGCGTGCTCGAAAGGCTTGAGATACGATGTTGAAGTCCGATATCAGACACGCAAAGTTGACGCGTTGACGCCAGTTCATTACATGCTATTCCAAAATATCAAGAGCACCTGCGTGCCACGTCTCTAGCTAAATATCAGACCGGAACAAATACTATTGATCTTCAGTCAGCATCCACTTGTCAGATGTGTCTGCGATGAGAATGTCCTCCAGCTCTGTATAAAGTACCTATGCTTACTTTGGTCGCATTTCTCAGTTCTTGTTTTGACTCACTACTATCTCTGCAATAAAATCGTGGATCAGTAACATTTATTTCTAGCACTATCATAGATCTTGCTGTGAGAACATACATCCCTGCTTCACCAATGGTTCTGAAGTTGTCTGTTGCATATAGGCCTAAGGGGCATTAGGACAGAAGCATAAGTCTCCATATATCATGGGACGTATCAAGATACACTAATCGTTAGCGGTGAGGGGCTGGAGCGGTGTATCTGTAGTTTTTAGTTCTATAGATATGGTGTTTCCGGCTCAGATTCTTACATAATAATCTGAAAGGTTTGAAATTTAGGTATGCGAGTTAGAAACCATGATAGGATGAGAAAGTCTTTTAAACGTTTTAAATTAATTACGATTTACAGCAAGCCAAATTGATGTGCCGAGTTTGTTATACATTAATTTTACAAAGTAAAGTAAAAAAAATTCTTTCGCTGTTAAAAATCCAATAATGGTAAGCACTTGAATAGATAAATAGTCCGCTTCAACTCCTCGCAGGTGGGAGACGACGACTCAACACCTATACGCGTTGTTTCCTACGAACCTGCAGACTATTAAACGGTCTGCAAAGCCGAGATTAACCCCTTTCGACTATGAAATAATCAAACCCTAATTCGAATGAAGTTGAAACTTTTAGAAATATCATAATGATTTTTTCTCTCTCCATACTAGCTCTTTTATAAATACCCTTTAACTTCGACGTTTACTTATATACTTTATAATTATTTAAATGTCTACCTATAAACAAAGGCAAGGCTTAATACAAGATATTAATGGGAACGGGCGAGCTATAGTATATTAATAGGAGAAGAAGGAAAGAGATACGTTTTAAAGAATATCCTTATAAAAGCCGATAGGAAGGGTTATAACTAAGAGCCGCCGCCTATTCGTAAGACGCTTGATATGATCAAATAAATAGCCGCTATTAGAATTAAGGGCTTATCCCAAAGTAAAGAACCCAAGGGGACTTTATTTATCCAGGCACCTTTTGCAAATGCACTAGCCTAAGACCTTAAGGGTAAACTATCAACCAAGGCATAGGTTAGACTCTTATCTAAGGAATCGGGACTCATAAGTATAATAGGCTAGATAGTAAATCGCAAGGAGTTTTCTTTACTAGTTTTCTCCTTATATCTAATCCGAATAAAGCGTTTCCCGTTTATGCTACATAGTTTAAAACCAATATAGCATATTAAAAAAAGGTACTCGCGGGCCTCCGATTCTCAGTCACTAAGTAGCGCTTGGCAACGAGCGAGCTCGTCCATAGGTGTAATATCCGACCCTACGCATTAGACACGTGATGGTATCTGAGCGAAGATAACAAGGTCACGCGGAGAACAGAGCTTCACGTGACATGAGCAGAGCCTTCGAAGTATATGTCTTATCAATAGCTTGAGAAGCTGGAAGTGGTAATACAATACTATAACAGTAATAAGGTTAAGAGCAAGCTTATATAAGTAGCTACTATCCAGCTTTCAAGTCTAGCAGAGGGGATAAGAAGTCAAAAGCTTATTCGAACGAAGAGCCCTTTCAAGAATCAGTTAGTAACATAGAGTATGACCATAATAAGTTATTAGGAGTCGAATATTTGAAAGAGTCAGAGTACTTTTATTCTTAGGTACTTGGCGTGTTATTTACTGTTATCTATAGTAATTCGAGCCACGCCCTTCAAAGCTAATGTATCCCAATTCGTCCTACCTCTAAATCCCTTCCTTATATTTGTATTGTAAGTGTTATGAAGGGGGCTTTAGTATTGTTCCGATTGTAAAGCTATATTATAGCTCTAATAAAGTTATTGTAAATCAATCTCGGCTTTACAGACTCTCTCCAATGGTAAAGTACTTCTTTATGGTCGTCTTATTATCGTAGAAAGAGAGTCTGCAGACTCGTAGGACACCACGTACAGATCATAATTTATCGTCCCCCGAAGAGGTTTATTACTTGGCTGTGATTTTCATCCTTCAAATTTTGGCTATTTAGACGGGTTAGTGGAAAGATTAGCAATCTCATAAATTTCACAAAATCTAACAAATCTCACTACTTGATGTGATTATCGTACTAATCACTACTACTTCCGCAGTACCAAGAACTCAAAATAGCACCCCTTCATCGCCAAGACCTAGTGGAAAGACACCTTTCCATAATCAATTTAAGACCTGAAGCTGAAACCATATGCGCCTGTTCCTCAGTGATATTCATGCCTCGCCCTGAAACTACGTCAGCTTTGCCTTGCAATACTTTCCTCGGCATTTCCTTCGAGAAACACTCTCTGAATCGATTTAGTGGTAGTGGTCTTGATTCGACTCAGGATCCACCAACACATCTATCTTCTGGTCCTCTTTAGTCTATGCAAACTGTACTTATTCTCACCCCGTCGGTTTGTGCAGACGCTAAGCAACACCCGCCAGCTTTTCTTCAGTCTACTCTCACTTACTCTAATTGCTCCAACCATCGTGCAAATTGCAAGAGCCCTGGTTCTCTCTGCTGCTGGAATATCGGGGGTTGTTGTAGCCGTATCTGACTCCGGAGTGGTCGAGCAAGAAAACATGTTCTCGTAGGCTTTTCGGTACTTCGCCGCTACCTTATTCGTGTCACTGGGTTCTGGCTCCCTATCGAAGCCGTTCACGTGGAGAGTTCGAAAATACTCCATGTCCAGAGGTCCTAGTGCGCCACCCTGAAGGGCTTGAGAAGTGCCTGAGAAGTGCCAAAGCATCATCCATACCAATTGTCTTCTCTCGATCTGTAAACACAATCCATCTTAGCTTCCATTCTGGATCATTCTGGAGCATATTCAAATGGTGCCGCTCAAACTCTACTTATTCTGCACGTTGAGGAGATTCATACTTTGTTCAAGAGACTGTACAAAAATGTTCTTGGACGCTGCATTGGTCGCCCAAATTTGCAAACCATTAGTCATCTAGTCGGCTTCGAACTTGTCCCTCTCCGCCACTGTGTCGACGTTACACTACTTACCCTTCTGAAGTGTTTTGTTTTCAAGAATTTCTTGTTGCTAAAGGACATTGCAATCAAGGTCCTAGCTTCAAACTTCGAGCAAGAAGATGAGGAAGAGCTAGTTGCTGGGAGCACAGAAGGTGACCTCGAAAATTTCTGGTGATATTTCTGCCCCTTCTGTATTGTTGGCACCCTTGCTATAAGAATATAGTGAATATCGGTCACGTGTAGGTTCACATGCAAAGCCTTGGCATAGGCAGCATTGCTTTACTTTAGATCTCTCTTCTCCCTCTTCTTAGAAGAATAATCAACAACGAATACAACCAACAATAGAATCGATTCTCCTTCCCTCTTAGTGTGCACACCTTGTGAATCCAACACTTACAGATATTCTCGCGTGGCCAAGACACAATCGGCACAGACAATCGACTTCTATGCAGGAAGCCAGTCTTGGTCAACTGAGCAGACGACAGAATTGGCTTGATTAAGGACAAAGCATAGCAGCTGCCGAATTGGAAAAGTTGTACAGTTACAATTGATATTAAAATATCTCATACCCGAAGTCATGCATTTAAAGAGGGGAATCTAGATTGTTGCTGCTTACAGAAGCGTAATAGATCATTAGCGAGGATCGTTCGCACATCCCACTATCACTACCTAGCTCCCAACTATTTCCAAACCTTTAGACTAGGTCTGATATTTTTTGAACCTTCTCCAATCCCAACCGACTTTGCAAAAAGTTTTTCGTCTGGCTCTGTTCATTTTCTATTCGACATTTCAGTTTATTATTTAAAATGCTTCTCGAAACTCGATCTTCTTCTGTAGGTTCTATACCGGTAATCGATATTCACGTGAATATAGTTGAGTACTTGTTGTCAAAAAGAATCTATTGTAATGTCTGTCTATCTCTATATGACTGAGATGGTACCTTTATACCTATGAATGTCCTCCCTCCTGTAGTCCCTCCTAGCCGCATATGGATATCCTTCCGAAGTCCTCCGGCTGAACAGCCGTCCGAAATACATACGAAACCCCTTATATCGCATATGGTATAGCTGTGTGGGATGACCCTAGGAACAAGGGCAGCTTGCCTCCTGCATAGGAATCTGCGTACCAACATCTTCTCTACATTTACCAGGATAAGGGTTGCCGCAAACAAGGGAAAATCAGGCCAGTGAGGTCATGGATAAGATTATCGATGCTTCTATAGTAATAATAGGTCGCATAGGTCTCCAAGCTGCAAAGGAAGAAGCGTGTCAACGAAACCTTTCGACTCCTAGCTGCTAGGCCCTCTTCCACACGAACTTTGACTAACCAAAACTCACATACCCTTAGGAATCAAAGATCCATATATCTACTTCGTACCATAGGTAAATAATGTACAATTCTAGGCCGTATATACTAGATACTTGGCAATACTGCTTTTACAATTTCCTTAATATTTTATATAGCCTCCTCTTACTATAATTATAGCTTTATATCTCTTTAGCATTTCCTTAATTAATTCTTTAATCCTTTTAATTGTTATTGATTCCTATGCTTCTTTTATAGCTTTATATAGTCTCTTATAAGATCGATAAACCTTTGGATATTTACCTTTAATATAATTTTTTATTTTATTCTATACTATCTCGATTGGGTTTAAATTAGGAGAATTCGTAGGTTAAAAGATAGGGGTAATCCCGATTGCTTTAAATACTAATTGAGTATATTTAAAAGCGTGCCCTTTTACATTATCCTATTGGAATTCAAGCTCGGGATATTGCTATAGAATCTCTTAAACCTTCGGGATAATAATTCTAAAGTACGAACCTTTATTTATCGTTTCCTAATCCTTTTCTTAGAATAACCCTTAATGCTAACCGTATTTCCTTAATATTATTTCTTAAAATATCTATCTAATCTTCCTTTAATATTAATCCTTAATACAATTAAGGTGATATTCTTCTTAAGACCCGATTTCTTATATGATCTATTCCTTTATATATTTCTTAGGATTAACCTACGTTTTATTACTTTATAAGATTGAAAACTATTGCTCTTTAGTCCAATCCTTATGCTTAAGAGCCTATTAAAGTTGAGAGATCTAATTCGTATATATAAGGACTGGTTTTCGATAAGCAATTCGTTAAACGAAGCCTTCCTTCTTAAAAGCTATACAAATAGCATAGAAGCCGACGTTCTAATAAAGAATCAAAGGAATATCAGCCTAAGGAGTATATCGATTTGCTCTTAAGGCTATAACCTATTAAATAAGGTATTTTTATTATAGAGTATTTAAGTAAGCTTTACAGCCTTAAAGATAATATTAAAGAGTCAATCGAGTCTATAGAGCGTACTAAACTTAATATTAAGTAAGGTTTAATTAAAGGGCGATCTAATCTTAAGTCCAACTAGTATTAAAATAAAGAGTCTGATAGCATACTTGTTTATTATAAGAGGTCTGTTTTATAAGTGTCTTTAGAATTAGTATACTAAATGAAGAATCTATATTAAAAGCGTTGATTTTCAATATAAAAAGCGGCGAATCGTTATAGATAAATTATTAGCTATACCCCTTGTATATAAGCCCTATTAATAGAAACCGGTAGAATTACACATAGATAGCACTTGTACATTATTTCAGGCATATACCAAGTAGCTCACCGAAAAAAGAGTGATTATACGGAGGTACGTAGTAAAGGAGGCAGAAATGGGGCGATATGAAAGCCTAAATATCTCTTAGATACGGGGCCGAAAAATATGTTTTCCTGTAAGTATCCGAATACCAACCCAGTATTTGTCTGTTCTCTACGACCCCTCCCTGGTTTATATATTGAGTTTTTGGCGGTGGCAAAGGCGAATGAACTTACATTTAGAAACGGGGGGATTGGGGGAGGAGGGGGGGAATAGGTACTCACCTAGCTAAGGTCGGATTTCTGGGTACGCATCAAGCGAAGCCTGTGGGTACCCACGCCTAACTTCGACATCATTTTGATAGGTGTTCAAATCCTCTTTATTGGATTAGGGGTTCGTGAAACTTTCCAAGGACTCCGGGAGGGTGATTCGCAGATTTTCAAACAATGAATTGAAGATGATTTTAGCTAATCTATTAGCTACAGGGCCGGAGAATCTGTTTTCCTCCATATATCCAGACACCTGTCTAGAGCCCATATATCCATCCAAAAAAAAACCCCTGGGAAATCTGAGTATATCCATGGCCAAAACTGAAGTTTGCTCTTCCCTGTCTTGTCCTCAAGACTTTCGAAATCTGACCCTACGACTTTGGCAGTTTGAAAACACTGTTCGAAACATAATTATCACCGGCCAAAGGTCCGGCACTGACAATGAGCAGCCACTCCGGGTCGCTCAAAACATTCACCTCTCTGCTATAAGATGCACTTTGTGGGGTATCATACTTAACCCATTCCAAAGGATCGCCCAACTTCGTATTCACGAAAATTTCCTTGTGACTGTTCGCACTCACAATAAATGTTCCATTCTCACCTCCAGCAGAGGACCATGTTATAGTTGGAGATGATGCAAGATAGTCCTCTCCCGCTTTGAGGATGTGTTCGGGCGCCTCGGCGAAATTCAAAGGGCTGGCACTAATGCGGTAGTAGACTGGGAAATCTTTTCCGCTAGGACTATTACCGCCACCGTTCTCGTAAGTCATGATATATAGTCGCTTTGAGACACCACCGGCCCCGCTGGAACTAGCAACAGTAGCCATGCCAGGACGTCGAGCGTAATCGGAATATGCGATGTCGTTCACTACTGGCCCCCAAACCACACCGTCTGAGGATATTTTATGGCAGAGTTTTTGTCCGTGGGCCGGGTCGCTCTGGTCAGAATAATATACCACCAGGTCATCTCCGTAAACCCGGAGGTATGGTTCCCATACTGGTGTCGGGCCATTTACCGGCTCAGCTTTCCCGCCCTCCGCAACTGATGACAGGAAGTCCCAGGTGAGGCCGCCATCGGTCGAGGCGTAGATGTCGATTTTCGTTTTACTGAGATCTTCGGGGATGGAATTCCCGGCAAGGAGAATAGTCCCTATGGCTAGCTTGCCAACGGCCTTGGGTAGTACAAATAAATCTGGTTGGTAACGTAAACCCCAGCCATTTACTTTGTCTGTGACTTTGGAGTACTCCGACCAAGTAGAACCACCGTCTGTGCTTCGATAAATGGGGAAGTAAACCGAAGGTGGCTCTGGAGAGTAGTTCTCCCTAATCGTATGTATTAGAAGCAGGAATATAGGGATGTGTTGCAATATTGGGAGCTTTCAACTAACCAGGTTGCAAGCAGCGTCCCATCTTCAAGTTGGACAGTGCGGCTGTAGAGCGTCTTCGGTTTCCTATAATCGCTGGGAGGGGTAAAGATCCTCTTAGTCGTTACGGGCGCGTAAGTCAGGGCACGCTGTTTTATGCCGGGCTCGACGCCAGGAGCCGACAATGCAGGGGAAATCGAAATAGCAAGTGCTACGATGGTAGCGATGAATTTCTGGCCCAACATGTTTGTTCACCAGTAAATTTCGTCTGGGTGATTTTCGATTGCGGGAAAGCTTGCAAGATGTTTGATGCAGAGAAAAAACGAGAGTACATTCCGCTTTGTATTATATACTCCAAGGTTTCTTGCGCTTTCTATCCAAAGTTTACCTAGTTAAGTGCGTAGGCAGGGATCCTAGAGAATCTTTACCTCTTACAGTGTTCTGCGGCCATCCTGGCGCCCAGGCAGCCCAAAATACGAGTATTGGGCGGGTGGTTTGGTCATACACCCAAAATAGATGCGGAGGAATATGTTGGTTTCAATGCTGTAGCAGTTCAGTAAGTACTTCCTAAGCAGGCATGGGACGCCTAATAGTAAAACCGTTCCCCAATCTACATAGTGAAGACGTTATATCATATATAATTATGTTTCTATTTCAGGACATGACTGGGATAATATGAAGCTGATCAGATACGCCTAAGCTTTGAATCAAGAGGCGCTGTTACATTTGGCGGGGGATCAATGATTCCTAGTGTTGCCCGCTAGTTTCAGTGAACTGCTAGAGTTCAGCAACTATTGTCACCTCAGACAATACGAATACCAATTGTTGGGAACCTTTGTGGTTCGTCTTGAGGACGGTTGTGGCATTTTATCAAGTAAGAAAAATGTCCAATCGCTTTGATTTTCATCAAGAGGAATTATTTTAAGAGTCAAAACCATAAAAAGCAAAGAACTACGCCAATGTATTTGAAGGTAAAACCTGTAGTTTCAGGTGGTTATTTAGGCCTTCCTAAGTCATGCTCATCTTTATTACTTGGGCCTGCCTCTTGAGCTCC
Organism: Diplocarpon mali; assembly: GCA_024741835.1. NCBI lineage: Eukaryota > Fungi > Ascomycota > Leotiomycetes > Helotiales > Drepanopezizaceae > Diplocarpon > Diplocarpon mali. The sequence goes on along the minus strand of JAENRP010000042.1, from coordinate 164,180 downwards.
TACAGCGTCTTGCGCCTGGCTGGGCACTATAGCTCTGCCTCGCTATACGGAGGTACTGGAGGTAATTATTCCCTTGCCGCGCTTCCTTATAGCAGAAACGTGCCGGGAGCTAAATATTTGCCGGCACATCCGTGTTTTCTAAGAGTCGCGGTGTTAACATTCACTATTCGCTCATCTTGATAAACTCCATTTTTTCCTAATATACTTCGTACAGGCGTTAATGATTCCGGATTTCTAATCTGTGCACGATTCTCGTATATCGTAGAAGGTTCTGTTTATAAGGATACTTAGCCAAGGGTACCTCTAATGATATTTGAATATTAATTTGCCGCTTTTACAGCTTTTATCATAGTAATTCAATATGGACTCAATAGGAGCGTATACAAAATACTAAGAAAATTTGATAAAGCAGCATTGCCAAGTATCTTAAGAGCATAAGCTTACGCACGGACTAAAAATCCGGAATCATTATTGCCTATACGAAGTAAACAGATACTAGGTACTTCGCTACCTATATTTAGTAACTTACTGATATACGGAAGGGGGTTTAGTATGGGTCTCGTCCACCCCCCCTGGTTTCTGCCGAATTCTACGCTGAAAAAGGAAAAATATTAATATTCTACCACTTCGATGAGTCTCACCGCCTAGCAGGGGTGGACGAGACCCACACTAAACCCCCTTCCGTACTCATATACGCGAGGTACGTCGGTACTTCGTTGCAGGCTGAATAACCACTATGTAAAAATGTATTTACCATGCAACTAAATCCCCCTTAAACCACACACAGATATGGCATCTGTTTGGCCCGCAATGAAGTAGGGATTGGGAGGATTGCGCTATCTGCAACTCGACGCTCCAAGTTCAGTGTATAGTATACAGCCTTACATCACTCCTGGCACGCTCTCACTCAGCTGCTGATAATTAGCAAGGTGCTTAGTAATAATTTAACAAATAGCTGCTATTAAGAAGAGGGTATTATCCTAGAAAAAAGAACCTAAGGCGACTCTATTTATCTAGGCAACTTCTTGAGAGCTTACTTGCCTCAGAACCAAAGGGAATAGCCATCACCTGAGGTAAAGGTTAGACTCTTATGTGTAAAAATACAGTATAGCATTCCCTACATAGCATTCCCTACTCGTGGTATATAGTTTAGAACTAATTATAGAACTAATTCAGCATATTAAAGGGGAAAAAAGACTGTCCGAATTTTCGTATAAGGTAAAGAATTTCAAACTCATATTTATTCTATGCATATGTTTTTTGAAGGTTCCGTACCGGTACCGATATCCACGTGAATGAAGTTGAGCACTTGAAATAAAATGTATCTATTCAAAAGACTGTTATGCCCCTTTTAATCTCGAGGACCGAGATAGTACCTTTATACCTCTGAGTTCCCTCCCTCCTATATTCCTCCTAATCTTATACAGATATCCTTCCGAAGTCCTCCGGCTGTATAACCGTTTAAGATATATATAAAACCCCTCCGATCGCATATGATATATCCTTATAAGATGATCCTAGGAATTGAAGGAACTTGTCTATTATATAGAAATCTGCGTACCAACATTCTTAGAGTAATCATATTTATACTTTCTATTCAGCGAACTAACAACCCACTATAAAAATCTAGTGATCACTGGAGCTTCCCCACTGCAGAGAGTTTTAATCACTCGGAGAACAACGGTTCCAAGAGCGAATCTTGAATCCGAAAGCCGAAATAGAGGTTTTATTTCGTATTATACGCTTAATGTATGATATCATTTAGCTTATTCATGATACTAAATTTAGAAGCTCCAAGTGAAAGCATAAAAAGCTTAGTAATCAGCTTTCTAGCCTCAAGTCTCCAAACGTAAAGTTTCAGAGAGAAATCCTACTAAAGGTTCGGAGATTCAAGTCAGCTCGGTTTTTCATAGTTAGGTAGAGAATACTTTTAGCACGGCTGTTCTACTCTTGTACTGCTAAGAGTGTTTCAGCCCATCGAGAATAGGGAGTGGCTTTATTTGGTCTCTTCACTGTGTAGAACTTGAATATTACAGATACTATTTATAGCCTGCCTACTCCGCATACGAGCGAGAGGTTATTCAATGGAGCTTTGGAGTACGAGTTCTACGTGTTAAAAATACATTTTACACTTAATTTGCACAAATTTTGAACAGTGTGCAGGCCAGCATTGAACTGATACGTTGGGTCGCCGGAGGTACCATTACCCAGGAAGCTCTGTCAAGCCACACCACGATTCCTTACAGCTAGCTATCAGACTAGAACTAACTAAGTCTTTTTGATATGCTTACTCCTTGCCCAATTTCGAATAGCTGCATAGCAATGAGCTTACTAACAGAGTTGCTATATGTAGTTTTATCTGTGTTCATAACCTCCATTACATAACACATTTCTAGCAGTACTACTAAGTAAATCAAGATAGCGTTACAAATATGCTTTTCAAGGTCGCATTCAAGGTCACGGGTCATTGGAAAGTCGGAGATGAGATTGAACAGTCGGAGTTACGGGTAATGCGGCCGGCGGCCGAGCCACATGTACTTTGGCGGGGCTCTTGTATTCAGCTCAGAGCTCTCTGCTGCTTCGGAGCTTGACCAATCGTCTTTTCTTCTTCCTACGTAGCGAACTCCAAGGAACAATAACATACGATCAGACGAAAACTTGAACTCTCTTGAGGCTGGTTTGTGCCTGCAAACTGCTCAGGCTGGGTCTGTACGGTAATGCGCGCTTCGTACGTTCAAGAGTAGAAATATACTTCGCCCTTAAGAAATGCCCCCTTATAGCCCTTTCTCATATTGAAGTTTGTGAGCAGCAGCTCGTCTCTTGGTTGAACTCTTCTTACTCGGTCATTCTTCATTGTGTTCGGTGTTTGGACCGGCTATTCCCTAACTCCAAAATTTTATTTTTCTGATTCTAAATATGATTTCGACTACAATGGTTTAAGAAACCCATCGAATACTCTGGTGTTCCACGACCGGGGAAAGAAGAAAAGTTACATTTGAAATTCAAATGCTAGAACATGAACAGCCGTGCACCTGTCGGAGTAGAAGTTGGACAGGAGCCGCACGGGTGCCACTCTCCTAGGCTCTGATAGGTGCATCTGTAGCTAGAAGACCGTCTGTTCCGTGACTGGTCATACGGAATCGATTAAAATTGCATCAGACCATAAAGCATATCTACAAAGCATACCCTACACCCGACTTTTCCCCTGCCGCATTGACAAGCGAATCCCCTCCTTCTCGACAACCTATCGGGAAGTAAAATACTAAATAGTATTACAAGGCTTAACACTTTTGAGCTTTGGATTATGTTCAGCATCAATATGTGTTTGATCAGTCCGTTATATTGTCTTTTATGAATCTCATTATTCACAGGCCTTTGTTGTTACCTACAATATTTTACTTTGGATATAACCTCTGATTTTTCCAAGTCGATTTGCCAAGACGGCTCAAAGGGTGTAGGTAGATTCATTTACGATATGCGTGTGTGCCCTATTGCCTTGTGCCATTCCGATCATAGCGTAACATACTGTACTCTAAAAAGAAAAGCCAATAGCAAATAGTCCGACTGCGTTGATTCTTAAGGTTTATAGAACTCTATTGAAGTTTTGAAGCGTTTAGAATACCTCGCTTGCATAGCTCCCTATGTCAATGGTCAACTTCTCACTTTTTGCCCTGGTTTTAAGCCAGTGTGCTCGAATTCTACTCGAATAAAGGACTGAAATCAGAAATAATGTTCAGTGTCAACAACTCTATAGACCAGCGGATCGAAGCTAGACTAGCGCTAGAAGTAGGTTGCTATAGTCACTTGATCTTTCAACTTTTCAGAAAATATGCTAATGGTGCAATCATGCAGGGATTTTGGTTACCTGTCTACCCGAACGGGGCCTTTGTGAAACTCTCATGGGTAGGCTGCTGGATATGCGGGCTTTGGTCGCTGAGCCCCTTAGTCAAGCACGAACCACTGATCCACTTTGTAGCCTGTAGGATTTGAAGGATCCATTAACGTTCCAAAGTCTTACAGGCGACAGCTCAGCGTGAAACTTCTTATGTGGTTACAGTACACAGCTTTGATCTATAATAGTGGTAGGAGGTCTTTTGGCGCCATGGCCCTGCCTCTGAGATGTGTGTGCCTTCGGAAGCACAGCGGGCATAACTAGGCTATCTGGTTAAAAAAAGACTGGCGAAATTCGTTGAGGTTAAAGAGTGGGGCCATTTCTACTGTCAAGCCAATAACAGGTGGAAATCGACTTCTTGGAAAACCTCGATTATTATTAAACGAAGTTGAAGGATTACTTGTAAAAGTACGTCTAAATTAAGGGCCTTATCCTTTCTGTTTCAAAGGTTGAAGATAGTAGTAAAAGATAAGACTGCTTTAATAACGGCCAAGACTTTGTATTGACTAGTCAGCTGTGGGGATTCAAGCTTTCAAATTTTTCTCAAAGCTCGAAATATTAGTATCTGCTCAGGACTGATAAAGCCTTAATCAATAGAGATTTAGGAGTAGGTTTAGCTCTTGGTGACTTCGGGGAGTGAGGGGGAAATAGCAATGCTCCCCGGAAGGTTACCGGCACCGGCTTCAGTTCTGATCTAGTTTTTGTATGATTTACCGGGACTCCTATACAGCGCCCCAGCCTCTATTCAACATCAACTTGTCAGCATAGTTCGGTACTCTGCAAGTGCCTCACTAGGTAGGACCTATTGGATTGGGAGGTAGGTTTTTCGGTAGCTAGAAAAACCAAAACCCGCAACGCGTTTCCCCGCAACTCGATTGAAGTTCGTCAAATCAGATTTTCCTCAAGCCCTGAGAAAACCATTTTTCTAGTACTAAAGATTTTCATTCCTATTGACCTTTCAAAAAATCTGCATTTGAGCCGTCTAACTTGAACTATTAAATCTAACCTCTAAACTTGCGTTGAATGTAAGGTTTAATTATGTTGTGGATTACACTGTGCTACCTCGAACATAAATTGATGTAAGAAAAAACTCCGATCCCCTCATTGAACTGAAAAAGTTGCGTTGTTTGATAAGGGCTAGTCAGCGTAAGATCCACCCTCGAATACAATTCCCCCCATCCCCCTTTCTATGATTGTAATTTAAGTTAAATTAGAATGAAGGTTGTTTCAAGGCGGTGGCTGACTTTACAAGCTTCGTTGCTAAATCTCTAGCTGGGGATTTGAGGATGAAACCAAGAACACTGTGTTACGGGCTAAAATAAAATATTATTCCCAGAGTACTTCGTATCATGGGTAAATAATGTACAATTCTAGGCCGTGCACACTAGATACTTGGCAATGCTGCTTTTACAATTTCCTTAATATTTTGTATGGCCTCCTCCTGCTGAATCCATATTGAAAGCGTTGATTTTCAGTGCAAAAAGCGGCGAATCGTCATAGATAAATCATTGGCTGTACCCCCTGTATATGAGCCCTGTTAATGGAAACCGGTAGAATTACGCACAGACAGCACTTGTACATTATTTCGGGCATGTACCAAGTATCAATGGGAACTGGAAAAGTAGTATGTGCAGTAAAAGTGAACTCATGTTTTTATAAAATAAAAAAAAACAGACAGCACTGTTTTAGCACTCCTAACGGCGATAGCCAGATATGAATATATTCTGCGTACTTAAATGCCCTTGCTCAGGGTAAGCAAAAGCAAGGACTTGATAGAAAAATAGCCATACAAAGTCTTGAGAAATAACCGGGGCTAGATTTGTTTCAAGTTGTTAATTACCAAACATAGTATACCTCTTACAAGCTTACCCTTACGAGCTCTAGCCCTGTCACGTTTTTCGTGCAACGAACAGGGGGATATGAGGAGTCACATATGAAAATGTCCTTGATTGGACGGAGTAAATTTTGACTATCAGGAACGAGAACACTAAGTTCCTCCGACCACCCGCGGCCATATCTTATTTCTCGTATCATTCTTTCATGGCATTTGGTTAAAATATACTTAAGCTGCCCCGTTCACTTGAAGTTTGGGTAGTTCAGTGTTGTCACGAAACCCGAGCATCCTGTCTGGTCTTCACGTCAACACCTCATCATGTATATACTTGCACGCACGTTGATTCCCGTCTTGGGGGCGCTTTCGTCGCTGTCAGCCGCTTTCCAAAACCCGATTCGCAATCCGGGTCCGGATCCTTCAATGGTCTACGTCGATGGTCAATATTTTCTGACCTATACCTCCTGGGATTCCATCACAATCACCCGCTCTAAAACATTGGCTGGTCTTGCTAAGGGAGAAACAAAGACGATATGGACCGATTCCAACCCGAAAAGAAGTGCAGATATGTGGGCGCCTGAGATTCACCAAATCGATTCCACGTGGTACATGTTCTACTCGTCGTGTGACTCGACCGTTGCATGCTGCGGCTCCTGCATTACTCGTGTCCTTAAAGGCTGCTCTGGACCGAATCCCTACGATTGCAAGTACAGCTACTTGGCGGAATTACTACCACCCGTCGGAAAGCGTGGTGGTCCCAACAAGGACATAGCATTTTCAATTGACGGGACGTATTTGAATATCCCCGGAAAGGGAAGATATCACGTCTTGAGCATGAGTGATGAGAACAACATCCAATCTATCGCTATCACGGAGCTGAATACAACTACTTGGACTGTGAGTGGCTGGAATGTCATCTCAGTGCCAGAACAGCCGTGGGAACGTCACGGCGTGCCTGTGAACGAGGCTCCACACGTAAGCCCTTCCCTCACTTTTGAGTTGCGAAGATACTTGAACTTGGTCAAAACTGACTTTTGACAGCCACTCTATTACAATGGCGAAATTTGGCTCTCATACTCAGGGTCTTATTGCTGGACTCCAGATTACGCGCTTGGCCTGTTGAAATACAACGGTGGAGATCCCCTTCTCAAATCTTCTTGGGTTAAAACTGGTCCAGTCTTCTCCAAAGCTAACGGAAACTACGGCACTGGCCATAACGCTTTCTTTTCTTCGCCAGATGGCAAAGAAATTTGGGTATGCTCATCCTGCCACCCTCTCTCCATGTCTTGAGACAAAGCTAACTGAGTTACAGAATGTTTTCCATGCTACTTCTAACGAGAAGGGGTCTTGTGGTCGTGACCGATATACGATGACTCAACCTATAACTTTCGAATCAGGCAAGCCAAAATTTGGGACTCCCCAGCAACTAAGTAAAGTGCTGGTCGTGCCCAGTGGAGAGTAACCCGATACTTCCACAAAGGGTCCTGGCTGACCGCTTGGAAGAGGGGATGCATCAGTTGCGAAAATTACATTCCACAAAAGTTCATTCTCATAGAACGCCGTGACAACGAGCCTGATTTTCAATAAAATCCTCGGAAACCCTCCTTTAAGCGCTAGTGACCAACTTCTGATATTGGTTCATGCTCCATCTCCCACGCGTTCCCTATGGGCGGCTCACTCTGCCTCTCCTGTTACGGTGACTCCTCATTTCGCATAGTGCCCATTCATCCTTTCCACAGGCTGCCTACACCGAGAAGGATATTCGAAACCATCAGAAAGCCCTTGGACAAATGCAAGAGCCGTCCATAAGCTTGATGCCTCCGAGAGCTCGAAGTTCAATATTCATGCCTTCAGCTAGCTTACCCAGATTCCGGAGTATTAACCCTGTACTGTGAAGAATGGTAAAGAAATCAGGATCAGCCGGCATAAATGCCTTGTTGAGCCTGTGAACGATGTTACATAGCATCTCCTCGACATTTGAACTCTTCCGAACTTCAAGTTTCGACAAGATGACGTAAATCTTAAGCGACTGGTTGCTGTTTACTAGCTCCATTTGGTCATACCAGGTACGCTCTCTAATTATCCTAGCCAGCAAGGCTAGCTTGCGATTTATGATCACTTGTTCTATAAACTTGCCTTAAAGGCGTTAGGAAACTACCCTATTGGAAGAAAAAAGATGGGAAAACTACATTGTATCAGTAGCTTCTCACAATCCTTAAAGTCTTGTATCATTTTACTTGCGTCGCCGTAGTAAATTATGGATCTTAGAGGGCTGGAGTCATGTACAAGCACCCTCACTAGCAGTTCCCGAATACCTAACCTACTAAATAATACACTGCGCCAATCTTCACCATCAACCATTAGGGAGAGCAGCGCTTTCTTTTTGAAATCAAAAGTCCGGCGGGAAAGGCTAATGTGCTCAAGGACAAAGAATGGCCTTGATTTCCTCGAGCACAATTTGAATGTTGTGTTTGGTTAAGGAAGGGTTCGGAGACGTCTCCATACTAGCATGACTACAATGCGATACATCTCCGTAAACTAAAAGCTAATGTCTCAGTTGTTGCGAGAAATGGACACTGCATCTCCCTCAGTTCTACACTGCAAGGTAGGCTGGAAGCTTGTATTATCACGTGATTGTGTTCTTCTAAGTTCCCCTAACATGACCTTGCCTATTGCTCTTTTACATCTATATGCTAGCTTTGAACAAATGCTGCGCGGGTCTAGAATCTGTAGCCACTGTTGATTCCCTTGAGATCGGAATATCTATTCCGCCAGCGGTGAGCTTTACTCAAAGACTACTAGCAGATTTCTGAGAATTGTGCATGTCCATTAACCGCTCCCTCCCCTTCTTCAAACCCTCTTCCCATCCTGAGAATAAATCCTCATACAACCGCCCAGGATTATTTCCATGCGCAATAGCATCCCCCAAAGCCACCGCATCTTCAATCGCAAAACACGCTCCGTCACCCCCAAGAATGGGCCTTAGTGGAGTAGAGAGTCAGCAGAATTCCCGTCAATAATGTTCTGGAGAACAAAGAAACGCGTATCTTTGACACCTACAAAGCATGCGCAGCATCCCCAACAACCATAACCCCTCTCTCAGCAAGCCTCCTCAGCTCCTCGAGTGGGACAAGTAAGTCCCTCATCAACCAGTGGAGGGTCCTTCCACTCCTAACCTCCTTCTCATCAAATGCATCCTTGAAGGGCTGTGCCAGCTCTCCCAAGTTTGAGACTTCATCGAAAAATACTTCCGAAATGCTCTTTGATTCTCCCGTGGTACGGGCAGGACGGTGGAGCGCGTCGTTGGATCGGGCGGGACGTGAGTAGATTAGGCTGATATCCACGCCTCTATCAGCCGGGACGTAATTATTGATAGAGACTTGCAGAATTATATCGGCATGCTTCATCTCGATTAAATTTCCCTCCCCAAATCGTTCTTGATATAGCTCCTTGAACTTCAATTCCTCGATACGTCGGGTCCCTCTGAAGACGACATAAGGCAGGGCATTGAGTTCCAAGTTCGGGATGAGCGATGTCCGAATCTGGGAGTGCACGCCCGAGGAATCAACAACAAAGCTGCTGCTTACGCTCTCCTTATCCTTGAAAGCAAGTGTATTTTTTGTTCCACTTGCGATGTTCGGAGATATGTCCTGTAAAGCGTAGCCCCACTTCACATTTCCTTTTAGGTCCTCTCTCAAGAGCGCCTCGAGCCGTCCTCGATGGGCTCTCAATGACGAAGGATCGCTCCAACTTGCCGATGTTGATATCGGCGCATGCTCAGCGTAAGCAATCCCCTGACCGCCTCGCAACCCATCAACAGCAACCTTTTTCACGAACGTCATTTCGTCAATACCAAGAATCTTGACCAGTAACTGGTACGTCCATGGCTGTAACGAGATCCCATAATTGTGGTACGCGGGCGATGGATCCTTCTCGAATATCACGGCTTGTATGCCTTTACTTCTGAGGCATCGAGCGAGAGTCAGACCGCCGATTCCGGCGCCGATGATGTGAACAGGCTATGCCAATTCAGCTTACACTGTTTAAATATATCGAAGAAACTTCCCGGCCAAAGTCTTGCGAGCTGGCGGCTGTATAAGCTAGGAGATTTGGGATGCAATACTGACTTGTATAAGAGTCATGACGACATCGATTTATCCCAGGTAATATTCGTCTCGCTCTTCAATTGTGTAAATATCTTAATCAAATCAGGCGACTGACGAATCCTGGCATCAGTTGTATTCTGTCGCTGCAGAATTTCACATCTAGACAAAGTCCCCTACTTTTCCATTAGCAATAACTTCTAGGTGGCTATACCTAGATAGGTAGATGCAGAACTTGGCGTTTCTAACGCACGGCGTTGTTAGGCGAATTTTAAGCGATCTGTGTTGACGCGCTATACCGTGTTGACACAGTATAAGTACCTCTAGAAAGCGAGATGGTTATTAATAGCGTACTTGGTGAATGCTTACTCATTGCGAATCTTTAGATGTCTTTGTACATCACAAATAGTACGTATGCCCATAGTTAAGAGCATGCTTTCATGCAGGGGTATGTTAAGTAACTAGACTGAATGCCATAGAATACTTGTAATAAAGTTGCGAGAGTCAACCAAAACACTTAAGTGCGTGTGCTATCCCTATGATAAGGCGAAACCGCGTTGATGATTTATAGCCCAAGGTACCTAGTAGTAGGCAAGGTATATAGAAGTTCGCCAGTGCTCTGGCAATTAAGCGAGCCCCTGATTTCAATTTAACCCCAGATGAATAGAAAATATCATGTTTGGTCGCTGCTGTTTTGAACCTGATCGCAATTCCGAGTTCAGACGCATGTAGATCAAAGCAAGCTTTTATCAAGTACAGGTGGAAAGTCCCTAGCAGTAAAAATTCGCTTATTTGTGTAATATATGCCAACTGCAAGCCTTTTCGCTTGAGTATTCTGTTTAGTCACTGTAGAATGGAAATAATTTACAACTCGGCCTTGACCGTCTTTCCCTGGTAAGACTCAACCCATTTCTTCACATCCTCTCTATCACGCTGAAGCCATGCACTCTTCGCCTTGATAGAATCAAGGCTCTGTGCTAGACTTTGGTCAAAGCCCTTGGTACTCTTATCCTCGAAGAACTTAGTAATGCGATCCATGTCGGCCTGGCTAGAGAAGCTTGAAGTGCAGATCGAGACCATCGAGCCGAGCATGGACAAACCCGCAGGCAGCCTTCTCGCTAGTTCGTCCCAATTCTCCGTCATCCAGCCATACAAGGCCTCAATACCAGCAGCGTGGGTTCTGAGCGCGCTGACAGGCATGTAAATATCTTGCTCCTTTACTTCACCTCCGAATGGCAGAGTCAGAGTTCTCTTGATCAATTCAGGATCCTTGGCTCTGCCGATCGACCTAAGGGCAGTATTACGCTCGTCGGCTGTCTTGCCTGTGCGGTATGTATCAAGAACAACCTCGTACTATACACGATTAGTCACTATTGATAAGATTCTAAGAGAGTGCGAACCTCTTGCTTGCCACCATACTTCAAGTTGATGCCAAAGACACTACCTCTAATATTAGGGTGGATAGCAGACTTATCGCCAGCGGCAAACTTTGCAAACATGTCCTGGGCGGCCTTGATAACAGCTTTGTCGCCGGACATACCTGCAGCCCCGAACAAGAGACCCTTGAATTGCTGTTGTATATGGTCATCATTATCTGAAAATTCCCATCCAAACTTGTGAGCAAGATCGCTGACGAGGTCTCTCTGAAAAGTCTCTAAGCCATCTCTAACTTTCTGGTCCTCAAACATCCACGTCCCTTGAAGAGCGCCAAGTCGAGTGATGATCTCGCTCCACACAATAAATTCCTTCTCGCCACTGAAGCCCTTGAGCAGGTTCAGGACTCCAGAAGTTTTTCCATAGCCTGACGCGGCGAGAGCTCCAGCGTCAGAGATCATTCCGGCGCGGTCCTCAACAGTCAAGAGGCCATCTTTGGCAGCCTGGCCAAGCTTTTCTAGACGCTCGGGGGTGTATGATGTCCGGTACAGAGATCCGTGATCGGCGTTCAGCTTGAAAAAATCCGTATCCTTCACCTTGAAATCCTTCTCTCGTGACGACAAAACCAGTGATTCATCGACTCCTTCTTTTGTACGAAGGCCTAAGAAGACAGGGTACAGGACCTTGTCCTCTTCGGGTTTGACATCTCCTGTGCGGAGGAATCGGTTTTGCTTTAAGTGGATCGACTTTTCTCCTTCGTTCTCAGTTACGGAAACCACAGGGAAACCAACATGCTTGGTCCATATGTCCATGACGGCTTCGACATCCTTTCCACTGGCCTTGCTTAGAGCAGACCAGAGGTCACCGGTTTCAGTGTTGCCATAAGCATGCTTCTTCAAGTAATCTCGGATACCTTGCATGAAGACATCCTCGCCGAGATACTTGGAGACCATGCGAATAACGCTAGATCCCTTCGAGTAGGAGATGGCGTCGAAGATTTGGTTTACCTGATCAGCTCTCTTCACGGGCACCTCAATTGGGTGACTGCTGCGCAGAGAGTCGAGGCCAAGGGCACTTTGGAGGTTGTCAGTGACATATCCTTGCCACACTTTCCACTCCGGGTAGAAAACGTTGCAGGAGTACCAAGACATCCAAGTAGCGAATCCCTCGTTCAGCCAGAGTCCGTCCCAGAAATCCATGGTCACAAGGTTTCCAAACCATTGATGAGCCAATTCATGCTGTACGACCTCGGCGACACGCTCCTTGGTAGAAGCTCCACTAGTTTTCTCGTCTAACATGAGATCAACGACACGATAAGTGATGAGACCCCAGTTCTCCATAGCTCCAGCGGCAAAATCAGGGATAGCAACCATATCCATCTTTGGGAGAGGAAACTTGCTATCGAATGTGTTCTCGTAGAACTCGAGAGTTCGTGCGGCAAGATCTAGAGAAAAGCGGCCGTGCTCAATGTCTGATGTAGGAGGAGCGTATACTCTAACGGGAACTCTGAACTTGGTCGACTCGATATAATTCAGCTCACCAATGATGAAGCAAATCAAGTAGGTGGACATAGGCGGAGACTTGCTGAAGCTGACGGCCTTCTTGACTCCACCACTTGCAGATTCAAAATCCTTTTCGGAAGAGACATTCATGTTACTGAGACAAGTATACTTCTTGTCGGCGATCAGAGTGACTGTGAACTCGGCTTTCAAAGCTGGCTCGTCGAAACATGGGAACGCTCTTCGGGCATCGGTTGCTTCCATCTGACTGGTTGCCATCACAGCTGTGCTGCCATCTGCATTCTTGTATGTAGAGCGGTAGAAACCAGCCATTTTGTCATTGAGTATGCCATTGAAAGTCATTTCTAGCTTTGCCTTTGTTCCCTTTTGGAGAGTCTTGCCGTCAAATGCTACTTTAGTGGTTTGGGAGTCCTCATCGTAGGTAAGGATGGGCGATGTGCTTTTCCATGTCAGCATAGCTCCACATGTGGTACGGTAGCACATCAACTATTAACCAACCTGATGACAGTATCGGAGCCAGAGATAACCTTGGTGCTAAGGATCTCGAGCTCTAGGGTATTTAAAGAGATGGAGCTTGTATCCTTGACAACATCCAAATCAATAGACACAGAGCCTTTGTACTTGAAAGTCTCGAAATCAGGTTCCAGGGTGATGGTGTAGTGCTTGGGAACAACGTCTGCGGGGAGGATCTGACGACCTTTGGTAACGTCCAAGCCTCCCGCCGGCGCATCTCTCTCTCCCTGTGATCTGCACATCTTGTGGTTTCGGTAGGAACAATTCCGTATTGCGGTATAGGTGAAAGGAGTTTGTTTGCGGGCGGTCAAAGGTTGACGTCGTCTACAAGTAGGGTTGAATCTTGGATTGAAAGTCAGCTTATAAAGCAAAACTAGATGAACGAATGATCTCTAAATTGAGAACCCGAATCATGAGTAGTGAGTACGAGGCTGGGGCGAGATCGAAGAGCATTAAGCTTACATAGAGCTGGGAAGGGTGGCTGAGGAATGGTATAGAGAACTACTAAAAGCCCTTCTTTGATTTGTAGATGCAATTGCAGAAGTCCCTGGGCGAACCAACGCAGACGAAAGGATCGTGAATTCAAGCACGGATGTTAGAGCACGCATCGGGAGAGGGGAGAAGCGACTGAGGGGGAGACAGAACAAGGAAGGTGGGGGGGTTTCAATGTGCCCGCGATTACTGTAATGGACACATGATTCGTAGGTGCTCCAAGCCCATCGAGTCCTGCCGGCTGCTCTAGCTGCTTTGGGGATGATAAGCAAAAGGCGGTGGGCCATATACGATTAAGCCTCTGGCAAGTCTCCAGCTCGTCTGACCTGCAACAGCAACAATGGTTCTTCCAACACCAATCGATTGTTCACACGAGGTGTATGGCGCTCTCTGATATTCCATCAGACGTTGCAAGAAGAACTACACCGCAAGTTTGAGGCAACCAAGAACGGCTTACGCCTTTGAATGGAAGCCATAGAGAGTGGGCACATTTAATTTGGGGAACCCTATTGTTGTTTCCAATGTATCCAACTAACAGCATAGCATAACTCTGCTTTCTCTTTGAAGGCATTGCCGTGTGCCAGGGCGCCCGTGCTGTTGCAGACTGGCTTCTGTTGGTACCACGGCTGCTGGCGGGTACTTTACTATGGGCAACTTCTTTTCAAAGCCTATCAGCCACGCTGGGTGATGAATCGATTGTCCTAGACCATGCTCGTACCATGGCAGGGCAAGTTCATCCAGCCCCTCCTATGGAACATGCTTTGGAATCTGATGTTCCCTCAGCAGTGTTTTCCTCTGTAACCCCAAAGAGAACTTTCAGCCAGAGACTGCAGCCCCTACACCCTACACTGATCTCCCTATCCTCTGCTGCCCCCTCCAGATCTTCCTCCTTGACCAGGAATCCCCTCTCATCGCCACATCTGCAGCTTCTATACCAGATGCCTTGTACCTCATCAACCTCAAGGTCGTCCAAGTCCACAATCTCAATACCAGTGCGATAGGCCTGTTTTTCCAGTATCCCTCCAACATTTGTAGTAGCGCTTCGTATCTTCAATTCCTTGTCGTACTTCGTTCGAAAAGTGGAATTCGAAAGTGTAGTGAATGCTTCAGTGATTTGGTCGATTGAGAATATCGTTCGCTCGGAGGTCAACAGATTGTTCGTGGATTTATCAGGGTGGTTTTGAAGTAGGGCTCGTCGGTAGGCTGATCGAAGAGTTTGCGCCGGCAGAGTTGGTTCATTGTGGAGAGCTTCTGGGAGGCCAAGAACCTCGTAATATGTTGGCATTTAGGCCATCGAATCATCAAAAGGAGCTGCGTCTTAGTAGTGCTCGATGCAAGTGGATGGAGGACCAGCTTGGTTACGTGGGCTGCGTTCTGTAGCGCCAGGACTCATTCCACACATCGACACGTGACTTCTGCATTTCTTAAGGATGAGGTGGGCTTAGAGTGTAAGTAAAGAGAAGAGAGTATGTTCGCGTTTTATGTTCTAAAATCTGGGCCTTAAAGGCACTTTGATGCTGCATCTCGTCCAGGCGTGCTTCGCGTTAAATTGCCAAATACCTACTCCGATTCGTCCATCACCCAGCTCAGGAGTTCTAGAACACTTTTCCTCAACCAAGCAAGTAACTGAAAGATGAAATAGAACAATTTCCTAGGCCGGCTCCTAATTTGAAGAAGCAGAACCGCTCAGAGTACCGAATGCCATATTGGCACAGTCCAGTAGGCAAAATGTGCACCAAAAAAAGCCCAAGTGTGCTCTGCTTTCCGTCTATAGAAAATAGACGTTCCATAGACATTAGCAAATAGGCCTGCATAAAGTAGAGGGGCACTTACATCTGCACAGTGACCTATGTACCAGATCATGCCTCACTCGCGCTGCCAATAATTTGACCGTATTGCTCGACACCCCCGCCGCCATTGTCAAAACCACATTCTCAGCCCCTATGACATATCCTTCACCTAATACATCCAGGGTCGCCATCCTCACCCCCTAGCACTTCTAAGCAACCCCGCGTATTGAAACCGAATGTCTACAGCGCGGCCGTTGGTAGAGCATTATCTCGGGAGGATTTCTAGCTGTCTTGAAAATTGTCGACCTAAAAAAAAAAGCAGTTCGAGATGAAGCCTACGTCATCAAAACTCGCTTTATAGTACACTTGAGATTAACAGTTACTACTCAGGCTGGAGCAGGCTCTACCCTCTAGGCAAGCTGTGGGGAACGCTGAGGTGGTATGTCAATAGCGTTCCTAGGAAATCCATCAATGCCGTATTCCAGACAAAGTTCCAAGACCTTGAATATGACAAGGTTTCTAGATTATTACCAGATACATTGATTGCGTAGTTGAACACACTATTCCAGCGCTGAAATTGAGGAGCTTCAAAGAACTCAGAAGTGATTCATCAAGGACAGCACAGGAATCTTCGCCTAGCCTTTCCATATTCGTCTAAATCGCTGTTAGATATGACGCATCTTACCATAATCCAACATCTGGCAAACCCAATAAATTTATCATCAGGCGAAATATAAGCTATAGAAAAAATAGCTTGGAATTTTCAAGCCTTAGCATAAGAAAGCTAATAACTCTACAGTTGTATTTACACCTTGACAAACTCAGTCTCTCTTCTTCAACATCCAAGATTCGGAGTTGTCTTGTCCTAGGATAGACAGAACCTAAGAAAATTACCCACACATTGAGTTTCCAAGATATCAAAGAAAACAAGCATGAAGCAATGGACATTTATGAGTCCGCCTGTTCTCCCTAGCACTAAAAATGTTGAAGCCTCATGAGTCGGGATAAAAACTGCTGAATCATGGCCCATAACACTTCGCCGTCTTTTAGCAGAGATCTTCTAGAACTGGAATTCTGATTGTGAGCTATTGTAATGCATTCTCCTCTGTAAAACTACTCAGGATACCCGCTCTCCTGGAAGATGACCCAGCGCTAGGTCGCACAACTTATACGGTTGGCTCTGCTATGAATTCATAGTGGCTGTGATTTTCATAGCATATGCCAGGAGACTAGGAGAGAGTTAGGAGAAATAGGCAGTGTTTTCACGCCTTATACTCAAAAAAACTCATTCGCCTGTCTAACCCTATCAGTTTGCAGCTAGACTACAAAAAAATACTCAAAGCCTCCTTACTTTTTATTAGTAACGACAGATATATACTTCCTTGTGCTGCCTGGAGTCGTAGTTATTTCGTTTGAGGTAGGGTAGACATTGTGGAGGACATGGGTTTGTGGGAACTCTGGCCTTAGCGTATACAAACAAACATTATTTCTAATAGTATAGTCAATATCTTTATTAGTTTCCACTCTGTTGATGGTAATTTTCTGTGCTATGAATTTGGGGAAAGAGGTTTGACAAGCAATGATGACGTTCAAAGACAGCCTACTACCAATCTTGCGATTAAACCCTTTTAAAAGTAAATCATAGCCACCTTTTACCTCACAAACCTCGATCTCGATGCTTCACCCTACCTTAAGAAGGCGCGCCATCGACAATCTGCCCATAAGGAACCGCCTCGTAATCGCCATTACAAGCTTCGTCATACTTCGCCAATTCTTCGGCTTTTTCCTGCGTCTTCAAGAATGTCTCGAGTTCGCACCAGCCATCTAATCGTCCAGCATCGCACTCTGGAAAGCTTAGTCCCAAAGGTAGTGTGCGTTGATTGAGAATGAAATGTATGTAAGTAGTCTCTTCGCCCTTTTCGTAAACGCGTTGAGGACTCAAAGGCGACGGCGTCTTGATGAGTTCGATGTCGAGCCTTGCAGCGAACGGCTCGAGGTGCGAAACAGTGAGGTTGTGTGGGCCCGGATATTTTGTAGAAGGCAGAAAAGAATTGAATTGTTTAAAGCCAAAGGCGGTGAGGATACTATGAATATTGGTGTCGTGAGAGAAATCGAAGTAGAGACTTTGGTTCAAAGGGAATGTCTCAAGACTTGAATCGAGAGTGGTGTTGATCTGGGATCCCGAGTAGCCGAGAGTGTGATTTTGAAGGCGGGCAATGGTCTCTTGAACGTAGCCGAGGCCGACGGCTCGGCCTGTTGGACTCTTTGGCCCGTTAGCAAATTTTTCAAAGGAGGAGCAGGTGGGCTGACTTGAAAGCCAGAGCTACCGGCGAAATACAGGTCAAGAGAATATTCAAAATGGAGCCATTCTTCGTAAGTAAACAGATCGCAGAAAGCGCTGTATCCATATGAGACCTTATCCTTGTCAGCTCAGTCTGCGCATCGATTAAGATAGGACTTGCGGTTTCGTAAGGGCACATATTCTGCATCGCATATACATCCTCGACATTTAACTCAAACCCGTCTATCAGAGGTTTCAGCCGCTCTGTTGCATCTCTGAGGTATATATCGACCCATTCTGCTGTTGCATTCGGCCCACCAGCATTTCGGAAGCTTTGAGCATTTTTGCAGTTGTCGTAGCCGGCAAGAGAGTTGTTAAAACCTGTCGCTTCAATGATCACTTCGATAGTAGCGTTGTTTGTCCACTCTAGACCAAAGAAACCCGCCATAAAGTACTCTGCGCTCTAGCTGGAATGTCAATGTAAATTTTTTTTTGGTAAGGAAAAATTCACCTTCAGCATTCGATCCTGGGTAGTGGTCCTGACGATGATCTTGCTGTTTGGGTTGTACAGCTGGGCGTATTGATAGTAGTGCAGGATGCCACTTTCGAATAATTCCTGTCGCCCTCTGGGAACTAAAATCTCTCTACCAAGCTCATACTTCCAATTGTTCAGGAACGCAAGTTGTCCAGAGGCTTGGAATGTCCCTGTAAGATTATTCATTTTGTCTCCGAAGACGTTGACATTGGCACCTGATGTAGGGTACCGAGATCCATGGCGAGAAAGCATCTAGAACCAATTAAAAATCGATGCAACCCAAAGTAATAACTCATTTTTTGACAACTTACTTGAACCTGTGTGATATTAGCCCCAGGGGGCAAGGGATACTCCGACACACCAAATCCTGATGGACTCGGGGCATAAGGCGACAGCTGGCCCATCAGATGGAAGATACTCTCATTTTGCTTTTGCCCAACAATAGGCATAGCAGTCTCCAAAGGCGTATTCGGGACAAAAGTGACCGTAGGAGCAAAAGATACAGCATTGGTCTGAGCGAGAAAAGGCGCTCTCCCAGTATGAGTAGGGCCTGCCCATAACTCCGGACTAGTCTGAAAGTACTGTGGTACTTTATCCTTCTCCAGAGCATCAACATCGCCGCTCACAGTGTCCTGTGCGCTGGGCATTGTTGCTGGGTTTGCAGAGCCCGCTGTGAGGACCAAGATGAAGTTATCGAATAGCGTGCCGAAGGTGCAGTAGAGTATCAGCCCCGTGAGTATGATCAGCACTGCTTTGCTCCATATCCTCGCACTCTTCGAATCGCTGAGCTTAGCACACGGGATTTCTTCCGCTTGAGATGGAGCGAACTGTTCCTCGTGAAGCAAAGTGTTACCCTCCGCCGAGTCCTGCATACTGCCTTCCTTCCTCTTCGTTCTCTAGTGTATCGGAGAATCTATGGCAGTGGGTTCCTCTATTCCGACACCACTTGTGAAGTAAAATAGAACTTAAACCAGATCAACAACGACCAGACTTTGTCGACGTTGGGGATACGTACCTGGATGGGTTGGGGATCAAATAGGATAGACGCCAAGACCCGTGACATACAGGGTTTCAGTTTCCCCACCATATTCGCAGTCGCCTCATTTTCTTCTGTGTCAACGCGTTCATAAGCAGAATGCCTAAGGCAAGTCAGTGAAAGTTAATCAGTGGGAACTCTTATATTACATACGCTATCTATACATCCATTCTCTTGTATTAGTAACTGCTGTAGTGATTATTGCCATAATAAATGAATAAGAAACACCACAGTTCGCACAGGAAGTCAAGAGATATCAACTCTCACAAAAGTTAGAAATAACATATCTGTCAATTTACTATCCATATTAGGGGTTGCGTTAAGCATATCACCAACTGCAAACACGATATTTACTGGTTAAAATGTGGTAAGCGTGGATTAACAAGCCAATATTTGGCATTGCCTTTTTCTCCATTAGAAGAGATCAATACTCATTTTTTCTGCAGCGAGGGCTTTAAGGTTACCTTGACAGGGTAAGGAGTAGAATGCAGTTTCCATAAACAAATGTTTCTCTAATTTCGCGGAAAACTTATGTTATGTTTACAACTGTGGTATATCAGTAAGATCACTTGAGATCATATCCTTCAGTGACGGCAAGCTCCTGACGTCAAGTCACTTCCCGTCATTATGGGCGATATCTACCCCACATCTCTAGAAAAGAGAAAGTATAGTATAAATAACCAACATCTTAGGCATCACTCCAGTTTTCGTCTTGTCCTTTATCTTCCACAGCTCACTGCGTCTCGGTTAGAACTTTTAGCTACAAAGCAATCTGCAATGGCCCCAGATATCCCAGAAAAGTGCTCGCGGCGCACGAAGGAGAGGTGTCTACATCCGTGTCTTTATAAAATTTGCACTGGAAACTGAATCAAGTAATCAAAAGTTCAAAAAGCCGTCATCTGCAACACAGACGGAATGGTAGCCGACGGCATAATGAGCACCAAGCACCCCTGCGTAGCCTCGCACGAGGGAGCAGGAACTGTTGTCAAGGTCGGGTCTGCAATCAAAGGGTTTCAGCCTGGGGATCGGGGGTGCTCTGTAAATTGACGTATCATCGCTGTGGCGAGTGTGGGAACTGTACGGAACCGGAGCCGGGTAGCTGCAAAAATGTGGGAGGCTATCTGGGTGTCACCGTTGATGCTAGCTTGGCGGAGTAGGAAGTTTTCGATGGGAGAGAGTGCTGTCTCCTGCCGGACAATATGCGCTTCCAGTCCGCAGCTCCATTGGCTTGTGCCGGTGTTATGGCTTGGGATGGGCTGTTAACAGCTAGATTAGAGAAGGGATAGAATTTTGTACTCATTGGGGCTGGTGGTGGACTGGGATATCTTAAGGTGCAATTTGCCAAGGCTCTGGGGTTACATGCCATTGCGATTAATGCTCGAAATAAGGTACTGGCGCTTGCGAAGGATTGCGGTGCCGATGCGGTATTCGACGCGAGGAAAGGCAAGGGTCAGGTTGTTGGAGAGGTAAAAACATTACTAGAGGTGGAGGGGATGATGCAACGCTTAATTTGAGCGAGCACGACAATACAGTTGCTATTGGAGCAGCGGTGACAAAGATGCATGATCTGCTCGTCCAGATTACGCAGCTGATGAAGGTTTCTGTTCCTTTCGAAGAGTTGATCTTTAGAGATATCAGGATCCAAGGAAGTTTCACCAGGTGATAACTCGGCTTTAGAACAGGTAGGATTGTACTGATATCAATTATATACAGGAGGGGAGTGCCAAAAGATGCGTGAATTTGTATTGAAACACAATAGCAGGGTGAAGTCGAATGCATTTAGCAGTATCAAAGAAGTACCAAAAGCTGTCGAGCTGGCCCATTGAGGGAAGATGCAAGGGAAGCCTGCCATGATCATCAACAATGAAGCGATCGTGGATGAGATGATATCTGGGCTACGAATGGTCTGAGAGAGACATGGAAGGACATCGTATTTACAGCACTTTTACAATTTGGGATGAGTATGCTGAAAGAGAAACTATACAATGTGTACTGTTGTTTGTGTGTTGGTATTGACTCTGATTGAAGAGAGAGTTTATTGTGATATATGATAAAGGTGGGACCAAGTCTCAAGTTGTGAAAATCAAACGAAGATCAATGGAGGTTGAATTGTGTGTGATAATGACTCCTTTAAAGAGACCACGGTGCTGAGATAAAAGGCAGGAACGAGGTGAAGGCAAGAAAATTCAAAGCACAATCTCAAAAAGCCTCACGGCCAACTACATTACTAAATGGTGGTTATTTCGATTGCCACTATAAAAGCTCACTCCATACGCTTCGCGTTTCTGTCAATTGAGCCGGCTGATCTCTCTCCGAAGAGGAGCTCATGTCGGATCCGCCTTTAAGCTGGCCGATGAGTCTGCTAAGCTTGTTTCGATATTCCTGCGAAGCCAGGCCTCAGCCGCAAGTGCTCAAGAGGTCCAACATTACCTCTAGCTCTTCAAAAAATTGCAGAGATTCTGGCAGGTCTAGCAATGCTTGGATAACGAAATTCCCATCAGAAGGGTTGGATCTGGAAATGGACCCAATAAGGCGCTAGTAGAGGTTCCGGTCGATCGACTGCTTGCCGGGTGGACGGCGTCTAGGCCAGGGAGAGTTCGGATAAGTATCGTGGTTCCGCTCTCTAAAGACGACAGAGACAGCAGAAATCAAAGCTTTGGCTGCCTCGTTCTAAGCTGCTGGATTGAGAGGTTGCCTAATGGTGACATGGATGCTGATGGCACTGACAGTATCAGCGAGTGTCTGGGCACTACAGACAATATTATCATGACCGGCGACACGACCAACCCCACAAGATCTTTCCAAACGGTCGAGCGTATTTCTAGCCTTCGCACCTTTTTTTTTTTGAAGTAAGCTATGGCGCGAATATCATGGGATACGAGGTTTTTGAACGGAGGGAAGAAGTTGTCATCTTTCATCAGGACTCTAACAACCGTGGCTACCAGGTCTTTGCTGACAAGAATTGGTTCCATGTTAACATCGTCTCTGAGGTCAAAGATATCCGCTCGGAATTTTTCTGTCTCAACATCCGAAAACGTGGCCAGTATATCACGGAAAATCATTATTCTCTCCCTATTCAGCCCTTTTGTCTGTCGCCTAGCTTCTAAGCTCGTAAAAGCTTTCTTGGGCTGCCATTAAGTCTCCTTGTGAGAAGTTGTTTCTTCCCTGAACTCCCACTCCAATTCCTCCCAAAATTTTCTCAACCCCATCTGGGTAATGTGCTCATGGGGGGTAGCATTTACCTGTCCGCCACCGACTGCCTGGAGTCAAGTCCGAGGAAAGCTGGACCGAGCAACCACATTATGTGTTCACAGTTCCTTTGCTCATCGCAAAAGCATGTTGGTCGCCCGGAGCCAGTAATGCCGATTCGGAGACTAGATCTTTACACGTCGGCATACGCAATTTGAAATGGATAATGAGCGCCATGTTGACGGCAATGATCGAGAGCCAAAATCTTGGGTTCGGTTACGGTTTCGTCGCCTTCGTCCTCTTACTCTTTCTCTTCGTCAGAGCTTTCATCAGAGCCAGACATTTCCTCTGTCTTTTTCTGCTGTATTGGATCTTGTGAGTTGTCTTTACCCTCGGAATTACCAATCACGTGGACACGCGACGCTTGCATTCGTCGAGAGGTGTTCTCTGGGCGTCGTGCTGAGCCTGCCGCTGTTAGCAAAGGGTTTGTTAACTGGCCGATGGTCTCTAAAAGGCCGGCCAGAAGGGTGAGAGAGGACTTTGATGTGATTATTATCGTTGGAGTTGGTTTGGTTGAACAACCTCGGGGGCTAGGATGGACGTCGCCGCAATTAGGGATTGTGAAATTGTTGTTTGTGATATTGGCAAGGCTCCCCCATCTGGCAGCGTCTTGGCCCTAGATTGAGGTCGTGATTCGCGAGAGAGTGCCCGGAGCTGACAACCCGCTAGGTACCGAAGTACCTTTTCGACCAGGGCGTTCCTATCTTAAGTAAGCAGTAAGAAACCGAACCGAACCACTTCATTGCAGGTGTCACAGCCGAGTAGGGGCATCCATCGCGGACATCTATCGCGAACATCTTTTTGCTGTTGGTCCACAGTTCCCTGCCCGGCGAGCCCGTCTGCTATGCTTGTGGACATTCGCTTATGCCAGACGCTGCTTGGACGTCGATTCCCCACGCGGTAGCCTTTTCCAACCAGAGTTTTCTCTCAAAAAGTGACTGCTTTTGGTAATACAACAAGACCAGAACAAGTATCACATCCACGACTCGCAGCGGTGCTCTAGAACCTTTGTGTATGGCTGACTGATGGGGCCTTCGAGTACTGCCTGGTAATCCATCTCGGATCCTGAGCAGATTCACATCCTGTCTCTATCATTCGGCAGACTTCACACCTAGGAAGATGCAGCGGCTTCGAGTTGCCTCCCAACTCGGCTTTTCTGCAATCTCATCCTGCGCTGCGGCTTTACAGCAGGATCCCTGCGTCAAGTGACAGCTTAGCACTAGGTATACATATACCCTTTCCGAGTGACAGTCGCGATTGTCGCGTAACAACCCCCACCTGAGGACTCGCAGAGTTCTTGATTGTGCTTTCTTACAGACCAAGGTTACATTCTTCCAGAATCCATGGCCATTGGCAAGATCCATGGCAAAGGTAGGGGGGGAGGGAAGGCACAGTGGCTCTATGCAGTTGGCCTGTTCTCACGCTGGAGTTTCAGGAGATGTAGAATTACAAAATCATCCTCGGGTTACTGCTTTGTCAATTGTCTCTTCGTGCCACTTCAGCCCTAGTCGTCCTATTTCGTGGCTCTCCCTATATGTTGCAGTCGAGTACAATCTGCCATCTCTGCGAGCTCACTGGGAGCCAGAACGAAACACAATCCCCAAACCCTCGTCTATTGAAGGTCAATGACAACTCTTCCTTGCATCTTACCTTCCGACATCTCCTGAAAGACCTCGGTCAACTTCTCCATCCTTTCTGTGCGCAAGCGAGTCTTGACTATGCCTCGTGCCGCCATGTCCAAGACCTCAAGAGCATCTCGCTGGTTTCCTACAGCGCTTCCTTTAATGTTGTGCTCCATCGCAACCATCGCGGCTGGGAATGCCTTGGCAATCGGGACGGAGTCGCCCTCTGGCATACCCACACAAACCAGGGTACCTCCAAATCTCATGAAGCCAAGTGCCTGCGCATAGGCTTTGTTCGAGGCCGTACAGACAATAACAGCGGAAGCCCCGAGCCCTGAGGCGAGTTAACGATCAGAAATCAATCGAATTGTGGCGGAAGTCCTCAGTCATTCCAGTCAACTTACCACCGGTCACTTTCTTGACTTCTTCCGCCATGGTCGTATCATCAAATTTGGTAACATCGATGAAAACCTCGGCCCCGCACTCTTTCACCAGACTCTCCTTGCTGCCATGGTCAATTCCAATAATTCGCAATGCCATTCCGCGAGAGCCGATCTGGCAAGCCAAATGCCCCCTGTCGAGTTAGCGAGATGCGTCGAAAGCGAGAAAGGTGTCACCAACAATCCACCACCAGCCCCGGCTGGTTTCCACACGTCAGTCAAATTACAGTCCGGATTCACACAGAAACTTTCCGTACTCACCGATAACTACCCATTGTCCGCTTTTCGCATCGGATTTGCGCAAGGCTGAATACCTATAACAGAAAGCAGAGGTGAGCATCGCCTGTATTCAACTTCCCATGCGACATCATCTGCGGCCTCGCCTTCGCAGGCTCAGCGGACGAAAACCTACGTTGTGACTCCTGCGCAGAGCATCGGGGCCGCCTCTCTGGATGACAAGGTTTCTGGGATCGGGGTGACATAGTTGGCAGGTGCAAGTGCATACTGCTGGAACGTCCCAGGATCTGCAGACATGAGGATACGATATACTAGCAATCAACATCACTCACAATAATATCCTGATATCTTCTGGTTCTACTCGCGAACATTGTTGTCAGGTAGGCACCGATGGAGATACAAGACGACTTACGAAGCAGACACCGTCTTTACCCTCGAGACAAGGCGGGCAAGCACCACACGCATAAGCAACCCACTACGCGACAATCAGCGCCGGTATTCAAAATCTTCGCACCAAATGCACACCTTGATACCAACTCGATCTCCCACCTTGACTCGTCCATTCTCAGATCCCGGGCCCAGCTTGTGAACAATACCCACGCCCTCATGTCCTCCGACCTGTCCTGCTTGAGTGGGATATGGCACTTCTCATGTCAGAATCTCCCTCGAGAAAATGACGATTGGATCCTTACGTCCGCGCCATGAGTTCTCCATGACCCCCATGTCTGAATGACAGACACCAGAGTGTGTTCTAAACCCGAGCTGTCAGCCTCCAGGCAACTCGCATATGGGATGTTACACGTCTCACAGCCGTATGAGCACATCTCCCGCGCCAGGCTCAGGCGTATCGAGCTCCTCAATCTTGGTGGAAATCGTGCCGGGCTTATCGTACACCACAGCCTTGTATTTCTTCGGAATATCGAAGGTCTTTTCTGTGGTCACGGCTGCCATGCTTTCTTTTCCAGGACTCAAGATAATTCACTCGTTATTTGTGGATGGCTGGCTATGTGGTGGTCAGACTGGATATGAATGAGTGCGCTGCGGAGTACAATATCCGGGCATCTGCTTCATATACTCCAACACCCCGCCTTATCCAAGCCCAGAGCGGGGAGATTACCAATTCGCAGCTAGCTATGGTATCATCTACGAGACCTGTGGAATTGTTCCGAGGTCTGTGACAGCTCAAATATTAGGGTGTAGGAGGCGTTGCTACATGGCGGGGTACAATGCGGGGTAAGTAGATCCAGTGTCAACCAGAGTGTCACATTCTCCCCGGCTATTGGTTTTTGCAGATTAATTTTATTCAATGAAGATTTCAGGCTATCGCTTCCCTACTTATGAGAATAAGCTAGAGGAGACTCTTGTTAAGATAGTATTTAGGCGGCTCTAAGAGTTGCTTTCATAATGGTGTGCGCAGGACACGTGGGAACTCTGCGCTCAGTGTCACTACCCAGCGACGTTGCTAACCCAGGGGAGCAGTGTTACTCTTATTTAAATGAATCGCTTTACTAAAAGTTAGCTTCTGGTTCCCGCAGCATCAGATGTGTGTCTGGTTTTCTTCAAGTGTTTGTCTGCGTTACTTACTTGCTTATACCATAACCTCAGTAAGGTAATTGAATTTAAGGCACAGAACAGCTAAGGGCACAAACTAAGTAGAGTACTTCTCTGCTGAGATGGGAAATATATTGGTTTGCAAAGAACCAGGAGATTCCAAGGCGAATGAAATTCAACACGCGAGACAGAATCTGGCCTGGTCAGCACCGCAGCCCATTTTTGATATCTCGCAAGCCACTTGGGAGTTCGAAGAATGTAAACAAAACGGCGACCACAGGGGAAACTGGCAGTAACAGCTGCTAGATTAGATGATCGTTTGGCTTTCTGATGCTCAGGAGTGGAGACATTATGTACCCTGCCCGCTGCTCTAACAAAAAAGAGGACTCGTATAGTTTCTTCAATGCAGCAGTGGATGATAGAATAACAACTGGGGGGCGTTCGACGTACATAGTGGCTTTCGCTTGTCTTCTCGGTATAATTTTTAAAGAAAGCAACAAATAGCTTCAGGGCCATCAAAGTATTGACATAGGAAACTCCCAAGTTTCAGAGCAGCTGGTAGTTCAAGAATTCACGCACATTTCATTCAACCTTTTTCTTCTTAGTAGTAAGTCCTTCGCCGACGGCCAAAGCAATATCTTCCACCGTTCTCCCCCTCTTTCTCCTCTCCGTCTTCTCCTCCCCCAGCACAGTGTCGTCAGCAACAACCCTGTAAATCTCAGCAATAGCATCAAAAACTCCTCCTTTGCTGTCCTGTCCCTCAAACTCAAAACCTCCAACTGTACCATGTGTTTTCCCAATCTCCTTCATCTCTTCGACCCACCGGTAAGCTTTGGGGGGCACGTTCACAACGTTTGCACTAGATTTGTAGAGTTCGGGGACAAGTTCTACCATCTCGGTCTTGAACTCCTCCAAGATGCCCAGTTGGAAGGCTGTGGTAAAAGCTTGGATGCAGAGGGCAGTAAATCCTTTCGTTGTAGTTGCCAAACACATTTTCAGACCGGATGCTGGGCCGATCTCAGTGGAGATGTGCTTGATGCGGAGGAGTTCTTGCAAATTTTGACCGGAGATTGGGGAGTCCGATAATGGTTTTGGTCCCGATACCGGAATGGATGGTCGGTTCCAGGCGTGAGGATCAGACCGTGTAATGCTCAAATTTGTTGATGGAGCCTGGTCAGAGCCCAGGGAGACGGACCTTAGCGATGGAGGATGGCCGATAATACCACCGTCGACAAAGTTAAAAGAAGGAGCGTTATTGGAGATCAGGTTTGCTATTTTCTGTGCTGTATGTGGCGAGATCGCGTTGAGGTCTAGAAGTAGAGGGGTGATGTTTTGGGGATCTCAGTGATGCGAAAGCACTAGTGATTCGTTTCGCGGTTGCGAGGGCATCGTGCGAAGGCACGATGGAGAAGACATAGTCTGAGGCTTCGACAAGAGATAAGTGGTTTGGTAAAGTCTCAACTGATGCAGCTTCCACACGAGCTTGTGTATCGGCACTTATAAGTGTTAGTCGAACTCGAAGTTTCCTCGTAAATATGTAGTATGGAAGTGCCACACTTCCGCTGAACACAACAAGAATCACGTACTATGTACTGGAACACTAGGATGACTTGCGCTGGAATCAATGAGAAGGACAAATTGAATCGAAAGGACAAGATATCAGCCTTAAAAATGTTCCTCTCATAAGAACACACGAAGTTACGGCCTCTCAATCGACTTCAAACCCCCCCTCACTCTAAGAAGGTTACCTATACTGGGCGGAATATTTCGCAACCACATGAGCAATGCTTCCAGATAATCACTGCAAAAACGACAAAAGTAAAGACAGCAGGGAACTCAGAACCTCCCACCTTCGATATTCAACATTTGTCACGACTCGATAACCAAGAGCAAGTAATATTTTAGCCACTCCAATCCCCATATCGCCACAAGATAGGATGCCAACTGTCGCTAAGGGTGTCATCTCGTCCTTTCCGACAGTCAAACTTTGGCAGAGGGAATGAAGTTGATTGACAGGAAGACCTGGGGCCAAAATAAAATTTTTACTGCAACACGTGACTCAAAAGCGCGAAGAGAACAGGATACTTTCTCGAGCTGTAACCATGAAGCATAAAACCGAGAGCTTGGAATACTTGATTTTTGAGTCGAGGTAAATATCTCTCGAGGATCTTTAAAGATGAAATTTCAACATTGTAAATGTTCCTGTTTTATAATTGCTTTGCTTTTAAAATCATCCATGCACCTATTCTTCAGTTCATCCAGCCGGCATTTGAATCATCAATATCTTGGCAGAAGTTTATGCATGAAAAGAAGTAGCAGCAAAATGGCTGACTCCGATCCTCGAATTGAGAATAGCAAGCCATGGCAAGAAGAAGTTACAGTAACATCGCTCATCTCCTCTCTAAGGCATGATCTCCTCTGTCTCTTCAACGATCTCCTCGACAATTTCCTCGATGATCTGATCCTCGCTTTCGTCTGTTCTAGGGATCAAACCTTCAATAGGATCAGCAGGTAGTCCGCGAACCTCACGCTCAGAAGCAACTTCCTCCTCGATAGACTCTCTCCATGCCAACCACTCGTTCAGAAGACGACGTCTGTGCTCCACGACAGCGAGATCAGCAGATGCGAAACGATCGAGATCTTCTTGGTCAAAGACCTTGCTATACTCGCGGAGGTTCTTGCGAATTTGCTTCTGCTCTTCTTTGGTGAGGAGACTGGCGGGACGCGGGCGCCAGAGCCATTGCTTAAATTTCTCAACAGGCTCTTCGCGGAGTTGCTCGCCCTTGAAGTCGTACAGGTGGTAACCATTCTCCATCTGTTCGTTCATTAGCTATGAGCAGATGAAGTGTAGCGGGCGCACTTACAGCATGCTTCCAGATTGATGCGCTGGTAGCGACGAATCTGCCACTTGGGTCCCAGTCGATATCGGTGACACCGTAATGATCAGCAGTGTTCATGAGTGCCAGGTTGGCGGTCAAGTCCTTATCACTTTCTGGCTTCTCTCCCTCAAAGTCCATGTCGTAGAATTCCATATCGAAGCTTTGTTGCGAGTGAACCGTTGCAACGATAACAAAACGACCCTTGGGCGACCAGTAGATTGCATTGCTGTTCTTCTTGTCGTATGTTCGAATGTGCTTGTAATTACCGACACCTGCGCCCTTGACCTTTTCTGGGCAGTAAAACGCAACTGAGGTTTTCGGGGGAACAGCTGAGGGTGCAACTACTTCAGCGGTCGTAATGATGACGAAACGATCGCCCTTCGGCTCCCAAGCAAAGTTGATGACAGTATCCTTCATGGCATCGACGACTTCAACGGGTACTCCCTTTTCTCGTACACGGAAAATCTCCAAACTGGTCGCCAAGGATTTCTTTGACTTCGAGTGTCTATCGACCTTGACGCAGAGGTAATCGGCATTTGATTGCCAGTGGAGCTTAGCATCAGTAACACTGAAAAGGTTGAGAGTTCGGACGATTTCCTTGGAGGGGATGCTCATCAGACCGACCTTTGCCGGGTTACTGCCGATCTCCGGAGTCCAGAAGCAGAAGAGTTGTTCGTATGTCTTGACTCCCTCTCTATGCGGTGTGGCTGGGGCCCAGTCGAATTCCATCACTCCATCAATCTTGATTGAGGTCTTGTCTAAAAGTCCCATACGCGGCAATTCGTAGACGGAGATAGAAGCACCTTGGGTCAGCCGTGCAACGTACTTGTCATCAGCTGACCACTTGAATGCTGGCCAAACTACCTTGCGCTTTACTGGCTGACCGTCTGCATCGACAGAGTTGCTGGGAAGATCAAGGTTCGCGAAGGAACGGAGGGGCTTGCCAGTCTCGATGTCCCAAATGACATAGTTCTTTCCATCATCGTCGACTGAGAGTGCTGGGTGACCTTCCTCGCCGATATTTATTGGACGGTTTGACCACGTTGTAATGTACTTCTCTCCAGGGGAGAAGTCTACTAAGTTGACGAAGGGATGAGGAAAACGCTTCTGTCTGATCCATGATGGTCCGCCCCAGAGTTGAACACCTTGTTGATGCATGGATGTGAGGTAAGTGCCGAGAGGAGACCATTTAACGAATGATTCGGTCCAGTGTTGGCGATCGACGATGCTCTCAGGTGCATCCTTTTCATTATTCCAGAAAACCTGAACTCGATCATCTTTATACATTACGAACTGGTCTCGTCCACGGCCACTTGGATCTGCCAACCAGGACCGCAAGTGCTCCTTCTCTTGGAAGTCATCGACTTTTGGTTCGTGGTAGTTCTCATCAATACGTCCCTCTCGGCCGAATCGCTCAATGTCCGTCAATTTGTTCACTCTTAGGATGTGTTTTTTGTCTAGGGGGACGCCATCGAGTTGCTTGCATGCGGCGACGGCTTCGGCGGGAGTGGAATACTCAACAAACGCGAATCTGACAGGACGTCAGCATAAGAAAGATGCAGGCATAAAGTAAGTAGGTACCTTTCCGATTTCCCACCAGAAAGTGGCATGTGAATCGACTCCTCCTTAACCTTGCCAACGGGCTCCAATTTTCTTCTCAAGAATTTGATCAGCTTTGGCTTCGTCTCTTCTGTAACTTCCGGCAGCCCATCGACGACGACGAACGCATCTAGCCCTTGTTCCAACTGAACCTCAAATCTCTCTCGCAGATCTGAAAAGTCTAGCTCCTCATCCTCGTCGTAATCCTCCTCCTCGGGATCTGGCAGGTGATCGAAGCTCGGCGCCATGATTGCGAGTTGGTGCGGCCGTCAGTCTTGTTCCTTATGCGATAGTCTATCTTGTGTTGCGTTCGTGGTTGATTTGTCTGTTGGTGTAGCGGCTGTTAGGACTTGAAAATTACCCCACTTTATTTCGTTCTGTGCGCCTAAAACGTATAATACGATCCTTCTGAGAAGAATTTCGTGGGAGCAGAGTCTCGATGAAAAATTCTTCTAAATATACCAAACGTAGGGGGTGCTTGTGAGTCAAGAAAGCTTGGTTGGAAAAAAGGTCTACCTACGCTCGCAAAGAAAAACGAGAAGGTGGTGGTTCGTGGGCAGCGATTTAGCGAGAATTTAGCAAGGCGGCGCGCCAAAATATTGGAGACGCGACGGGGGAAAAAATAGAGTAGCAGCCCGAGTCACAGAACCATTTATCAACTCACCACAACAAGTATGGCGTCCTTCAACCCTACCCAGATCTTTGACGACGGAACGACTGAGGAGAAGGGAGAGAATGCTCGTCTTTCTGCTTTTGGTACGCTTATATACGCAGGTGTTCAATCTTGAGCTCCTGCAGCCCCTAACATGAAGCCTTTGGTATATACGCCAATGCGGTACTAATTTCATCTCTCTAGTGGGAGCTATTGCAGTCGGAGACCTGGTTAAATCGACTCTTGGGCCAAAGTTAGAGACACCGTGAAGCTTTCGTAAGATAGTCATTAACTCATACTGCAGGGGAATGGACAAGATTCTGCAGAGTGCTTCAACTGGCGAGATAATGGTTACGAACGATGGCGCGACGATTCTCAAATCCATAGCTCTCGATAATGCCGCTGCCAAAGTCCTGGTTAATATTTCGAAAGTTCAGGACGATGAAGTTGGAGATGGAACCACATCAGTCACAGTGTTGGCTGCAGAGCTCTTAAGAGAAGCTGAGAAGTTAGTTGATAAGAAGATCCACCCACAAACAATTATCGAAGGTTATAGAATAGCAAGCCATGCGGCTCTGACAGCTCTAGAGAAGTCTGCGGTGGATCACAGCAGCAACCGGGAAGCTTTCAAGAAAGACTTATTGGCTATCGCGCGGACAACTTTGAGCTCGAAAGTTCTGTCCCAGGATCGGAATCACTTTGCAGAGTTAGCATGTGATGCGGTTCTGCGGATGAAAGGCTCTTCGGATCTCAGCCATATCCAGATCATCAAGAAGGCAGGCGGAAAGCTCCAAGACTCATACCTTGACGAGGGCTTCATTCTGGATAAAAAGATCGGTGTGAACCAACCAAAGAGATTAGAGAAGGCCAAGATTCTAGTAGCAAATACTGCTATGGATACGGACAAGATCAAGATATTTGGAGCTAGGGTTAAGGTGACATCAACAGGCAAGCTTGCAGAGCTGGAGAAGGCGGAGAAGGACAAGATGAAGGCAAAGGTTGAGAAGATCAAGTCACACGGTATCAACTGCTTCATTAACCGACAACTTATCTACAACTGGCCCGAACAACTTTTCTCGGATGCTGGAATCATGTCCATCGAGCATGCGGACTTTGACGGTATAGAGCGATTGGCTTTGGTTACTGGTGGAGAGATCACATCTACATTTGACCACCCTGAACAAGTCAAGCTCGGCCACTGCGACCTAATCGAGGAGGTAATCATTGGCGAGGATACCCTAATCAAGTTCTCTGGAGTCGCTGCCGGCCAAGCTTGCACAATAGTCCTTCGAGGAGCAACTGAACAACTTCTAGATGAAGCCGAACGATCCCTTCATGACGCCCTTGCAGTTCTGTCACAAACTGTCAAGGAACCAAGAACTACCCTCGGAGGTGGCTGCGCTGAGATGTTGATGGCCAAGGCTGTCGAGGGAGCGGCTCTCAAGGTCGATGGGAAGAAGCAAATTGCTGTAAGCGCATTTGCTATTGCTCTCCGTCAATTACCTACCATTCTTGCCGACAACGCAGGTTACGATTCCAGTGATCTTGTAGCCAAGCTTAGAACCGCTATTTATGATGGTATGACTACGTATGGTTTGGACTTACTCACGCCTGGTGGTGGCATTACCGACATGCGGGAGCTTGGGGTTATCGAAAGCTATAAGCTTAAAAAGGCTGTTGTTTCTTCTGCTTCGGAAGCTGCTGAAGTAAGACATCCCCTAAATGTGTTGATGCCGATGCTGACGCGATGATAGCTGCTGCTGAGAGTAGATAACATCATTCGTAGCGCGCCGCGGAGACGTGAGAGATGATTGACGAGTGACTAGACTTCTCTGTACCATGAAAGGGGAAAGCTCAGAGCGTTGTACCATACCATAGATCATATTGCAGCCTCAATAATGAATGGGATGACGTCGAAATTATCCAGTGTGCATAAAAGCTTTGGATCGTAGTCGTACAGTATTCCACTGTGGCTGGATCAGTAGCAAGGCCCAAATCTGACCATGTCGTAGGCACTGGTCCACGAAATTCTCCCTTAGATGCTATGTCCCCAATGAGGCGCGTTCTAAGGATGATAAGTAGGCCCGGACGTGCGAAGATCTCGACCTGCAAGCTCTCCAGGCTGCGCTCACACGATATGGGGTTAAACTAAAGTAACTCCTGAATCTCATCTCGTGCTATTCGCTTACTCGGTACAGTTGAATCTTCCACTCGCAGAATTCCTGGGAATCGATTAAAACAGCAAGAGGCCATAAGACATACACACATATTGAACACAAATCCACCCACGCTGCTTTTGCTGCTTCTACAAGCTGACCATGGGAAGTGGGAGGTAGTGAACAATATCATTTATAATATGGAAATAAAAATACCGTCATCAATAGCAACACTGAGAGGAGTAGTTAAAGTCTTTAAGATACATATAGTATGCTGTTTGGTGTGATAACCAAGCTAAAATGACTCAGTATTAATAGTCGGTGAAACAGCCTTTACAATTACTATTAATATCTTACCACTAAGGTAAGTACTGTAGTTTAGACTGGCAGTTTCGCTTATTAAAGTGGCAGGTATGCCTGAAGACAGGGGCCTAGTTGGGTGTGTGTGTGCCTTATGGCCTAATCCCATTTTAATTGATGTCGACTTGGAGTCCCAGCAGTGCCATCACAACCTTAAAATCTCTGTATTCGGATCGTCGTAGAGTTTTACCGTATGTGACGCCGAAGGAGCCATGCAGAAGCTTATGTTTCGAAGCCAAAGTGGCCCAAAAGCATATCCCTTACAATTTTACGGCCACCGCAAGGGCGTGAAACCGACAAACTCGGGGTCAAGGAAACTATCGTAACACCACCGCACTCAAATTGGCGGTACAAATGTCGCATGATGAATCCTACAGTCGTACAGTAAGCTGAGGGACAGATACTCAATTGCTCTTACATCACCACTATCGATGTCCATTACCTACCTCTAACAATTGCAAAGATAAAAACAAAAAAATAACAAAAACTCTTTTGGCAACTGACTACTCTTGGTTGCCTTATTCTCTCATCTCATCAGGCCCGTTTCACAGACCCAACTCAACTCCTGCTCCGCACCTCGCCTACGAGACCCATAAGTGATTGGCTCATGCGCTCGTCTCGAAGGTTCGCTCGAGGTCCCGGTCAATACCAGGATCGCGTACGGAACAAATCTGTGCCCCGATAAAATACCTCCAGCATATTTTATATGATTACCTACGCCACTGGAGCGTCTCTTCCCTTGCCTTGATCACTGGTAGAAAAACATCTTTGTCTCCAACCACACTTCGCTCTTGCGATACCCTCAACCTCCGCTCAACACCTTAGCGCGTGCTTCCCTCAGACAGACCTCGATCTGTCTCTCCTCAACCAGCAGCAACATTGAAGGCCCACAATGCCGCGACGGCGGCCTCCCGGAGATGGTCACGTCAACAGTATCATACTCTTAGCAGCCGCTATCCTATTTCTATCATGGCTCGTCGACGCTCAGCAGCAGCAGCGACCCGGAGTCCAGCAGCGCGAGTCACCTCATGAAGGAAACAAGCTCGAGGTGACGAAGATACCTCCGCAGATCCCGATACCCGGCTCATATGGAAGACGCAAAAATACCTTCAAGGATGTCAATAACATTCAAGATACCATCAATCAGAATGATGCGAGCGCCCTCGTAACAACTTTGGCTCCGGCAGAAAATGCCGTTGAAGCACCTCCTGCAAGACTGCCCAGCTCTAGAAGTGCTGGGCTCACCTCGTCGCATACTGCGCGGAGTCTTGAGGATTGGGAAGTAGAAGATTTTGTGCTTCTGGCGACCGTCGATGGAAAATTACACGCCAGGGGGCGGAAGACTGGCCAAGAGAAATGGGAATTATCGGCCGAGATTCCCATGGTGAAGACAGAGCATCACCGTCGAAATCGGTCGACTGTCGAGTCCGACTACAATCCAATGTCGATTGATGAATACCTGTGGATTGTCGAGCCTAGTCGTGATGGGAACTTGTTCATTTATCGACCTAGCGGAGCAAACCGCGGTCTGGTCGACACCGGTCTTACAATCAAAAAATTGGTTGATGAGATGTCACCTTATTATGACCCAGATAATGATGTTATCTACAATGGGAGGAAACAGACAACCATGATGACGGTTGACGCGCACACCGGGAACGTGATTGACTACTATAGCAATCAAGGTGTCGTTCGCAACGAGAATTGCAAAGCTTCCAGTGGCAACTTTGATTCTGAGGAATGCAAGGATGCTACTTTGACCATTGGCAGATTGGAATACGAAGTGACTATTCATGGAAAGCAAGACTCTCGCCACATCGCTACCTTGAATTTCTCTGAATGGATTCCCAACACTCACGATCAGGATCTTCAGCGCCAACACCACAAGTCTATGGACAGCAAATACATATACACCGGGCACGATGGAGGTGTCATTGGATTTGACCTTAATGGCTCGGATCAAGACGGGCCTGGTAAGAAGTTCAAGCACAAGCTTGCCTCTCCGGTTGCACGAGTCTTTGATGTGGCACGACCTTGGGGAACTGATCGAAATCATCCAGATTTGATCCTCCTTCCGCAGCCACCACCCCCGAACAATGATGATGCAGCCTTGCAGAGCCTTAGGGCAAGCAGTATCTTCCTCAACCATACCGAGGATGGAAGTTGGTTTGCCATGTCAGGTAGCAGATATCCTCTGGCTGTCGATAGCATCCGCAAGGCGCAATGCACCCAGCAAGGTTGGTTACAGCATCACCCTCAATGGGACATTACCGATAGTGTACGGCTATCCGAAGCGCTTGTTGGACTGCATTCCCTCGAAACGATTTACACCAAGAACCAGCCACTTGCAATAGCTGGGCCTCCGAAGCAGGAATCGAGCGATCTAATAAGGCCAGTTGAAAACGCCGTAGACTTCGTGGATGAGCCCAATTTACTTCAACAAGGCACCGAACAGTTGATCGATTACGTCCATGGATTTTTCCGAAACCCATTACTTTACTTGTTCCTTGCAGGTTTCGTTTTCTACAATCATCAAACTCTTCGAAAATCCATTGGCGACTTCTTCAACAGACGTCGGAGCTCTCCAAAGTCCGGGCTCGTCGACAGAGCTCCCGAGATGAATCGACTCCCCAGGATACCAGAAGATAAAGTGATCGAGATTCCTACGCTTGGAGGATCCCCTGAGGTCCCTTCCCTAAGGATTGAAGAGTCTCTACCCGTGAATAGTATTCCAGGGAGTCATCCACCTGTTGCCAACCTCGAAGTTCCTGGTGACCACAAGCCACATGTTTCACCAGAAAAAGAGAAGACCAAAAAGGCACATAGAGGTCGCCGTGGAGGAGTCAAACATAAGAAAGGAAGAGCTAGTTCTCAAGCTCCCTCCGAAGACGGAAATATAACGTCTAAACCACCTCCAACGGTTGAAGATGCCGTCCGAAAGGCCCAAAAGCTGGGACAACAGCCGGAAATCGAGCCTGACATTCGGACAGTCCCCAGTGATCCACAGGAAGTCTCTGGCCCTGTCATTCGTATTGGTGCTCTCGAAGTCAACACGGATAAACTCATTGGCACCGGCAGCAATGGCACGCTGGTTTTCGAGGGCAAATTTGACGGTCGCGACGTTGCCGTGAAGCGAATGCTCATTCAATTTTTTGATATCGCATCTCAAGAGACAAAGCTGTTGAGAGAAAGTGATGACCATCCGAACGGTGAGTCATTGCCTTACATTTCACTACAATCTGGTTCTAACATCAGTGATAGTGATCCGGTACTATGCTCAGCAAGGTGCAGGAGAATTCCTCTACATTGCCTTGGAGCTCTGCCCTGCCTCGCTAGCCGATGTCATTGATAAACCGCAGAAAAATCGTGACCTAGCGCAAGCTGGCGAAAGAGATTTGCCCAATGTTCTCTATCAGATTACTAATGGTCTTCAACATTTACACAAGCTTCGAATTGTCCATCGAGACTTGAAGCCTCAAAACATCTTGGTATCCATCGGTAAAGATGGGAAACCAAGACTGCTCGTATCTGATTTTGGACTCTGCAAGAAACTGGAGGGTGAGCAATCGTCATTCCGCGCCACTACCGCCCACGCTGCTGGTACCTCTGGCTGGCGCGCCCCAGAACTTCTGTTAGACGACGATGCCAAGGATGGCCGCGCCCACGGAGCGATGGTCGATGCTAGCACAGATGGGAACTCTGGGTCTCTCATCCTCAACCCAGACTTACTCCCGAATCGTCGGGCTACCCGTGCTATTGACATCTTCTCGCTTGGCCTAGTATTCTTTTACGTTCTTACTAAGGGATCTCATCCTTTCGACTGTGGCGACAAATTCATGCGTGAAGTCAACATACGGAAGGGCCAGCACAACCTTGACCATCTCCAAGTTCTCGGAAACTACGCATATGAGGCGAAAAATCTCATCAACTCAATGCTTCAGCCCAACCCTAGGGAACGGCCTTCAGCACGGCATGTCATGGCACATCCATTTTTCTGGTCGCCGAAAAAACGCCTTAATTTCCTGTGCGATGTTTCTGATCATTTTGAAAAAGAATCGAGGGACCCCCCATCGCCTGCACTCCAGGAACTTGAGGCTTATGCTTCTGCTGTTTGTCGTCAAGATTTTCTCAAACACCTCGGGAAAGAATTCGTGGAGTCGATGGGCAAGCAGAGAAAGTACACAGGCACCAAACTGCTTGACCTTTTGCGCGCCTTGCGGAATAAGAGAAATCACTATGAGGACTTGAGTGAAAAACTGAAGGAGCATGTGGGTCCTCTTCCGGATGGTTACTTGAGCTTTTGGACAAGAAGGTTTCCCAATTTGCTAATCACATGTTGGACTGTGATATATAATGTCGAGTGGGATGTTACGGATCGTTTCAGAGAGTACTATGAGCCCAATTCCGGCTAGTAATGTAGTGAGAACTGGATATTCAAGTGCTTGATGGCAAGAAAAGGCAAATAAGTTGTGGATTTAGCGGAAATTTTAGTATTAGATATGATAATTTACTTTGAGCATTTTAAATTATACGATATCCTTGCAACATATTCGCTATATCACCCCTCTTATCTGCTCTATTTGAAAGACCTAAAACCGTTGTGTAGAGAAGCCTGCGCTTCAAATTCTCCGGCCTGGCCATCAAATCTAGATCTTTGGCAGCTATCATGAATGTGGCTAGGTTTCAGCCACAAACTACGGATCTTACTTCCCTGATGCCACAACAGACCAGCTTGTCTATACCCATTGTTAATAACACAATAATTTGTCGTGAGCTCCCTCTCACAATTTACGTTACAGCTATTCCCAATCATTTATCAAACTTGTTGCATGCAGCACGAGTAAGGATACTTTTAATCGTGCTGCATAAGCTGCCGTAGCTGTTCACCACCCCTGCCTTCAACATACATAGGCCTCAAAGACGGCTTCCCGCATGTCTAATTGAGCCTCAGGATCCTGTGTAGCCATTCGACTATATCTTCCCCCAGTATACCTGCTGCTGTAAAATCCCTCGTCTAGCAATAAATACGATTATAGCGGTAGTTAGAGAGCGTGCCTCCTTGGATGCATACCTTGAGCTCTGTGCACCTGTGTACTTATCAGTCTGTCGCTCTAGAGGCTTTGTTCGCTGCGAAACACCACAACAGCTTCCCCTACAAGCCGTCGAAACCCCCTCAAACGGAACCACCTACTCTCTTGGATCTCATCTTCAGCTGGGTATAGCTCCAGATTGCACTGCAAAACCGCAAAGCTTGATAATTGTACCACCTTGGTATCACCAAAATGTCTTGTAAGAACCCTCTTCCAGCTTCAGCGCAGCCTATACGAAGTTCTAACATATCGCAGTACTCCCAGCAGAAATCGCCCAGTATACCGCAATCATTGATAGTATTTTAAGGAATGGTGACCTGGCAACAATCTCCGCGAAGAAGATCCGCAATGGCCTACAAGAAGCTCTGAACCATGATCTTTCTGACCAGAAGGTATACCCTTATTCTTACCCCAAGCTAAGCCTGCTTCCGACCTCTCTAAAAGCTACGTCTAGCAAGCTATTAAGGAGTTGATCCACGAACGGTTCAACCACTTCGAAACCCTCTCCAACCCTCCACCTTCCTCTGCAAACGGTCATGGCAAATCCGAATCCGCCTTTGTAAAGCAAGAAAGCACACATCCCCGCTCGCGCGCAGAAACCCACTCACGAGACCCCAAACCTGAACCCCAATACGACTCGGGAGACGCCTCTCCACCAAAGAAGAAGCGGAAACAAAACAAGGAGGCAGACGACGCGAAGCTCGCGGCGATACTGCAGGCGCAGGAGAATAGAGGTACGCGAGCAACAAGGGGTGGTGCGGGCAACAAAGTTGCGAAGAAGATTTCGAAAGCGAAGAAGCCGCGCAAGAAGAGCGAGAAGAAAGTCAAAGAGGAGGATGATAGTGAGGTGGAGATTGGTAGTGATGGGGAAGTCAAGGAGAAGCCGAAGAAGGGGGGCTTCCACAAACTGTATCACTTGAGCTCGCCTCTTGCGAATTTAGTGGGTGAGCCGACGGTATGTTATCCTCTTGTGCCATTCCTATTGTAGCTTATGAGTGTAAATTAGTCTTGCTTGGGGACCTTTTGCTAATGGAAGACACAGCTCTCGAGACCTCAAGTAGTCAAGAAAATATGGGAGTATATTAAATCACGAGACCTTCAGGATCCGAACGATAAGCGCCAGATCCTATGTGACGAAAAGCTACAGCTGGTGTTCAAGCAAGACAAGGTGCACATGTTCACGATGAACAAGATATTAAGTAAGCAGCTGTATGATGTTGAGGAGGAATAGGCTGCTTGACTTGAGTCTTCTTGGGCTAAGGTAGTAGGTTGGTTAGAAGAATCTTGGTATGAATTAAGGCCGTGGCTTTTTGATATTCTGGATGTAGGCGTGGGTTGATTGGTAGGTAGGAAGTAGGTGGGTAGTATGGTACTGCATGTAATCGAACTGGCAGGCATCGCTAGCCAGAATTACAATGGAGACCTTTAATGAATGAACGTAATGGCTATTACGGCAATATCTTCAGGTTACACTAAAAACCAAGAGCTGTTGTTTTTCCCATATTGTCTTTGTGAGTCGAAAGGTTTACATCATTTGACCCGTCTTTGTGTCTGAATAATGTCGGTATATGGCATTCCAGTCATCTCCAAGAAGCCAGGACTGAAAACACATTTTTGCTATTTTACTTCTTATCTCATTCGTGAATGTTTCACAAGTGTTCTCTTCTAAACTGACACTTTGCACCAACACTTCCTTCCCTTTGTCAGCCTCGTTTTACACCTTGCGTCCGAGCTTTGGCGGGGTTCTCGCTTACCATGAATTAAATCTGCCCGACTATGAGTACCTAAAGTCACTTGTCTTGTCGTCATCTTCACAAATCGCATGCTTAAGTGCGCCTCGCCAGCTCCTCAGAAGGAACCGTTATCCCACAGAAGCAAATTGCGTCTTGAGCCCAGCGAATAGACCGACTTTGAAGCAACCGTCACTGAGATGTCTACTGGAGGATCAACACAAAGTGTCGGGATGGCAACAGAACTGCCTTCGAGACCGCGAAGTGTTGGCAGAGGAAGAGGCCAAGGAAGAGGGTCTCGAGGTGGAAATTCAACCCACGGAGAAAACACACAGCGAGAATCTAGAGGGCAACATAGAGGAAATTGTGGAGGCGGTCAAGATCAAAAGAGGTGGGCCCGCGGAGGAGCAGAGTCTCCAAATCAGGGTCAGAGAATAGGGCCAGTAGTTGCGCTTGCAAGTGCAAATCCAACACTAAGTCCTGCGGACGCAGCAAAGCCGGCTGTGAGATACAAACGTCCAGAAGCTGCGCAGAGAGAAGAGGTCAAAGTAGAGGAAGACGTGGACGCAGAGGTCTGCTTCATCTGTGCGAGCGAAGTGACACATGAAAGTATTGCTTCTTGTAATCATCGGACGTGCCATATATGTTGTTTACGGATGAGGGCACTGTATAAGGATCTGAATTGTGCCCACTGTCGAGTAAGTTATGAATGCTTTTGAAGATACATGCTAATGCTGTGGATAGACTCCAGCTCCTTTTGTGATCTTTACAGACAACAAAACAAAACGATTCGAGGATTTCACAGAGGATGAAACTCCAAGAGTGGATACTATCAACGGAATACGTTATGAGAGTAGTGAGATTGAGGATGACTCTCGATTACTACTGCGTTTCAACTGTCCAGATGGAGACTGCGATATTGCTTGTATAAGCTGGCCAGACCTGCACCGACACGCCAGGTCAGCACATAAAAAGAAGATATGTGATTTATGCTCTAAGCATAAGAAGATATTTACGCACGAGCACGAACTGTTCACAGATGCAGAGCTATCTAGGCATATGAAGAAGGGAGATGACAGTCCTGGAGCTGCTGATCAGAGTGGATTCAAGGGCCACCCGTTATGCTCCTTTTGTGGAACGAGGTTTTACAGCGATGATGAACTTTATGTCCACTGCAGAGAGGCTCACGAGAGATGTCACGTCTGTGATGCAGTGACCGGTGGCGTACCACAATACTTCCTCAACTATGATGCCGTCTACGCACATATGGTAAAAGATCATCTTGTGTGTAGGGAGCCAGAATGTTTAGAGAAGAAATTCGTTGCTTTTGGTTCCGAAATGGATTTGAAAGCCCATCAATTGTCCGAGCATAGCAATTCTCTGTCTAAAGATGTCAGACGAGATGCTAGGGTGGTGGATATTTCCTCATTCGACTACAGAGCGCCTTATGTTCAGGAGAGGAGAGGAGGTGGAAGTCAACGAGAGCAGAGAGAAGGGAGGGGACGAGGGAGAGGAAGAGATCCGAATGCTGATCCAATCCCTGCTTCCAGTGCTCAACCTTTGCGGAGAGATGAGCAAGCGTTCCAAAGGCAGATGGCTATCCAGAGTGCTCAGTCTATTACACCGCGGACTTTTGGGGGTCAATTGACGTCCAACCCGACACCTGCTCAATCTCGAGGAACACCTGTGAGGATGACGATCCAGCAACCGTCTGCGAATGTGGTCGCAGCAACCAGCACTCCACAGGCACCCTCACCCAGTTTGACACCTCAGGACGAGGCGCGAAAGTTGAGACATGGTGCTGTTGTCGAACGGGCAAGTGGTCTTCTTCATAAAGACGACACCAAATTAACCCGGTTTCGCTACCTCATCTCCTCGTTCCAAAAGGATGACATTGCAGCGCCAGCATTGATTGACTCTTTCTTTACTCTCTTCTCAGAAACGACACCTACTGCCCTTGGCACTTTAATCCGCGAGGTAGCAGACTTGTTTGAGGATCCCAACAAAGCTGGTGCCATTCGAGCAGCCTGGAGCAATTGGCGTGCTATCAATGATGACTACCCCTCTCTACCAGCCGCAAGCAGCAATAGCAGCAGCGCGATACCACTCAACTGGGCTGTCACATCCTCAGGTTCTTCTTCCTCGGCTGCGAAGCCAAAAACAAGCCGCGTGCTAAAACTCAAATCTTCAACCGCTCAATCTTCCCGCTCCTCTGTCTCACAAAAACGCTCCTGGGGTACAGCCTCAAATGCACCTTCGTCTTCCGCAACGTCGAGCTCCACTCCGTTTCCCGGTCTCCCTTCGTCAGCCTCTCGACCCAGTGCTCCAGCTGGAAAGATCTCTACCATCTCTTGGGTCGCTTCATCCTCGGCGTCAAACTCGGCGCCGGGGTCTTCAAGACCGACGCCGCCATCAAGTAGGCCCGCTAGCAAGGATAACAGCGCGTTTCCAGCGCTGCCACCGGCTGCCAAGCCTCAGAGCTCAATTTTTGGGTATGGAAAAGGTATGGTGAGGAGGGAAAATGGAGTTGGTACGACGAAAAACGCGTGGGCTCCGGATGCGAGTGGCAGTTCGAACTTGGAGACTAGTGGGATGGAAGAGACTGACGATATTGGCGGCAAGGGAAAGGGCAAGAAGAAGGGGAAGAAGTTATTGGTTTCTTGGGGATAGGTGTGAAGCTTCATCCTCGCATAGTTAGTTCCGTGTATGAAGTAGAGCACATACCTTGAGCACATATCTTGAGTGGACATGATTTTTGCATAGCGGCCCTGGTGGGGGAGGGGGGTTCTGATAATGGATCAGGCGACGTAAGATGGAGTGTGGCAGGCTGGGTATCCTGCTCCGTGCTAGAGAGCAACAGCAATTAAACACAGAATCGTCACCAAGAGATGTAATTCTCGTATGGATTACGGATTAGCATGTCAGAGAATTTCACAACGGTCTACAAGCATAGAATACTCT
Source organism: Diplocarpon mali (assembly GCA_024741835.1). Lineage (NCBI taxonomy): Eukaryota > Fungi > Ascomycota > Leotiomycetes > Helotiales > Drepanopezizaceae > Diplocarpon > Diplocarpon mali. The sequence continues at coordinate 120,287 of JAENRP010000042.1, read as the reverse complement.
CACTCCACATCCAGAACTACGCGAAGAGACTACATCATAAAGTATCAGTCTTACGTGTCGGCGAAGAGAAAATGAGGATACTCCCAGAACGCGTCTGAAGGGGGGGGGAGAGGGATGGCGTTTTTATGGGGTTCTCAGAGGGGGTTGATGATTGGACTGGGACTGAAAGAAGTGATGGGGCCCACGGGAAACCATTGTGGCTATGAGCTCCTTGTGGGAGTCGTTGTTAATGGGAACTAGGTTTGTATTGAGGTAGAAGAACCGTCACCCTGTTGCGAAATGATATGTATTACAATACTAATCACGGACTTGGTATTTTCTTCTTCTTCTTATTCTCCTCAAAGGTGCGGTATACTAGAGCTTTTATCTATCTGGTTTCTTGCACATACTCCTGCTAACAGTAGTATTTTTCCAAGTGGCAGTCAAAAAAAAAAAACTTCCTCGTGGAACTAGATAAAACGCACACTTAGGCGACCTCGCGGCTACCTACACAACAACACTCACCAGCAACATTTCATAGACAACGATAGCAAGAATCCATCCAGGCGAGAGTGGCGAAGGTGGAGTAATAAGGAACCGTAAAAGAAGAAAGAGAAAAAATGGTAAGATTCTTTCCCGCCGAAGGAAAACCACACAGTAACCATTTCCGTGCAGGCGCCCAAGAACCTACCTCCGGCCGCGAAGCAAGCCAAGATCCTCAGCTACTTCCAGGAGTCAATGAGTGTCTTCACGCTCAAGGAGCTCGAGAAGAATATCGCGTCGGTGGCGTCTATCAATCAGATGCAAGTCAAGGATTACCTGCAGGCCATCCAGGACGAGAACCTGATCCGCGTGGAGAAGATCGGCAGCGGCAACTGGTACTGGTGCTTCACTTCAGACGCGAAGAAGGCCAAGGACAACATGATCAACAAGCTGAAGACGGAGGAGAGCAGCATCGCGGCCTTGACGGCGGAGGCGCAGCGACAGATCGAGGAAGAGATGGCGAAGCGCGAGGACGACGAGGAGCTGCTGATGGGTGGGGATGGCATGGATAGGAAGACGCTGCTGGAGACTCACGGCCAGCTTATGAAGGAGATGGAGGCGCTGGACAAGGAGTTGGCATGCTATAGCGACCATGACCCTGCGGAGATATTGCGCAAGGCCAAGGAGGCCAAGCGGTTGAAGGACAGCGCGATCAGATGGACGGATAACATCGAGGCTATGGAGTCGTACATCGGTAGCATTACCGGAGACCGGGATGCTACAGCTGGCTTCATGGCAGCGGCTTGTGGCGCCGAGTATGTTGCTGGAGAGGGTCTGAAGGATCTATGATGCCGGGTCGGCTTGCTGGGAGGGGGATAGGTATCATGGCGGAGGGGATGATTCTGATATTGATATGCAACGATATGATCTGGCTTTCTAGCCTGGATGGATGTTAAGAGCTGTTTCCTCTCTACTAACAACTTAGTGGCTGAAGTTTATCTTATAGTTTATTACTCACGATGGCACAATCCTACGTACATGGACAAGCTCCTCAAGCGGTGCCCCCAATAAGCCAACTGGGGGCTGACGCAGTGGTGAAACAGGGCATGCGAGCTGCGACGCAAGACAGTTGAAACATCGAGGGCTTTCCCACCACGAGTCGGTGGGCGTGAGGCTACCAGTGCGAGCAGTACTTGGAATCCAAGCACTCAAGTCCCGATCATCTGGACATCAAGCTTTTTATCGACTGCAATGTGGTCTACTGGAAAAGCTTGTTCTGGGAGATTTGAGGAGAAGACCAGAATAGCACACCGGCAACCGGTAATTGTGGCCATCCATGGCCTGGTCCAGGTTGTTTGACAAGACCCCAGTTGATTTTCCGGTGGCCTTCTCCAGTTTCTTACTGTATTACGAGGTATGTGCACTAGAATGAAATGCTTCGGTATTGCAGATTTACGAATGTTGTCCACCGGGGATCCGACAGCATGACAGAGGTTGCCTCGTCGAACAAATTTATTATTGCTGGAAACTCCAAGAGACCTTTCTTGGTTCTTGACCAAAAACGAGATGGGGTTTCGAAGTCTTGGTTGGACGTTCGTCAGAGTGCACCAGCCATAATAGGTGCAGGGATCCGCACTGGACTCTGCTCTGTTCATCCGTTTCATTCTCGAGGCCTGGACGAGGCAGAGCGGCCGTTGCGGTATAGAAGTTGCACCACAACCATTTCTGCCAGCACATAGATGGTTGTCCGTAGGTTGGCGGTAGATGGCATCGCCGTCGCCGTCGCCGTCATCAGATACCAGAGGCACCCTGGAGAGAAGCCGACGGACACGATACGACGCAACGATTACACGGGGCTCAGCCACGATGATCGCCCTCAAGTCATTTTCCCCGTGCAGAAATCAAGTCACGACAAGTCAAGTACCGAGCTGTCGCGCAGTCTGGATGCGATGAGAATATGAAGTGTTTGTTATATCTGTATCAAGCTACTTTTCTCATTAGACATCAAGCATCAGATATCACAACTGCATTAAAAGCAAACACCTTACCCCAGGTACGCACAGATGCCAATCGGATTCAAAACGGCTTGCTTCGCACCTGAACCACGGAACCCTGCCTTGCGATAGCCTGGGTTCTGGGCACCTTTTTTTGGGTCGCTTTCGACTCGTACGTTACAACATAGAAGAGATTCACAGCACCACCCGCACACGCAGCATAGTACAGCAATCCAACGTTACCTGGTACACTTTTGCATAGCAGATCCGTACCCAACTGGGAGACAAGAGTCAAGAGACCGCAGACCGCAGACCGCAGACCGAGCCAGAGCCAGACGAAGCCCGAGGCGCAGGATCCCTCCGCTCTGCTATTGCTCGAGGTCTACGCCTCTTCCAGGCCCATACCGAGAGACTCACGCCCCTAGTATAGAGGTGTGTACCTTGAGTGCCTATCCTACCTACCTACCAGACCATAATCATAGCCATAACACGCGCTCTGTTCCTGCGGCGTCCCGAAGCTCAAGCAGCCGCCCCCAGCTACGAGTCCTGTATACTCCGTATCGATCTCAAATCGCCTTCATTTCTCCCGCATTCCGCATCCTCATCCTGGATGCAACTGCTCGAAAGCCCCGCCTGGCACGGCCGTCTCGGCAACCTCCCGAAGCCTGTCTCTGCCTCTGGTATGATTGACTTCTCAACTTCCGAACGCTCCCCTTCTCCAGCCCTGAACCCCATTTCTATATATATCTTTACACATATACCCTGATCCTGTGGGATACTCCACGTTCCGCGCGGTACGGTCTTACCAATGTGATACGCTGGGTGCTCGGCGCTGATATTATGCTGCTTTGGCCAGTCCCGTCACACCGACGATTTAATACGGGCGCCTACATGTGACCATTATTGTCGAGAATCCGGAGTACTTGGCGCTCGCGATAACTTCTTGGCGATCAACACCTCACATCCTGTTGACATGTGCACGAATGTCACTCCTTCGCCGTCGGTGTCGCCGCCCAAACCACCATCGACAGCGGCCGGTCGGTCGCTGCTGTCGAGATTGACTGCGCCGTTGAAATCGCGAACGAGAAACCTGACCGACTTCCACATCCGCCCCAACGAACCTCATCGAAAGTACTCGCCCGGTGATCTTGTGAAGGGAGCTGTCGTGCTCACTGCTGTCAAACCCATACGCCTGACCCATCTCACTGTCTGCCTGCATGGCTATGTACGAATTTTCAAAAGCCCCAATGGCATTAACGACCCGATGCCGGATCTTGGGTTAACGGCGTCGAGCAATCCACGGAAATCGCAGTACATTGGCAACGGCCATGCCTCTCTATTCCAAGATGAGGTCACACTGTGCGGCGAAGGGCGGCTCGATATTGGCGTGTATGAGTTCAACTTTGAGCTCGAGTTCCCCCGGAAGGGGCTGCCTTCTAGCGTCGACGTATGGCTTGCGCTTCACCCAGCATTTTCCCATCTGCCACGCCAGCTCACTAACGATGGCCATAGTTCGAGAGAGGAACCATCTCCTATCTGATCACTGCCACGATTACGCGCCCGACATCAATCACTGCAATCTCGAGATGTGACCAGAAGCTTTCATTCGTTGAGACGGTTGACATAGGTCCTATGCAGCCGCCCAAGCCACAAAAAATATCACTGGAACCCATCTCGCGGCTTGTCAGGAGGCGAAAGACAGTCAAGACAAAGGAATCCGGATCGCTGGAGAACCCCGATGCGGGTACAGGCTTCGGGAGTGATGCAGCGCGCGTTGCATCTCCTCTTCCTGATGATTCTGCTAGCCAATGTGGATCGGTCGACCCGCACCTCACAGGCACTCGCAGCCCTGGTCCTAGCGAGGCACAGAGCACGGTTTCGGCCGGAAATAGTGCTGGGAGTACTGTCAGCAGCAGTACGGGGCACAGTTTTAGATTAGGCGCTGTGCCCGCATCTGCAAAATCGCCAAAAGAGAGTGCGAAAAACAACAGTAAAATATCCCTTGCGGACCAAACTATTACTGCCAGCATCGAACTTCTCAAGTCAGGCTGTCTGCCCGGCGACAATCTTCCACTGAAAATCTCCATAAAGCATACCAAAGCCCTCAAAAGTATGCATGGAATCATAATTACGTTTTACAGGCAGGGCAGGATAGACTCTGCGCCCCCTCTTTCTCTTTTCGCAGACATCAAGGGCAAAGAGGCCGAGAGATTGAAGCACGAAGAATACTATCCCAAGTCCAAAACTGGCTTTGGCGGGCTTTCTTTGACATCCGCCGGATCAAGCAGCATATTCCGGAAGGACTTGGCCCAGACTTTCGCTCCGATCTTAGTGAACCCCACAAGCTTGACAGCAGTAGTCAATGCTTCGGTCAGGGTACCAGAGGATGTCTTTCCAACAATCTCCGGTGTTCCTGGTCAGATGATAACTTTTAGATATCATGTCGAGGTTGTGGTCGATCTGGGTGGCAAGCTCGCCGGTCAGCAACGCCATGTTCCCCGGCTTGGGGCTGTTACCTTGCCCGCTAGCTTTGGGACTTCCGCCGCCGCTCCACGAGATGGTAACTCTAACATGTTAGCCGCTTGGGGTGGCAGTATTGTAGACACGGCGAATATTAGGCGAGAAAAGAGCGTTGTCGAGTGTCGTTTCGAGGTCGTAGTCGGTACCAAGGACACTTCTCGCAAGCGAGCGAGAGGGAACAGCTTTCTCAGCAGACAAGCAACTGATTGGTCCGACGAGATAGGCATGGGTCTCGTTCTCGCTCCAGCACATGAACCTATATACGAGGAATCTGTGGCACCGAACGAGCAAAGCTCTCAGCAATACCAAAACCCATCTCTCTATTATGATCGACCTCCAGATCACCCACACCCAGACTACCCGCACTCCAGCGATTACCTTCATGGAGATCACAGCTTCCGGGGCTCTCCCCCGGCTCCTGAGCACGATCGAATAATACCTGTTCCTCCAGCAGAAATAGAAGTCGAAGGAAGGCTGAGTGAGAAAGAGCGGCTGCGTAGAGCCGAAGAGAGACTTTTTCCTAGTCAACCTCCAGTCGATGATAACGCGCCCTCTTCGTCAATAACGGTTGTGCCCACGTTACCGTCCATCCCCCCGAGACACGAAGAGGATCTGTATAGCGACAACGATGCCACTCCTAGGGACGACGCTCGACGAGGTTTCCCCCCTCTCTTCGATGCATTGTCGGGGGCGGATTCTGGGCCATCGGCGCCCACTCTAAATGATCTAGGCTCGGCTTCTGCCTCTCACCCAATAGAAGATAAACAGGAGTTAGAACGTATGAGGCTCATGGGAGAAACCAGCGCGCCTTCCGACTTCCTCGCTGATGAGGACAACAATGCGGGCGAGGGGAGCAGTCGACATCAGCATGAGCCGTCTGCACCGCCCATCCTGGATGACGACGAGTACGGACATCATCATTCGCATCAAACCCTTCCAGAATCGTCGTCGCATCGCGAGACTTTGCCGAAGTATGAGCGGTGACGTTTGGGTAACCTAAGTATTGGTCGCAGAGCGCAGTCACATGTAAATAATAAGATATGATCGTTAGAACAAAGATACCCCCTTGATGCTCTCTGAGATCCAGGCCTCTGCCTAAGACGTGTGTTTTTCTTTTCTCCTGTTGAAGGCTATTTACCCCTTAGCACCGTAGTTGCCGCCGATGGTATGGACAGCTTCCCTCGACACCTGCACACAGGTTGCTGCATGGCACTGCGTAAGTAGGACTTTCCCGACTCCCCCACGTAGGGGATTCCCACGAGTGTCAACCGGCGCAGCGACGCGGCGTGACCGAACGCAAAGACAGTTGGCGAGCTCGGCTCGAAACCTCCCATCATCCATCTATTTTCCTCCCCACCGACCTCCCTCCCAACCCATCCCAAGTTCGACAGACCGGCCCAGCGCCCGGAGCGTACGCGTGTCTACGCGGGCTTCCGGCCCCCTGTCCCCGCCCCCCTTTCTGGATCTCGTGCGTCGACCTGTCTGGTAGGCGTTATGCGACGCCGGGTCCTGTGGAGAGGAGAGGGTATGTAGGTGCGTATGTCTACTCGTTTGCCCGAGGGGCCGGGGAGGGGGACCCTGTGATGTGCGCGTTCGTGGTTGTGCCCCTTTTTGCCATTTCCATTTCCCGTGTCGTTTGCGGGGGTTGGCTTCTTGTGCTGGTCGCTTACAGGACCGCGGGAGCGCGACGATTTTTCAAGCACCTGCTAGTCGTGTCGCTGATACCCGGGTCAGAGCGTGTGGTGGGTATTCGGTTCCGTGGCGGGTGAGTACTTGATTGTCGATTATATGCTCACGAGGTCCTGAGGCGTAGGTGGAGGGAGGGTGTTGAGACGACCTATTCAGCACGTATCGTGGGATACCTTGTAAAACCCGAGCACTCGCCAGGAGAGGTCAGCACTCAGCCACGCACAGGCAGGCTCGCTGCCTCAATAAGACCCTACAGACGACCCATCCAACGGACAGACACCGAGGGTAGAAAGCGATGGGAGAAAAGATTCTGTATCTTGTGAGGTTCTGAGGCCGGTTCTATACAGCATTCTCTAGGCATGATTCCTCCGTCAAAGTTCTATCTGCGAACCGTCTCTCATACTTCACAAGATGAAGCCCTATCCCTCAATCACTCCCCGAGCATTAACGAGAGAAGGACGACGCCGAACACCAAATCAGCCGTCTCAAACTAATCAAAAGGCATCCAATGTAGGCGCAGCAAAACACCTGCGAGCCGCAAATGTCAAAATCATTATTTATTCACTGACAATAGCAGCCTTTTGCGGCCCTAAGCCTTGAGCTTCAGAGGCTTGGTACCAAGTCCATTCCTGTTGCGGAAGAAGAAGACACCCTTGCCCTCCCCGACCGCTCCCTCGGATGGCTCGACCCACTGGCACCAGCGGGCGCTGGACCACATCGATGCGAGGAAGCCAAGGGAGCCGCCACGCACGTCAGAGCGGTAGTGCTGGCCCATGATGGGCTTGATGGCTTCCGTCGCCTCGTCGGCGTGGTAGAAGGGGATCGTGCTGACGTAGTGGTGTAGGACGTGTGTCTCAATGATGCCGTGGAGCAGAGTGCGGCCGATGAAACCAAATTCGCGGTCGATGGTTGCGGCAGCGCCACGGACATAGTTCCAGCTCTCGCCTGAGTAGTGGGGGAGCGATGGGTCGGTGTGTTGGAGGTAGGTGATGGCAACTAGATTGAGTTAGTGACTAGGGTGTGAGATGAGTTCATCGTGTCAACATACCAAGCCAGTGGTTCACCCAGAGATAAGGAGCCAAGTACCAGACAGCCATATTGGAGAAGCCGTACTTCTGGGAAAGCACAAAGAGAACAGTGAAGGTGATGGCAATTCCAAGGTCACTTAGTAGGATAAGCTTGGCATCCTTGGCCTCGTACAGAGGGCTGGCTGGGTTGAAGTGGTTGACACCAGTAGTGTAGCCGTTGACCTTCCCCTTTCCACGGCCCTCGTGCTGCTTCTCATGGTTGTTGTGGCCAGTTACGTTGGCGAGCAGGTACATGGGCCAGCCGAGAAGTTGCTGGCCGATAGAGTGGATGAGGGTAGCGATTGGGGTTTCCTCGGTCAACTCGTCGATCTCGTGAACAAGCCTTCCAATACGGCTGGCATAGTGCTCTCGAGTCTTGGGCACGAAAACCATATCCCGCTCCATATTGCCAGTTGCCTTGTGGTGCTTGCCATGGGAGATCTTCCACGAGAAGTATGGGACGAGGAGAGCCGAGTGACAGAACCATCCAGTGGTGTCGTTGAGAACCTTCGAGGTCGAAAAAGACTGGTGACCACACTCGTGCGCAAGAACCCACAGACCAGTGCCGAAGAGACCTTGGATGACGCTGTAGACGAACCACAGCGCAGCTCGGGCTGGGGTACTGGGAACATTCTCAGGGGTGAGGAACCGGTTGAATAGGTAGAATGTGATGGCCAGACTAGCGACATCGCGACCAACATAGGCCAGCCCCCTCAGCCCAGACCGCTCGTAGCAGTGCTTGGGAATTGCATTTCGGATATCGTTGACGGTGTAGTCTGGGAGCTCGAACTTGTTGCCATATGTATCGAGCAGTGTGCCGTAGCTTCTGTCCTTCACATCTCCTAGCGATGACATTGATGACAGTGATGTCGAAGATGGTGATTGTCTTGGGGTATCATTGGGTGAGCCAGCAGCAGTTGAAGGCGAGGATTCGTTTGTGTTCGTGAGCGTGCGCTTGAGAAGGTCTGCTTGTTTAGGAACCGCGGTGGAAGACATGGCTGGGGTTGCAGAGGTTTCGAGTTGGTCAATGTGCGGTTGGAGAAGTCACTCGAGTAGGAGACCTCTGTAGGACCAAGGTGAAGCTTAGGGAAACTCGCGAAGACGATTGCGTAACCTGGAGGAATTGCTGAGACTCTAGAGCCAGGTAGACTTCTCTAGGACGAGACAGCTGGGGGAACGTATCAAAGGTTGCGTCTCAGTTGTTTCGATCCAAGGTGCTCAGAGCACATGCGTTTCGTTGCGTAAGTCTAGTCTCGAGAGTGAAAGACGAAGTTGTCGGGAAGTAAGGTGGGAAAGACTGAGGGCTGAGCGAGGAGAGGAGTGCGGGTGGCCTTTATTGTGTTGGTGTGCCGCCAAATTTCCAAGAGTCCCACTGATCCTAATCCTGGTTGGCCGGCCTCGTTTCGGCGGAAGACCCGACTGCAGCCATTCACTCAGACAACTCAATGAATCCGGTTCACTATTTGCCTCCCGATCAACCATGCAATTACTCATCCCAAGCTCGGTCTGCCGCCATTCTCATATCCATTATTTGCAGGCAGAAGTGTGCAGCTCAGAGCTATCAGATACGACTGAGCTATGCGGTGGAACCACGAGTCCTTCGTTTTCTCTCAGTCCCGCTCGAGGCAGTTTACAGCAAAGTCGGGCAGATGGCGAGGATGCTCAAGTCTCAAGTGGCATATCGTTTTACCATTTCAGCCACACCCTGACCTGCTACTGTGCCACAACGTCCTGGGCTCTGCATTGTCTTCGCCCGTCACCCAGTGTCCAGCTCAAAACCACTAGCCTTTCCATGAGCTGATATATCCCCTGCCCTCGAGGCCCTCATGCTTCTCCCTCTTCTTGTTCCGGAATGCCCCTTTTCGCGCTGCCCAGTGCGCGCAGATAGTCGTCGGCTTATACTCATGGAGATTGATCTGCTCCTAGATGGTCCCAGCGTTCCTTCTCACCGCCAAAAGTCGGGCTTCACCCATTTGCATGTACGAAGCATGTGATCCTCAGCTCGGCCATCCCTTTCCCGAGGATACGGACATCCATTTCCGTTTTTCATACACGTGTGTGTGTGTGTGTGTGTGTGTGTGTGTGCGTGCTTGACTGGATGTCTTATGTGATTTACCAGGCGTAATTATCTATCGACATGGATGTATAAACATACAAACATACGTATCACATGCAAACTGCAAACTGGTGACCGCCGCCTTCTCAAGTGTTTGTCGATCAGCCAGGAACACACACGTGACAGGCACAACTTCGACGTTACCCGAGACGTGACGTCCAAACTGGCGAATCAGAGTACGTATCGCGTATGCAGGGACTGGAGCTTGTTTCTGTTGGGACCTTTTCGTTGGGGAAGGGGGCAGGAGGGCGGAAGGGACTTGGCGGGCTTACAGGGAAGGTGCTCGTGCCGTGATGTACGCACGACAGGATGATATTTACACTAGTAGAGGCATTTACCATTATTGGTGAGCCGCTAGTGTGGGGCTAACATCGTACCTGGACGACACTCTGTGATTTTGATGCGGCGTTTTTGATTCCGAGAGCTCGTACTGCAGGGCCGCACATGACGTGTCTGTGTCAGTCACGTGAGTAGCGGTCTCCAAGCTCCGAGGTGGTGTTTCGGGTGTGGGCAGTGTGCTTGCCATGGGGAATTTCGCCTTCGACAGAGCACTAGGCGAGCGTTTGCCATGTGAGACTCACATGCCAGATGCAGGTATCGACAATCCTCGACCTTCACGACTTGCTTTCGGGAATGAATGGATCGCCTGTCCTTTGCTTTCCTTCTGCCTGCAATTGTTCATCCAATACCATCGTCTCCGTGACGGACCGTGACGGAGCTGTACGCATGCCAGCCGGTGTTGCCCAACAGCCTCTGCAACTGACATGTGAAGAGGCACGGTTACGCATTTTCCCCCAGAACTTTCGGCTGTCCTGCCAGGGCAACTGTTGAGGTCATGGAAAAACTGATGTCTGGGTCCATGAGCTGTTGTATAGATATCCAAAACAAAAGCATGCTTTGACTATGAGCAGTCAAGAGGCATTGCAGATAGTGCATGGGGCAACGAGCCTGCATGTTGACGCATGGTCGTTGCACCTTGACTCGGAGTGCTCAGAATATCTAGTCGATGCTTTCGAGCAGCTTGAAGTGATCCAAATGGGGAGCAGAGCTGGTATTGGTCTCGAGCATGTGTTCGCCTCCAGCCTGCGGACCAGCTGTATCCAGCATTGTTCTCCACATGGAACTGCTGCAAGAATGCTCGAGCTGATGTTGAGCACGCGGTCCTACTCTATGTCCCGATTCCAAGAGTAGTCTTTGCAATATCCTTTCGATGTACACTTCCACTATTGTACATAAGTTGTAACGCCGCGTCCCTTGCATGCGATATCGAATGCGGTGTCTGTACAGGCTGGCTCCATCCTCGCGCCATAACACTTCGTCTCATCAATAGCGACACGCCTATTTCGGCCACTTCTTCCATCCACGACCGTGGCCGCGCTAGGTGATTACGATCAGCAACTGTAGACAAGTCCAGCATGAAACGAGAACTTACCTCCTTCCACGTCTGGATCATCTGAGGCATCTCCAGCATGGCTTTTCTGCGCTTTTCCAATCTGCACATGAGACCCGTCAGTAAATACCCTTCTCATCCAGAGCAATGGGAGCACGCCAAAAAGTCCCAGGCGTGCAAAGCTATCCACAACATACCGTCCCTTCAAAGTCCTCTCCGACTCCTTTCCCTTGACTCTCTGCCCAACACCCGTCCCCTTGACTCTAATCCCGTTCTCCACCCTCCTCCTCAGCCTCTCCTCCGTGCTCTTCACCGAAAACGGCATCAGCTCCTCAACACCGTGTTTTCGCGCCAGCTTCAGCAGATCGGCCTGCCTCCTCAATGAGTAGACCGGGTCGTGCCATTTGCCCGTAACCGGGTGTTTCTGCGAGCGGAACGGCGAGGGCACTGTCAAGCCATCCTGCCCAGCGGCGGTCTGCTCTGCAGATGAAGCAGCCGAGTCGGCGGATGGTGTGCTCGAGGGGGCGGAGACAATGGCTTGTGGAGGGTAGCGTTTGAAGAATCGGGTTAGTTGGAAGGGCAGCTGATTCGCGAGCTTGGTGTATTGCTTCGCTGCCATAGGCGTTGCCATGTTGGATATAGCTTTTTGGGAGAGGCGGTAGAGCTCGTGTAGGTCTGAATGTTGCGGCTCGATATTATAATTCGCTTACTAAATTATTTTAGCCTTGCAGCCTCGTCTCCGTTTACATCAATTCTTCTATCCTCGATGGGAGACATCATACTCACGTCGATTCACACTCTCTGAACTCCGCACACTACACTCAACTTCACTCTTGAAAAGATATGGAAGACCTCAGCAATGGCTCTTGGATACCCCCTCCACCGGGCGATATGCCTCCGCCACCCCCTCCAGATTCGATGTTTCCTCCCCCACCACCATCATCAAGCGCGCCCCCGCCTCCCAGCGACCTGCCTCCTCCTCCGCCCTCGGAATCTATCCCTCCGCCTCCGGAAGAGCCCCCCAAGAAGAAGAAAGGCTGGGGCGCATCCAGGGACCGAGGACCTCTCAGTATCGAAGACATCCTCAAGAAGAAGAAAGAAGCCGACGAGGCGGCAGCAAAGGTAAACTCCACACTATAAATTACCTTCTAGTAGCGATGTTTACAAAGCATGTCTAGTTCGTTGCGCAAAGTGTACTGACGTTGTAATATCGTAGCCAAAATTCTTGTCTAAAGCTGCGCGCGAGAAGCTTGCGCTAGAGAAGAGGGCGAAGGAGGTCGAGGATGCGAAGCGGAAGAAGGAGGCCGAGGTCAGCGCAGGGTTTTTGGCTGGAAATGGCCACGCCACTTCGCACGTTAGGGAACTGTCCGAGTATTCGACAAGTGGTCGAGGTACACCATCTGTTCCGACAGGTCCCCGCGCGATGCGGAACGGCGATCCGCCTTCTGGTCCAGCTGCGGGGAGAAATGGCCACTTGGGTAGGGTTGGGGAGCGGTCGAGTAGCGATAAAAGAAGTGGGCATTCTGCACCTACGAAGGCTGCGCCGGTGGCTGGGAAGGTTCATCTGGCTGGAGAAAAAAGACCTGCGAATGGTGAGGACACGCAAGCGTCTCTCATCCGTACACGGTATATGGGAGCGGAAACCAATCTGTCGACATTTTCTGCGAAGAAGAAGAGGCGGCGGACGACCGAGAAGAAGTTTAACTTTGAATGGAATGCCGAGGAGGATACTAGCCCGGATTACAACCCCATATACTCGACACGGTCAGAGGCAAACTTCTTTGGCCGAGGTCGTCTTGGTGGATTCGCAGAGGTCATTAGTGAGAGTGGCGTAGTCAAGTACGCCAAGGCATTAGAAGAACGAGATGCAGAGGCAGGAGGTGCCCGGGCTAGAGAGATCTTGGAGATGGAAAGGCGGAGAAAAGAAGATGCTGGTGGCCGTAACTCCTTGGACAAACATTGGAGCGAGAAGAAACTGGAACACATGCGGGAGAGAGACTGGCGTATTTTCAAGGAAGATTTCAACATCAGCACGAAAGGTGGGAGTATACCAAATCCGATGCGGAGCTGGGAGGAATCGAATCTCCCCAAGCGCCTGCTCGATGTCGTGGCGCAAGTGGGATACGACCAGCCTTCTGCTGTGCAGAGAGCTGCTATACCTATCGCTCTGCAGGCCAGAGATTTGATCGGCGTTGCAGTTACAGGTTCCGGAAAGACTGCTGCGTTCTTGTTGCCATTGCTGGTATACATCTCCGAGCTTCCTCCTCTGAACGAGATGACCAAGAATGATGGTCCCTACGCTATCATTCTTGCCCCGACTCGCGAGTTGGCTCAACAAATTGAGACCGAGGCGAAGAAATTCGCAACTCCGCTTGGTTTCACTTGTGTCAGTATTGTTGGTGGACATTCGCTCGAGGAGCAGTCGTACAATCTACGAAACGGAGCGGAGATTGTCATCGCGACACCAGGTCGTCTGGTTGATTGTATTGAGCGACGAGTCTTAGTTCTGGGGCAGTGCTGCTATATCATTATGGATGAAGCTGATCGTATGATCGATCTCGGCTTCGAGGAATCTGTAAACAAGATCCTTGATGCTCTGCCAGTCACCAACGAAAAGCCTGACACAGATGATGCGGAAGACGCTCAGGCCATGAGCCGACACATCGGAGGCAAAGACAGATACAGACAGACAATGATGTACACAGCTACTATGCCCTCCGCCGTCGAGAAGATCGCGAAGAAGTATCTACGGAGACCCGCCATTGTCACAATCGGCAACATCGGCGAAGCCGTCGAGACCGTCGAGCAGCGCGTAGAATTCGTGTCCGGCGAAGACAAGCGCAAGAAACGCCTCAACGAGATACTGGCCTCGGGCGAGTTCCAGCCCCCCATCATTGTCTTCGTCAACATCAAGCGTAATTGCGACGCCGTGGCCCGCGACATCAAACACATGGGTTTCTCCTCCGTCACACTGCACGGCAGCAAGACCCAAGAGCAGCGTGAGGCGGCCCTTGCGTCCATCCGCTCCGGCGCGACGAACGTCCTCGTGGCGACCGATCTCGCCGGTAGAGGTATCGATGTCCCGGACGTCAGTCTGGTCGTCAACTTCAACATGTCGAGCAGTATCGAAAGTTACACGCATCGTGTGGGCCGCACTGGTCGTGCTGGCCAGTCTGGAGTGGCGATCACGTTCCTGGGTAACGAGGACGCGGATGTCATGTATGATCTGAAGCAGATGCTGACCAAGAGCTCGATCTCGCGTGTTCCGGAAGAACTGAGGAAACACGAGGCCGCGCAGCAGAAGTCGACGCGGGGTGGGGGTGGCCAGAAGAAAATCGAGGAGAGTTCATTCGGGGGGAAGGGGGCTGGATCTGGCTGGTAGTTTTGTCAGGCAGGAGATCAAAATGCAAAAACATACACGTGTACGACTACTCTTAGATGCCATGATTATCTAATTTTCTCCGACGAAAAGACCTGCGATCGTCTTGATATGTGTCAAGCCATACCAGCAGACCACCAGCAGGCACTCTCGGTTCCGAATCCCCCATGAAATCGGAAGCCTTCCTCCACCCAACGAAGCAACAATCAAAGTTCACCAGGGAAACAACTTTCGAGCAGGCTCGAAAGAGAGGCAGAGCGAAAGAAAGAACGAAAAGGAAAGAAAAGAAAAGAAAAGAAAAGAAAAGAAGAGAAGAAAAAAGCGTCACTCGCTTAGCGACCCCCCTCATCAGCGAGAACCTCGACGTGACTGAACCGAGCCCCCTTGGAGCGTGCTGCCGTGTACCTGCCAGGGCAGCGAACTTCACGGGGAGAGAGAAAAAAAAACCCCCCCCACCCACAGACGCGTGTGAGTACGTTGGGTGGTTGGGATTCGGGGTGAGGGAGGAGGCGGATCCGGAGGGTTTTGGCTTCGAGTATGGGAAGCGAGATGGGTGGAAGTGGAGGGATGGTCGTCGGCGCGGGTCATCCAAGTCGGTATCCACGAACGCTGCTCGCCTCGCGCAGTGCCGGTTGTGCGAGTGAGGGGGTGAGGAATCCTGGGTACTGCGTGTACGGACGGCCCGCTCGCGTACATGCAAAACACAGAGCATCGCCACTCATCATCTTCTCTACCACTGCCCGAAGTCGTAAACAAACACCGCAGATAACCTCCCCCCCGTCCCCCAGATACTCCAACACGGCACCTCGCCTCCACACGCTCCCTGCCTGTCCCTCATTCCTGAGATCGAGATATCGATCCAGGACGCGACGCTTCTCTGCTCCGTGCCTTCGTGATCTTCTACTCCTAGCGAGGCGAGAGCGCTCTGTAAATGAGTTTTGAATATCGAGAGGGAGGGGACGTGGGGGATGGTGATGATCGTGAGGATCGTGGCGCCGTTATTGAAGACGCTATGACAGATGGTATGAGTTGGATAGGGGTGTGTCGAGATCTAAGATATTTTAGCCGCACTTCATATCATATCATATCTTCGGGGAAAAGAGAACGAACCTTCACACTCCCCCCGACCACCCCCCACCCAGCCGCCCACTCCACGCTCGCTCCCCGGGGCAGCTCGCCAACCTCAGCAGTCCAGAACGGCGGTACCGTCTCTCCTCCCCCTTGAATCCCGCCAGCCACAGAAACGACCTCCCAATCTGGAACTATCGTCACTGCGGTCCCTGTGCCGCGAAGCTCCATGCCTGCGTAGTGCTTTTCTTCCCAGAGATCTCTTTCCTGCTCTCCCTGCGCCCCCTCGTCGTCTTCTCCATTGCGCTTGGTGTGCAGCAGTCTCCACGCCTGCTTCAAAATCCGGTGTTTAGCGGATACAGAGAGATGTGAAGAGGTTGTGTGGGGGATATAAGCCACGCAGCTCGTGAGCCACGAGACGTGCATTTCTTGCGCTATACGGATGAGATGTTGCAACGACAGCACGGCTTGCTTTTTGAACCACGCTTTCTCTGTCATCTCTTGGACGGGAAGTTCCATCGTCTGAGGAACTAGTGGGATCTGTCCGGCGATACGCACTACATGAGTCGGTGTTATATCCGGAGTTGAGGGTGAGAGAGGCAGGGGGACAGAGGTAGCCTGTGAGTATGGCCCGATATTGGCCGGTGCCCAGTAAGAGCGCGATTGAACGTGTAAAGCTCTCCCAGTATAATCCTTCTGGGTGCTGGGAGGTTTGTGTATTGTGAGGTGGATAATGATGGAGATGTTTGGAGGGAGCAGGGAGCCGCTGGATATTGTTATCCGGGAGGGGGGATTGGGGGCCGTGAATAGAGAACCGTAGATCTGTAGATGTCAGGCTCGAGTGGCTGGGGAAAATATTCCCAGAGAGCGTACCGTATTGATTGAGGAGAAGTCTTTCATGTAGCGGAGGATGATGACGGTGGAGGTTATGGATGTCGGCGAGAGGGAAGCGAGTTGCAGACAGTTTTTAATCTGAGATATTGCTCCGCTGGCTTGGCTGGAGATGGATTCGGCTGGACTTTTCTGAGTGGCTGCGACAGTCCAGTGGAGCAAGTGCCTCGAGCTGCTCTGCTGAACACCCCGTGTTGAGGACGGCGGGAAAGGTGTCGGTGTTGACCTTATAATCGGGTCACCTGAGTTTAGCGAATCCTCTTCGTCCACTGCAGCCAGAATCTTTCTGAACCTCAGCTCCAGCAGATCAGGGACCCGAACCTCTGTCCGCGAACTCTCCTCCTTCATGATAACTTTCGCTCCAAAAAAATTCAACCAAGCCACCCCACCCCCTTCCCTCACAACCCTCCTCTCTCCCTCCTCGACCACAATCCGTCCCCTAAACAAGTATCCAGGCCCATCTACGACCAGTGTCTCGAACTCGCCGCCCTCACCTAATGCAGCCCCATCCCCATCGCTACCGAACCTCTTCATCGCCTTCTCAACCCTTCGCATGACCACCGGACTAGCAACATTCTGCCACAGGAAACTCTCATCCAGACCACCGCTCGCGACTTTCACAATCCTTGCATCCAGAGCGATGGAATCCATGTCTTCTAGTAGCGAGACCTGGGTGCCGGGTGGCAGGATAGGGTATTGCCATAAGTAGGAGAGGGGCGTAAGGCCGAGCCGTAGGGCAACGGATTCGATGCGAGTGCGTTGGTAGGTGGAGAGGATGGCACCTGTGCTGAGAGCGTTTGCTTTCGGATGCGCTTTTATGATTCTTTTCAGCAGGGGGAGTAGGGACTCCGTTTCGTCCTCGTTTTGATCCACTCGTTCCCTCTCCGAGCTGTTGGTAAACCCATAGCTAGCCCCAGTCTGCACAGCGGCACCCATAATCGGCTCGCGATAAAGCGGGATACCAAGGGCTTGCTCGTAACAGGGAATCACCGTGTGGCCGACGGTCTGATACATGAAACTATTGAGATCGTGGTCTTCTTCATCATTGCTTACCACGTGATTCGATGCGGGAGGAATTGGGTAGAGGTTCCCAAGGGCAACGACTTGATGCCCATTTTGGAGACAGTGGAGGATGGAGAAAAAACTGTCTTTGCCGCCAGAGATGAGTGCGATGACTTGGAGAGAGTTAGCCATTGCCTCGATAGCTCGGGAGGGGTTGCAGTCGGAAAGATCTGAGTTGTGGGAGCCTGAGAGCTCGCGACTTGACCTGTAGGTAGCTAGCTGTAATCTCGACTAAGATGTTTCGTCGAAGACTTCAAAGAAAAACGTTGGCGAGGTTTCTCATAGGATCAGGCATTGGCTGGTTGTGAAAAGGTTCCAATCGCTGCTGAACGGTGAGGCCTGACAGATAAGCATACTGGAAAATCTCTTATGTTTAAAAATGGAAAAATCTCATCGAGTCAAGAAAGAGCCGCTGCGGGGTAATATCGGTTCCACCAGAATGTTGCTGGAGGGAAGATCAGTCATAAGACCACTCCGCGATGAGATGCAGATGTTTTCTATTTTAAGATGAATTTCATGGGAATGCAGTCTGATGATGACATAATATCACGTGTCGCCAATTGCAGATGGTCACATCAAGTGGGAGCAAATGCCTTTTGGTGAAGAAATTCGACTCATGTACAAAACCGCCGGAAATCTTATGGCCAGCACAATCTACGAAGGCTGTGAAAATTGTGCAATGCAGAACAAAAGTGAAGTACAGTAGAGCCAGCTCCCGTCGCACAGTGGTATTACAGCGAATGTCAAGAATGCAAAACCGTCCAACCGTTTCATGTCGAAAGGGTACACGCCATCACCCTTCTGATCCAGATCATCACGCTAAATTTACACGAAATCTTGAAAGTGAAAAAAATGGTACAAAGAAGAGAAAATCGTAAAAATCGAAAAGCAAGACTTTTTAGGTGGGAACCCCCTGTTCCCTCATGACAGCGTCAGGCCGGCCGTGTGGCCCCAATGTTCCCTAGATACCGACCGCGTAAAAGATAGCGTTGGTGGATTATGAAGAGTGTTTCCATGGTTCGTGAGATTCGTATCTGGCGTTTCCGGCCTCAAAGGGTCTTCACATAGAAAGTCCTGACTAAGAAGAGCGCTTACGCTTCTTGCGAGCCTGGCTGTCGTGGCTGGAGCTGCTATCTGTAGAAGGATCGGTATCACTTCCGGAGACACCAGCAGCAACACGGAAGAGAATGTTGCCCATTGTGTTGATGTGCTCGCCCTCACTTGCCGACTCCGGGTGATCACTTGGCAGTTCGCCATCTTCCAGAACCCCCATGACGATTGCACCACTGCCGTGGGTACGGGCGTGTTGAGAGAGGTTGTCGCTGCGGGAGAACTTCTTTCCACACTCGTGGCACTCGAACGGCTTGTCATGGGTGTGGAGAGAGCGGTAGTGTCTCTTCAGGTGTTCTTGGCGTCTGAAGCGGCGGTTGCAGATCTCGCAGACAAAAGTCTTGGACGGATCTTCGGTCAGAGACTGCTTGCGGCCTCGACGGTTGACGGAGGTTTGTTGAGGGGTACCGGCCACATCAGAGCCTGTGCCGGTGTCCACCTCGCCGTTGGTAGTGGCAATGTTCTCAGAGCCAGATTGACTTGGGGCGGAAGATTGCTGCTGCTGCTGCTGCTGCTGCTTCTCCGCGGTGCTCTCCTGAGCCTCGGTCTCGTTGGTTGCGTTCATTTTGACCGTGTACTTGCGAGATCTGACAAGGTTGTCAAACTCAGAGCTGTCCTCGTCACAGTGAGCCTTCTTGGTCTTTTTAGTATTCTTCTCCGTCTTGACCTCAATCTCGGATCCCCATGCGGATGGGCTGGGTAGACAGGCAGTCGCAAACTGTTCGGAGTCTTCTAGGTCCTCGAAATCTTCGAAATCGTCTGGGGTGATGAAAGGCTCGTTTTCGAGAGTGACAAGTTCGGATCCAGAGCACGTACGTTGTCTCTTCGTGCCAAAGAACTGGGCGTTATCCGTCGAAGGAAAGTTGACTAGACCGTTGACGAAATCTTCCTCCGAGTCGAGATCGGAGAATGGATCAAAGGCGGGCAGGCCGTGATGGCTGGCTGTGGCGAAATCGAAAGTCCTCGTAGGTATTTCCAAATGCTTACTGATGTCCTCACCCTGTAGCATGAATCGATGCTCTTCGTCGTCGCCGGCACACAGAGTAGGCAGGGTAGGGAATTCCGTGCGAATGGCAGATGAGAGCAGCGGTGGAGTCGGCGTGGCCCCAGAGCCGACGGTGAGGTTGCGCGGGTCGCAAAAGTCGAGATCTTGCTCAGAGACGACAGATCGTGGGTATGGAGAAGGGCACGGCGAAAGCGAGGGACAGGACGTCGCAGAGAGTTGCTCGCTAGCGTTCCCGTTACTCATAAGCGAGTTAGGCTGGATGAACACTGGGCGGAATTAGTCAGCGAACCGTAATTTACCCGCCTGATCGAGTGCCGCATCACCCAAGCCAGTCGATTAATTTTGCTTCTCCGTCGCAGCCGCCATATCACATTGCATCGCGAGATGCGGCTTATCAACCCTGAAGTCAAGACGTACCTGGAGTCATGGGTGGAGTTCCGCATCGCGACCACTCGCCTGCCAAGTTCTCGGCCTGCACATCGCCTTGGCAGCCAGCCTTCACACCGTCTATTCCCTCGAGTCCGAGAAAGACAGCGTTCATGGGTGTAGGGAGAATATCACCGCTCGACGGGCTGCCAGTGACGCTGCCAGATGTGGAGAGCGGCGGAGTTGACGGGTAGTAGTACATGTCGTTCTCGTGAACATCAGAATCGAGGATCATTCGCGGGGCGTGTTCCTGGAGGATGATGGTAGGCTTCTGTTGATGATACAATGGGCGCGGCGATGCTGTGGTCGTCAGGGTGGCGGGATACCCGCTGCTGAACATCTGAGATTGCATCGGTGGCTGCGAGCCTGCTGAACACGGTCTCGAATATATTGCGGTCGAGGGCACTGGCTGCATTTGAGGGTAATACATTGGCACTTGCACGTTCACATGAATGTTGTTGGGCTGCTGCGAGAAATGGCCGTGCTGACGGTTATCGGGCTTCGGATCTGGAGTGTAGTAGAAGAAGGGCGTCTGGCCCATCGTTTGGTGATGCTGGGCGTAGGAGTCCATGTCGATGGCTTCGATGATGAATTATGCAGCCTGGCCAGTGTCAGTCGTGTTCTGCGAGCGCGCCTGATTATCTCTTGGCCTCAATCTTTTTCACCACGTACTTGTCGATTGTGAGCTATGGATCCGCACAGTTGATTACGTTTCGAAGCGGTGGTGACGTGAGTTTTAGCAGACCGGGAGACGTGCCGACACGAATACGGCTAGAGAGTTGATGCTGAAGAGAGCGAGACAACAGTAAGAGGATGCCCAACCTGTCTTATATCCGGTTTGCTGATAACGCTGATGATACATATGCTGATGGGGGAGTTGAAGTCGACCAAGTGGGTTCTGGAAGGAGTATCGACGGGACGTGGTATACAGAGCAGGAATGCAGAACAACAGCAGGGTGCCAAAGGAAGGTGACGGAGGATGATCGAGGGACTGCGAATCACGAAGACGAGAAAGAGCTCAGGGCGAGAGGTAAACATATATATAAAAGACGGGCTCGCAGTCGTCGATATATTAAGAATGGGAGGTGGTCAACCTGCGGGAGCGAACGACCATGCGGGTGACGGGGCCCCTGGCATAAGATACTACTGTACTAGTACTAGGGGCACTAGGCCGGTCAGGACGACCCGACCAGTGTGATAGAGAGGCACAGATAGGGCCCAGAAGGGACTACCGCTGCTGGTCTCAGCAGGCAGCGGGCAGGTCGAACGACCGGGGGGGGGGATGCATTTTGTGACGGTGGAGGGAGGGTGGACGGTGGATGGTGGAGTCTGGCCGCTTGGTGTTGGGTGGAGCGGCAATTCCTCTCTCCACGGAGTTGTGTTCTCGGACCGGACTAGTGCGTGTCGAAGTGGCAGAAGTGGCAGAAAGGGCAGAAAGGGCAGAAGGGTGCGGATAGATAAAGGTGGGGGTGGGAGGAGCCGGTCTGGTGGAGACGGGCCCAGGCACAAGAAGCAATGCTACTTTCGAGGTACAGCGCAGTACCGCTACTGCTCCGAGTACACCTCGCACTACGACTAGCCCCCCAGCTAGGCGGGCCAAGACAGGCCTAGGCTGGGTGGCTGTAGTAAGCCACACTCAGCTGTCTAGCGGACCTGACCCGGCCCTGCTCTCTACTCAGCACCATGGGACTTGCCACCTTACCTCTATGCCCTTGCTCTGCTCTGCTCTGCTCTGCTCTGCTCTGCTCTGCTCTGCTCTGCTCTGCTCTGCTCTGCTCTGCTCTGCTCTGCTCTGCTCTGCTCTGCTCTGCTCTGCTCTGCTCTGCTCTGCTCTGCTCTGCTCTGCTCTGCTCTGCTCTCTACTCTACTCTACACAGGTGCAGGCGGCCTCCCCACTAAATAGAGTGCCCACGCCCGCTCCATCTGTCTGGGGGATGTCGGCAGGGGCGGGGACGGATGGGCGGCTGGGCGGCGGGGCCTGAGATGTGTGATGTGATGGGATGGGAAGGGTTCTTGCTTTGGGTTTGGCGTTGGGTTTGACTTGGACATTTGGATTTATTGCACCGGGGATGGGCTGACTAGGGCCGACGACTAGGGCCTAGAGTCGAGTACGAGTCCTGAATAGGGCCTGCTCGGAGAACAGTCCATGACATTTCCCCTACACCCGGGGAGCATCCAGGCCATGGGCGGATATACGAAGTCCTCGGTGCTCTCATGTTGGGCGGACTGTCGGCCTCCCCCAGAGTACGCATTGTATTCCAAGTACGCAGCAGCGGGCATGCAGATTGCCTGGATACAGCCGGGAGGCGGGCTGCGGCGGTTCGACGCTACGTCCCATACATAATACCGACTACGTACCTAGCGATAGCAGAGCTGCTGGAGGAGGCTGGGTGTTCCGGGACCAGGCCACGGCCAGCCACGAGAAACCGGATCAGGATGCCTTACTACGCGAGTACGCGCACTGTGTAGCTAGGTAGAGAGCACTCGTTCGCTCAAGAATCTGCATCGACGCGACTCGACGTCGTCCGTAGAGCAAGCCTTGGACACTGGAGAATATGAAGTCTCTTACTTGGTACGACATATCATGGCGCCCTTGCTATTGGCGCGCGACCGCCGGGATCTTCTGGCTCGAAAACCTTCCTCGACGGCCGAGTGCAAAAGCAGCGCCAGCCTTTCCCCAAATTAATCCTCGCACTACGACGAGTCTTCTCACTACTGTACAGTCGAAGTACGAGTAAGACTCCGGTACTATGTGCACTGTACATACGATATTACTTTGCTCTGCATCCTCGTTGTGCATGCATGCATAGGCCCGCGCCATACCGCAAACGAAATGAGAGCATTTTTATCCATACGAGCCCGACTCGTGTCTCCAATTCGTAGCTGCCGCCCCCCCCCCGGTGCGTGTCCGGACTACTCTAGGTTCATACATCGTGTCTTTCTCCTCCATTGAACGCGAGTTTCGGCCTCGCATGCAGCAGAGCCCGTCTATCTGAGGACAGCCTCATCAAGATGCCAATTGGTACGCGATTCTTGGAAGCAGGACCGCTGCTCCGAGGGACGCGCGAAGACGCTCAGGACTCCAATCTACGAGAGCAGCAGACCCTCATGCAATATTGCAAATGTGCTATTGCCTCACCGCGATCGCTGTGATGGATCGTGGTGGAGAGGGAGAGCGAGAGCGAGAGAAGAGATACGAACCCGACGTTTGGCACGCCCGCAGGAGAATGACGGGTGATTCGCAATGTTCTCCTCTGTTGCGCGGCAATCATACGGTTGTATCATACCTACGAGTGCCTGTTTCAATCACTTGAATATCCGGCCATTCTCGCTTGGGAACAGGGAACTGCAAGTTGCCTCGTCTCGCTTACACAGCCGCGAGAACTTTTTAAATAGAACCGGAAAACATCCACATGCTCCATCATGCTATTACTTGCGCGTACCGTTATACGCCAGCAGCGGCACGATCCCGTTCTCATCCAACACCACACAGCACAGCCTCTCCAGAAGCCCAGGCCTCTTGTTTCCAGCTTTCATGCGATGCGGCGATTCAGGACAGAAGCAAAAGCATACGCCGAGCAGCCTCTCCACCCTTCGCCCTACTTTGGACGCATCCACGCGACAGGTCTCCTGGGAAAAAGGCTAGGTGGACGGATGACGGGAGACGGTGGAAGAATGAAACTTTTTCTTTTTTTTTTTTCCCTTCCCGGACTGTGACGTTCTCATTCTCATTCAACGTGGTGCAGCCCGAGCGGGCGCGAAACACGTTGATGACCCGACCTCTGGCACTGCAAGGTGCCTCTCCCACACGCACATTGGATGCTGTGAACAAAGAAAAGCAAAAACAAAACAAAGAAAGAGGGACTCATGCAAGTAACAGTACAGCGCTGCACACGGGTAGAGCTGCAGTCACCCTCGTCCAGGGAGATGTCGGCCCTCGGATTATTGGCCACTGCCGCTGCGATCAGACCGAGATTCCTGCTTTGCCTGGAGTCGCCAATCGTCCCAAGTCCGCATTATCGCCCCCCCCTCCACATGAGCGTGACCTGTGACCACGACTAGACGATAGTATGACCTCAGACGGTCCTGGTGCTGGCTATCGATAGGAAAGTGAGTTTATTTATTTTCAGCCCTGGTCAGTGGCCCCGTGCTCGCATGGAGGATCAGAACCCTGGGGCCTGAAGTTGTGTGTGGGTGTGGAGAAAGAGAGTCTACCGAGAGTCTACAGAGAGTCTACAGAGAGTCTACAGAGAGATGTCTTTGACCCACGAAACCCGAAACGACCGTCGACCAGCCACAAGAGCGGATGACGATCGAGACACGCGGGTGGGATGGCGAGGCTCGCGGGTAATGTGAGTCTTGAATGTGAGGTGATGTGATATGTATCACCGTCCCACGCTTCTCGGCATCCCGTTGGCAGGTTCAGGCGCTCGAGACCATCATTTGTCACAAAAGGTGCCTCGAGGTAAGGTGATATGTGCTGCTCAGGTACAGGTGCGAGGACAACACACCGGGCCAATCCGAGGCACACATGTCTTTCGGCTGCCGGTGGCTTTCTGCAGGAACCAAAACATCTCTTGGAGCGGCTTACCACCGTCCCACGCCCACCACGAGGACAGCTGGGCGCTCCCCGAAACTCGTCGTTCGGCTCGGCTCCACACCGTAGAGCAGAGGGCGACTCGAGAGGGAGGAACAGCACTGTCTACACTCTCCGCGGTACTCTCGTCCGAACGGTAGACGGATGGACGAATGGGGAGCTGATCTATCAACCGCAAAAAGAAAACAACCGGCTTCTGATCGTCGCGACGGCGCCAGGTACCCTTACCTGGCACCCACCCGGGCCTCCCGGGCGCTCTCATTTGCAGATTTTGATCCGTTGGAGAGTACTTGGTATACACAATACGCGTACACCGCAGAGCCCGAAGCGTCCGAAGCGCTTCGATCCGGTGTTTGAGAGTTTATGGGATGGCCTTAAGCGTCAAAGATTGGCCTTGGCTTTCCCGACCTCGGCAAGGTATCCTGACAAGCCGTCCGCTCTCTAGAGTTACGGTCCTGTGGACAGAGTGCTCCAGGTAGGATCTTGCAGTCTCTACAATCCGGCGGTCTTCCTTGCACCCGAGGCCGGGGGAGGAAGGATTCTGAGATTCTGAGGGGG
>JAENRP010000042.1:79311-90875 GCA_024741835.1 Diplocarpon mali | reverse complement strand
AGCCTCCTCTCCTCTCCTCTATCTACCCGATCCGCAAACCCAACCTCCCCCCGGCCCTCATAATCAACAAGCCCCGGCTGACGGGCCATCCCGAGCGTTTCAGGTCCGCGGAAGACGGAGGAGAGGGCGAGATGAGTGGCGGGCGCGCGGTCGGGGTCCGCGATCGTGTTTATGCACTTTTCGCATGAACGAACCTTTGGATCGGGGGTGGGGAGGCGGAGAGACGTTTCTCTTCGTACCGAGTCGAGGAGGCGAGGAGGTACTCTGTGAAGGCGTGCAGCTTGTCTATGCTTCGATATTGTCTCGTCGCGGCAAAGGGGCTTCGCGAGCGGGCTGGTGTCAACTTTCCTCGGCCCTCGAGCGACGCAATTGGGGGTGAAATGGGCTGGCCGCTGAGGTCGAGGTGCGCGCGGGCCCGTCATGCTTGGAGATGGGTGCTTTGTTGTGTGAGGGATGCATGCGACTGACCAGTTTCTCTGCCGAGAGTCCCCGCGGTCGATGTTTTTCCGGGCGTCGAGTACCTCGCCGTCCAGGCCCTTCCGCTGACCCTGCCCGTGGGGGAAGAGGCGACGAGCCCGGGCAGAAGCAGACGCGGGCTTCGATTCTGCGTCGGGAGGCGCCGGTGACCGCGACATCCGGTAACTTGCCTACTGCTCTCACGTGCGAACCGAAGATGTCCATCAGGTTGTCGTGTTCCCGGAACATGGTCGGACGCGTGTCCGCGGTCGGGGGCTTGGAATGTGCGAGTCGGTCAAAAGGACTGTGGTGTATATGTGGGAGATGTGTAGATATGTGTGTGTATATATGTGTATATTTATATGGATATGGATATGGGTATGGATATATATATATATGTATATGGATATGGAGATGGAGATGTGTAGATATATGTGTGTATATCCGTATATATTTATATGGATATGGATATGGATATGGATATATATATATATGTACATGTTATATGTATGTGCGTATATGTATATGTATATGTATATGTATATGTATATGTATATGTATATGTATATGTATATATAAATACAAATATATGTCCATATATCCACATATCCACATATCCATATCTATATGCCTATATCCATATCCATATAATATATACATATATACACACATATATCTACACATCTCCATATCCATATCCATATCCATATCCATACCTATACCCATACCTATACATTCATATACCTGTTTACATATGCGCTGCTCCCCTCCCTCTTCCAGCACGACGCCCGGCGAACTGCGTCGCTCGGTATCGTCTCTCGCCCTCCCGTATCGACACACCGTGACCTCTTCCCGCTCTCCTGCCGACTTTCCTCATCGCCATCGGAAGGGGCTGGGGCCTCCGCACGAGCACGACCGGCGCCAGCTTCGGTGTCGTGCCGTCGGCGGGAATGTGTTCCAGGCACGAGCTGACACGGCGCTGGGGATCCCGAGACTTCTCCACCCGGCTGCTCGCACGGGGCTACGAGGACGCCCACGTCTGCCCGGACGGAGCACCGGGGCGAGCGAGAGCCATCGCCGAGACTCGTCGGGGCCGATTGCTTCCCGGCACAGCTTGGAAAGGGGGGAGATGCCGTCTGGCAACCCGCCCAAAACCGACGTCTCCAGCGGGCTCGTTCGAAACCCCCTCCCCCGTAGCAGGCCGACCGCAGCGATCGCGAGCCCGGGAGGACAATCCAGATCCGACGACGAGACCTGCCCCGCCGCAGAGCCTCGAGATTCCTAGCCATCGCATCATCCCACACCTCTCCTCGTCACGTTCCCCCCCCCTCTTCCCCGTCCCTCGCGCGGCGGCGGAGGCGAGCCAGCACGCGGTGTTCCCGTCCGAGACCCCAAGACCAGACCGACCGGTGAGCCATCTGACCGTAGCCACCATGCCCATCTCCGCGTCCCCGCGACAGACAGCGAGCCGGTTCAGTTCTCTGCGACGAGGCCACCCGCACGTCCCGGGAGAGAGTCTCAGCCACGATCCAAGTACATGCCGAGGGCTATGGACGGATTGCCCCCCCTCCCCCCCCCCTCACCGCCGCGGCGGGTAGCAACAAACACGGCCGTCGAGTCTCGCCTCACGACGACGCCTGAGGGGGGGCATCTCACAGCGCCCCTCCCGCGGCCCGGGACGTCTCCGTACGGCCTGGCGGAGAGCTACACTCGTGACCTGTCAGAAGCGCAGCAGTCGCAGGGTCATTTGGGTCCGGATCGCATTTCCAAGAGGGGGGGGGGGGGAGAGGGCTGCACCGGTCCAGATGCCGGAGCACGACATCCGGGGAAAAAGGAAGCGCTCTCCATGCATCTCTGCTGCCGAGTGTCCAATTGTCGTTCGAGCTGCGCGGCTCTCGCGTACGAGGGGGCAGGCCGTTCCGCTGGAGGCAGTTGACGTGTCAGCCAGGTGATTTGGTGCCAGGCAAGGCGTCGTCGGGAATTAAGGAGCTCGGCGCCTCCGCCCTCCCATGAAGTTGTCACCATGGAAGACAGCGGCAGGTCGGGTCGGGTCGGGTCGGGTCGGGTCTCGGTTCCATCCAGCGAGGGACGGCGAGTAGCGGAGAGGAGGCCGGCCGTCGCGCCGCACATCTACTCCCGGTGCGAGCCTCGTGCATCATTCGGCCGACGCCTAGAAGCTTGTCTCTTTGCGAATCATCTCTTTCGTCTATGGTTGGTAGTGTTATCATCATGGTCATCTCATGGTCCTCCCATCGTCTTTTCGAATGGTCCTCATCCTACCGGTTTCAGACTCCCATCGCCTTCTCGAATGGTGCCCTGCTACAGGTTTCAGACTCCCATCTCCCTCTCGGATGGTCCTCATCCTACAGATTTCCTCATCCTACAGGTTTCAGACTTCCCTCCCCCGTCTCCCAGACTCCGATCCAAAGCAGCCAGCCAGCCAGCCAGCCGTCCCCCTCGAAATCCGCTCTCCCCGACCAAACCCACACACCGCTCCCACCGCTCCCACCGCATCCAGACCGATCACCTCTGCCAACGAAGAGATGCCCAAGAAAAGAAAAGGGAAAAAAAAATTAGACCAGAGCAGAGCGTCGGCTGCCAGGTGCAGACGAGGGCAAGACAAGGAGCGAGCAGGACGCACAAGCCGTGCACCAACCGACCCCCTGGCCATGCATGCGTGCATGCACGTATGCGTACTTGCATACTTGCATACCTGCATCTTGCACACTTACATCTTGCACACTTGCATACGTGCAGACTTGCCACCAGCACCTTCCCAGCTTTCCATCCATTTGCCCATCGAACGCGGTGTGCCTGGCGAGGCAGAGGCGCAGAAGGGGGAGGGGGAGGAGGAGCAGCAGCAGCAGCAGCAGCAGGCATGTTTCAGAACGCTCATTCTGCTGCGCCTCGGCCATTCCTCCTACCATCAAATCCTCTACCCTCTCCTGGCCTGCCCTCGCACGTCGCTCTGCATTGCAAGACGGAGGATGGCCGGACGCAGACGCCTCGAATGAATTATTTCCCCTCCGCGCCTCACGAGTCCCGGGTCTCGACGAGGACAGCGTCGGTAGGGCTCCTGTCGGCGGTGGTGGCCTCGCATCCTCTCCTCTCCTCCGTCTGAAGCCCGGATGCGGAGCTGGGAGTCTACGGGCAGGTAACCCGGCAAGGCTGTCAATAGAAGGATTGGTATTGCTGCTGTCGCTCGCGCCGTGCGGTATCACACACCTCTCAGATGCGAGCTGGCCCCCGAGATGCGCGCTGGTGTTCGTGTTTTAGGCTTCGCAGTCACCCACGCTGGAGCTCTAAGTTCTTGGGACTCGCGCTGAAAGTCAGAAGCACCGAGGGCGTGGGTGAGGAGGGGAGCAGCGGGCGAGAGGGGGAGTGCGAGGTTTTCCGAGGTCGGGTCGGGTGCTGCGCAGCGAGCTCCCACGAGGGGTCGTGGATCGAACATGGAGTTTAACGTTTGGCACCTGCAAAGGGAACAGGACATGAGTAATGCTCTTGCTTGGGACCATGTCTGCGGAATTCGCACGCCAGCCTTGGCCATAGATCGCGGGCCTGCCCAGCTCCGTACCCTCTCCCTCTGCGCGCTGGAGGCTGTACCTGCGCAACGGCTCGTCGTCCAAGATGGCTGAAGCGAGACGCATATCCGGACGGTCACCTGGATACCCGTCCGACGACGGACAAGAACTTGTAAGCTTCACCCCTTCTTCAACTTCATCCCCACTCGCTCGCAAGGCCAGTCCGCACGCGTCGGATTCCCATGATCGACTACGCCAGACCACCTTCCCAAGGCTGCCCAAGATCAATGCCACCACTGGGAACGTAGACACACGTATCCCTCCCCCTAGACTGCCTCGTACGCCAAGAGACGAAAGGTCAAGGGTATGCATGAATATTTAAGAGACTGAATATTCAAGAGACAGGATATAGAGCGACCAACCGAGCGGAGGTGCGAACCCTCTTCTCTCTATGGAACCGTATTTATACGTAGCGTATATAGCGTATATACTCTCGATATCCTAATATGCTATTATATAGAATATAAATATATATTCCTACCCTTATACTACCTTTTAAAGAGAAGAGAGAAACGGTATCTATTTATATTTAAAATATAAGATAGTTAGCTGCCTTATCAAAGGTATAAATTCTTACCTTTGTAAAAACCGTATTTATATATATATAGCGTATATACTCTTAATATCCTAATATGCGATTGTATAGAATATGAATATATATTCCTATACTTATACTACCTTTAAAAGAGAAGAGAGAAAAGGTATCTATTTACATTTAAAATATAGGATAAGTAGCTGCCTTATTAAAGGTATAAATTCTTATCTTTATAAAAACTGTATCTATATATATAGTATATACTCTCGATATCCTAATATGCGATCATATAGAATATAAATATATATTCTTATACTTATACTACACTTAAAAGAGAAGAGAGAAAAGGTATCTATTTACATTTATAATATAGGATAAGTAGCTACCTCTTTGCTTAAAGGTATAAATTCTTATATCTTTAAAAACTATATCTATATATAGCGTAAATACTAGTAATATCCTAATATGCGATCATATAGAATATAAATATATTCTTATACTTATACTACCTTTTAAAGAGAAGAGAGAAAAGGTATCTATTTATATTTAAAATATAGGATAAATAGCTGCCGCTTTGCTTAAAGGTATAAATTCTTATCTTTATAAAAACCGTATCTATATATATATATAGCGTATATACTCTTAATATTCTGATATGCTATTATATAGACCATAAATATATATTCCTACCCTTATACTACCTTTAAAAGAGAAGAGAGAAAAGGTATCTATTTATATTTAAAATATAGGATAGGTAGCTGCCTTTGTTTAAAGGTATAAACTCTTGTCTTTATAAAAACCGTATCTATATATAACGTATATACTCTTAATATCCTAATATGCTATTATATAGAGTATAAATATATATTCCTATACTTATACTACCTTTAAAAGAGAAGAGAGAAAAGGTATCTATTTACATTTAAAATATAGGATAGGTTGCTGCCTCCTTGCTTAAAGGTATAAATTCTTATATCTTTAAAAACTATATCTATATATATCGTATCTATTCTCCATCTCTACGTAGAACAATCAGCCGCCGCGGGAGACACCACAACCCTTATCCGGGGTATCTCCTACGCACTCGCAGACGCTGTAAGAGCCTGCATGGCGCGCCTGCACGGCCGAGATCAAGTCCTTTTGATTGTGAAATCGCCAACCCCTCGGACGAACCAAGCCAGAACGGAATTCTTCCCTCTCCTCCACACTCTTGTATGAAGGCTAGGTACTTTCGCCCTCTACCTGCAGACGGTCGGGTTATGTAAGTCTGGACCTGCAAAGAGAGGAGAGGCTTGCGAGAGGATGTCCGAGGGGAAAAAGGCAATCGTAACACCAACGGCGGAGGAGCAAGAGGGGAGGGAAAGGGCAGATATTTCAACGGGTCTAGAGGGCGTCGATGAGAAGGGTTGTCGTCGAGAGCTGCAAGACACGTTCTCGTAGCGTGATGGAGGTCTGTCCTGTCCTGCATCTGCTGCTCTCTGGAAGCTACGGCTCTGCTGCCGAGGGGACGAGTCGAACCAGGCTAGGGCTCTTGGAGAGCTTTGGAAGTAGGGTTTCTGTACTAGTCTTTTGATGAATACCGTTCGCGTGCAACCGTTACTCGCGTGCTTGAAGATCACTTGGATCTGCATGCTTGTGATTAGAGGGAGGGCTTGAAACAGATATAAAGGACACGGTAGCTTAATAATGGTATAAAAGGATATACTAGCTTAATGAAAATATATATAGGATAAAGAGAAGGCTTGAAAACAGATATAAAAGAACACAGTAGCTTAATAAAAATACATAAAAAACAGAAAAGCTGGAAAACAAATATAAGAGAACATAGTAGCTTAGTAAAAAGGCATAAAAAACCAGAAAGGCTTAAAAACAAAGATTAAAGAACACAGTAGCTTAATAAAACGACATAAATAACAGCAAGCTCGAAAGCAGATACAAAAGAACACAGTAGCTTAATAAAACGACATAAAAAAACAGCAAGCTCGAAAACAAATACAAAAGAACATAGCAGCTCAGTATAAGTACAGACAGAGAGGGCGTATACTCTACAGCTCTATAGCTATTAGAGACTCTCCTCAAGGGCCAAGTCGACACAAAGGGCTATAACCAGAGCGGCCCTACAGAGAAGATGCTCGACGAGAGAACGGGAGCACCACGCGGGGTTCCCATACCCTGGCTCTTCAGACTGTGCAGGGGAGATCAAGTCCCGCTATTGCAGAGATGACATTCTGCGTTTGGGGAGATACAAGCACTCTGGTCGGTGTATTGGAGGAGTAGAGAATCCGGGGACCCCCTCTCTATACACCCTTCTACGTTCGACCTTGCCTGCGGTTACTGATGGCATGTATGCTGGTCCGCAGACTGCAGAACCGAAGCCTCGTCCCGTGACCCGAGGATCGCCTCGCGGCTACGCTCTGTGCAAGAGCCGGACAGGTCGAGTCCGGATTGTACCTTTACACCTAGAACTACTGCAATAGTCGGATGATAGTTGGAAGCAGGATGAAGGCAGGTGATGGTCGTAGAGCAGCGGAGAAGGACGCATGAGAGAGCTCATACAAGCTGACAAGAAGGGTCGGGGTCGAATAGCTGCGAACGAGTCGCAAGACGCTTGCCAGGCAAACAGACAGCCGCAGTCGGACAATGAGGCCTTCGCAGCCAAGGACAGGAGAGGCAGGCTAGGCCCAAGGCACCCCTGAGATGACGTCCAAGACCAGGACCTGGAGCGCCTCTTTTCCACCCAAGGTATTGAAGGATACTCCCCTCTCAGGGAGCAGGCAGAGCCCGAGCACGGGGCAGGAAACGGCAAGGAGTCTCTTATACGGATCGCTTTATATAGATTATAATACAACTGGAGCGTTTCTTAATTAGGTCGTATAGGGTATGGCTAACGAGGCTACGTAAAGGAGGAGAAAAAGACGTTTGGTGCGAGGAAGAATATCGTCGCCTTTGGGTCAAGAGGGCTTGTCCTAGCACGAGGCGCCCAGAGCGAGCCCACCCCCTCGGCACCGTTTCCAGGATATACTTGCTTGCCTGCGACCCAGAGAGCGGGATGCTGTTCTCTGTCTGCAGATGCTGTACTGGTTCTAACCTGTGTCGCGTAAGCGGAGAGCGCCCTAGGTGGGTCGCGTGCAAGAACTGGTAGGAAAAAAGTGCCTGGGTTTATCTTGATTCGAGTATACCTACCGGCCCTGCCCTCCTCTGACAAGAGCCCAGCCTACACCTCGGCCGAGGGCTATCCGCTCGAGGTCCTAGGCAGGCTGGATCCATGCGGACAGATAGCGAGAGCCGCGCCCCAGGAGGGCTGTCCAGCTTCTTCGTTTGCGCCGAGGTCGAGGTCCCCCGCCGAGGCGCATCACGAGAGAGACGAGTACCACGCACCATCAATCCACCGCCTCCGAGAAGCCCGGGCTGGATCTGGCTCTCGGGTCCTCCGCAGCCGACAGGGCGGGATCCCGGCGTCGCAGCCTCGGAGAGAATCCTGCCGCGTCGGCAGCTGCGCCGGACGGACTCGGGCGTTCTCGGCATCGGCACGGAGCACCGAGGCGGGAGACGACGGGCCGCTACCCATCTCCGAGATCCTCCATCACCCGTCGATGCTTCGAGGAAGCCTCCAAGAGCCGAGTGAGCGGCGACGGGGGCCTTTCTCTCGCTTGTGCTTGTCGGCTGGGGAGCTTGGGAAAGGGGGGCGTGGGTGCCTGTTGTTTCTTCTCGTGTCCTGGGCTGCTGCTTGGGTGGGTGGGTGTTTCCGTCGATACCCGTCCACCTACTTGTATACATGTGTATGATGTGTAGAGACCTACTTGTACTCATACCCACGTATGTAGACCGTGTTGTCTGGGTTATACATACATATATATACACATATATACACACACACCTACCCGCTCGCTGCTACACATAGACCCGCCCACCTACACACCCACCCACTGACACCCTCACACATCCAAGCCTTTCCGAGCCACCACCCACCACCTAGCGACGTGTCGCGCACGCAGTCTAGACCTCAACCAGTCCTACCATCCTACCTGCTTGCCGACCCATAGTTCGCAGGTACCGCGGCGCCGATGCTTCTCAAAACAGTCACATTCTCGGTCGAACCATGCTCCAGTACGTGACAAGTGGATCCCCGAGGCCGTCCGTGTCGATTCCGATCCCGACGGGTATGCCACCTTGGCCTTCTTCTCCGAGTGATGCGAGATGTGCCGATACCCAAGAGCATCCCGGGCTTCGCTCGGCCGAGTCCCCGTCTCGCCGGGCCCTCGACGTTCTCCAATCGCCTCTGGGTCTCTTCCCGCCACTGCAAGACTCGGAGCCGGACTGCTCGCTCTCTCCCAGTGTCAGACCTCCACCCGGCGCGAGAGAGTCCGCGCGAGGCCTCTCGCCCGACTCAGGTCACCCAGTCCGTGGGTCGGGGGTGGCGTGTGCGCGCGAGCCGGGACCCGCGACGGAGCACTCCGCGCGCTCACCAGCGCAGGTGGGGTCGGGGAGGGATCCAGCCGGGGCGGGGGGCCGGACAGCACCCGAGGCCGACGGCGGCCAGGGTGGGCGGTGGTGATCTGAGTGGCATCTCTCGCGGAGCATCCACGAGCCCGCGCAGGACGACACCGGCAAAGGTGGACAGCTCGAGGGAAGTAACCTCCGAGGATCCGGACCGAGTCGGTGCTCGGCCGACTCTTCGGGTCGGGAGACGCAAGAGCAGGCTCCCTCCCGGGCCGCGAGCCTCGCGAGCCCGAGCCGTGGATCCCGACCATCGTCCCGACCGCGGCCGCCGCAACGCCCACACCGTCTCGCTCGGCTGATGACGACCGGGGACGGGCGCACACCTGAACGACGCATCGTGTAGCCCGGACCCAGCGACAGCCGAGCAACCGTGCTATGCATGCCGGCTCGGCTGGGGTGGGCGGCCCATCGTGATCTGGCTCAGACTCAGCGTCCTCGGGGCGCTCGTCTCGTCCGCAGCCCGGCCCGGCACCTCGCCGAAAATCGCGTCCTCGAACGGGGGCCGCCCCGCGGGCGGGGTGCGGAATTCTTCGCGGCCGTCGCAGACGACGCGACCGTCGTCGCTCCCGGCGTCGTGCTCGAAGCCAGAGAAATCCGCGCCCCCGGGCCCGTCGGCAGCGCCGGCTACGAGCACCGTGTGGATCTGCTGCTGGAGGCCCAGGACCATGGACTCCAGCCGCTGGCGCGCGCGCTGCTCGGCGACGATCATGGTGGCGAGGGCGTTGTAGTGCCCGCCGGTGAGGGGCTCCTCGGTCGGTCGCGCGAGAGGACCGGAGGGCATCCGACGGACGGTGGCGGGGGTAGACAGCGGACGTGCCGAGCCGGGAGGGGCCCATTCCGCGCGGACCCCGCTCGCGGACGCAATCGGGTCCGGGGGCGGCGAGACATGCGTGGGTGTCGAGGGCCGCGACGGTCGGCTGCTCCCGCGAGACGCAGATCGCAGCTGGCTCCCTTGGGTGCTGGGGTCGACGACGTCGCTCCGGGCCAGGGGATCTCGGGACCGGTGGGGTCTCGGGACGGACGCGGCCGACTGCCGCGTGGCCGGTCGCGTCCCGGAGCGGCTGCGGTATCTCGCGGCGCCCCGCTCGGGAGGAGCTGGGAGCTGGAGCGGCCCGTCGGGTCGCATGCGGGACACGGCCCGCTCCAGGTGCCACACGCGCCCCTCGAGCTGCTGAACCCGCTGCTCCAGGCTGGCGGCTTGAGTGATCTTCATCCCGGCCAGGTCAAAGGTGAACGGCTCGGGGGGCAGGACGTGCTCGCCATGGGGATCCTCCCCGTCGTCCGGCACGGGCTCGTCGGTTTCGGGCCGGTTGGAGGACATGGGCGACAGCAGCCCGGGATCGTGACTCTCCCGCCCGTACCGGATCTCGTCGCTCCGCCGCCTCGACACGCCGCGTCTCCGCGCGGCGTCCTGCAGCTCCCCGTGACTCCGCGAGCGCCGCTGGGCGACGCTCCTGCTGGTGACGGCACCTCGCGCGGTCGGAGCGGCGTCGGCCCCCGCCCCGTCCGTGATGCCCCGCGCGTGGCTACTCGCGGGTCGGGGCGAGAGGCCCCCCGACCAATCCTGCCCATGGCCTCTCCGCGGATCCGGCAGCCAGATGCGGCTCGGCGTCGTGGCCCTCCTGGTTCGGCGCGGGCTGGCGCCGGGGGCCGCCGCCGCGCGGTGCCTCTCGCGCTCGGGGCCGGTGTAGGGGCGCAGGTCCTCGGCGACGATGCTGTGCGATCGGAGGGCGCGGTTGAACTCGTCTATCGGCCCCGCCGCCGCGCGCGAGGGGGGGCTCGCGCCGCCCGGCGTGCTGCTCTGCCGCACCGACGGGTCCTGGTCGGGGATCAGCAGTCATCCAAGTGTCTCGAGCGGGACGTGGTGGCCTACGCTCCGATGCGGCTCGGCCGGCCCCGCCCTCCCGGGCGGAGGACTGCTCTTGCGCCTCCGGCCGAAGAGTCGGCCGAGCACCGACTTGACGGAAGCTTTCCTCTTCTGCGATTTCTCCACACCCGAGCCGGGACCGGGTCCGCGGCTGGCTCGCGGGACTGGCGCCGCGGGCGGAGGCCGGGTGCCGCTGAAGTCGCCGACGGCCCGAGCGGGCGGATGCGGGCTGTCGTACTCGCTCGCCGCGGGCGATGTTCTCGGCGTCGGCGTCCCGTCCGCATGCCGAGGAAGGGCGGTGCCGGTGCCGGTGCCGGAAGCTGTGAGGGGGGACTCGTCGCCGTGCTGCGGCGAGGGAAAGGGCGGCGAGACCCTCTTGCCTCGGACGGCAGACGCGGTGCTGGTGCGCGCCGTCGCGTCGGCGCTGCGTTTCCCCGGCCCGTGGCGGTGGCGACTCATGGTGAGAGGCTGCGCTGGCCGGCTCTTTGGTCTGTCAAATGATCACGGGGCGAGGGAGCAGATATACATCGGTCGGACGATGCGGGAATGGTGCGACAGGGAGGCGGGTGTGGTCGAGCGGTGGCGAGAGCCCATCCGGGCTGGTGGGAGTCCAAGGGGGGGATGG
>JAENRP010000042.1:0-69802 GCA_024741835.1 Diplocarpon mali | reverse complement strand
GGGAAGGACCTTTCCCCCAGGGAGTACTTACGTTGACCGACGGCTGGACAGAATTTAACTTTTCAGGATCCCAAATGAGGCTGACGAGGATTGGACCTTCCAGGAATCCTCACTGAGATGGTCAAGGATTTTTGTAGGTTATTTGAAGTCGAGAGTAGGGTGACCGGCCTATTGATCTGATCGCGCGCGCAAGGGGGGGGGTCAGGTGAAGTCGCTGTTCCAAAGGAATGTGGTAGAGAGAACCGTTTGTGCGAACGGAGACTCTCAAGTTGGAGGGAATGCTAAGGGGAGAGGAGAGGGAGGAGGGGGGGGGAGGGGGGGAGAGAAAAGGGGTTGAAGGTGGGAATGAATCTGGAATCAAATAGCCGTGTGCAGTGGACACCAACGAAGGGGGGGGTGGGAATTGAAGAGAAGTTGGGTGAGCGATGGTGCAGGACGGAGATTAGGGGTGGAGATGGCGCCAAGACACCAGTCCCCTTTGGTGAGCGCGTTCCTGTAGGACGACCAGGGCGAGGCGGGCTGTGAGTAGCATTGTAGGAGAGAGAGACTCTGCTAAGCATTTTCGACAACTCTCCTCGGCCAGCTCTTCCTAGCAAAGCGAGTCAGAGTACGGAGATTCTTTCAGAGATGCATTGATTGGGAGGAGCCGGGTGGTTGACAGCGCACTCTCATCTTACACATTACCGTCGTGGGGGGGGGGAGAGGTCATCCAGCTTTGCTCTCTGTTTCTCCCCCGACTGAGGCCGCTGGTGGCTGGCTCCTCTGGCTCCTCTGGCTAGATTCTAAGGTCCTGGAGATGCTCCAATTCCCCCCTCTGCCTTGGACTCAGGAAGTACCGCGAGTACTGAAGTGCGAAGACCCCTCGACGTCGTTGACTGCGTGCTGGTCCTGTGTCCGAGGACTCTCTCGGATTGGCGGTCGGGGTCCAAGGCCCAGCAAAGCATGCCATGCAGCTGGGCAAAGGTAAGAGAGAGGAGGGGACGATGCTGCTTTGAGACGAGACGAGATGACTTTCTTCCGATCGGCCAATACTTCATTTAATTGCCTCGGGCGCAGAGGGA
The DNA here is from genome assembly GCA_024741835.1 of Diplocarpon mali. Taxonomy (NCBI): domain Eukaryota; kingdom Fungi; phylum Ascomycota; class Leotiomycetes; order Helotiales; family Drepanopezizaceae; genus Diplocarpon; species Diplocarpon mali. Next base: position 68,741 of record JAENRP010000042.1, on the reverse strand, counting down.
GGAGGCTGGCGAGCCGGCTGGGCTGGGTCAAGGGAGCAGCAGCAGCATTCATGGTAAGTGGTCACGGGAGCAGCAGCAGCATTCACGGTAAGTGGTCACGGGAGGCCTGACCCGTGGCCACGGCCGCAGCGACGAGGAATGAGAGTGCCGACGGGGTGAAAGGGTAATGCAGGACGGGAACCGAGGAAAAGTCAACAGGAGTTCTCTGCGCCCGCGTCCGACTCCCTCTGATACGAGTACCGAGCGCCAAGCTGTCGTCCCCATCTGATGTTGGGATGAGGTGGGGGGGGAGGATGGAGCGTGTCGCCGAGCTGGCGCAACTCGTCCAGTCCAATCCGTCCAGTCCAGTCCAGTCCGTCCAAGGGAGAGGGGGCGCGTTAGCCGTCACAATGCCCATTGTCTCGTCGCCTTCAACCATTCCTCTTCACCTCCCCCTCTGCTGATGAGATGCTGCAGTCTGCATGTGCCGTGGAGTATCTATATGAACTGCCCCAGGCTGCGTGACATCCATGGCGACCGCGAGTACCTAGGATCCCCCAAATATGCGAGGTGAAATCCGACGATATACTACCATTCCGTGCATATTTCACGCTGCTGTGCATCTAGACACTCGCTTGGCCTGCCCAGGAGTCGAGAGCCGCAGAGTTCCCCCACCAGAAAAAGCATCTCTCCTCGCACAGCCAGACCAATCTCATTGCCGCTGACCGTCACCCGCCTGGTCCCACGCCGGCTCACTCAGGACGTCGAGGCCCGACTTCACCCCGTTCCCACGCGGCAGTATGTCGACTGCGATGATTCTCTGACGTGTTATTTTTATCGTCAGCTCGATGTCGATTCCTGTCGACCCCCTATCCTCATCCGCCATCCCTTCAGCCAACCAGCTGCATCCGCCGCAGGATCCTCGGCACATCCTGCACCCTACGGGCTCGGCCGGTAGCTGGGTGGACTCAGGTCGACTGGAGCTGCGTGCTCACCCCGGGCCGAATTATGCGAAGTTCAGGCTCAGCGTTTCGCGAGATGAAAGGAAATGCCGGCTTGCACACCAGACAGGTGTGCGCCATGATGAGAATCGCGCGTGTCGTCAGCTGGGCGGTCGGTTGACGGCAGCTCGTGCAACTTGGATCTCACCTCTGGAGAGTCTGGAGAGACTGGAGAATCCGCAAGAGCCCGTGTTTGGGTGATGCCGCGTGCCGAACACGTGAGGCTTTTTTTGGGAACCAAGAACCACCCCACGAGACTGAGTATAGAGGCTGAGTATAGACCGAGTACAGAGACTGAGTATAGACTGAGTATAGACTGAGTACAGAGACTGAGAATAGATTGAGTACAGAGACTGAGCATAGAGAGCTACCTTCACCCGTCCAGAACATACAGATCCCAGATCCCGCCAGCTCGAGGCTCATCCTCCCCAGCTGAGCTGAACCCCGACGCATGCTAGCAAAAGCATTCCTATAAATACCCGACGACCAAAACAAGCTCATCTCACTGCCTCGCTGCCGATAGGTTCCGATTATATCCTACTTGACATCCCACGCAACGCCATGACCCTTCAGCTGCGTACGCAGCACGGAGAATGAATCGCATTTCACGGCAGGTGGGAGACGGCCGTCCTATCACGGCACTACGCCAGGCCGCCAGAGGAGGATGAAGCCTCTCAGACCATGGATACCATCGGGGCGCATCCAGCCTACCGTGACGGGTCGTTGCGGGAGAGGGGCTGCGGACGCCTCCATTCCCAACGCAGCTCGCTGGCACGGCTTGCTCGTCGGAGATGGTTCCCTTTGTGATCACAGCATGGTGGTGCCACCTCTCACTTGGAGGGAAGAGGGTGATCGGAAGGGAAGAAGAGGAAGAAGAGTTGTAATAGTAGAGACAGAATCAAGATAGAATCAAGATATATCAAGATATATCAAGATATATCAAGATATATCAAGATATATCAAGATATATCAAGATAAATCAAGATAAATCAAGATATATCAATACCAACTCAAGACCAACTCAAGACCAATTCCCAAATACCCCCTACTACCACTAACACAAGACCTCCTCTCGCGCCACGTAGCGGCTTCGCGGCCACCACCAAGCGTGAATCGGTAGACATCCGAGCTGCACGGCGCCGTTCCCCGTTCCCCGCCCTCTCTCTCGGCGCACACGAACAGGGAGGCGACGATAACACGCGTATATAGGATTGCGAGCCCGCTAATGCGACGCATCTCCCCGGCACCACGGCTACCTCGGGCGAGGCTGGAGAGAAGAGCAGTTTGTTTGCTGATGGTCTAAGGAAGGCTCAAGGCGGGGTGACAAGACCTGTTCATTCTTGTTTATACGTCTCAGGCGAGGCTGAGGAGAACGGCAGCTGTTTATTTCTCATTCATACATCTCTAGGCGAGGCTGATGAAAATAGCACCGATTCATTCCTACTCGCTATCTCTCCAGACAAGGCGAAAGCGAACAGCACCTCTTCGTTCCTAGCCTACACGTCCATCTCATTACAAACTTCGCAACACCGCGCGTACCCTCGAGAATCGATTAGCAGCCATTCCGCATAGCGTCACGACCCAACTACCAAGCCGTAGACCCGACGATCGGCTTCAGCTTGCCCTCCGTCGCGGCTCTGGCCGACGCGTCCTGTCGGGATACAGGTCATATGATCAGCGGTCATATGATCAGTTATATAATCAGTCATATGATCAGTCATATGATAGAGAAGGCTTGGCAGCTACTGTATCGACTCGACGCTCTCGAGTAGCTTCGAGAGAGCAAGCTTTTGCACACCGAGACAATCCAACGTATTCGAGAAGGCTTCCCCTGTGCACACAACCACCTCATATGATGCTCACACATCCAGATCGTCCGTATTCCCCTCGCCTTGCAGCGCCGGGTCCAGAGCCCGGCGTACCGTGCACCACGACGTATCGAAGCAGTCGATCGCGGTGAACGCGGACTCCATCCGCGTAGGCATAGCTAGGTAGACGTTTGGGAAGCCCGTTCCGCTCGGCACCGTGCGGAGCGATACCACCATCCCTCCCCTCTTCACGAAAGGCAAGGCAGACAACGGATCCGTGACCGTGCCAGATATGAAATCCCCCGCCTTCCGGTCGCCTGGGCGAGATCCTCCGTCGGGTAAGCTACAACCCGATCCCGCACCCTTCTCCCGCACCAGCTCCTTGATGCTCGATATCGTGCCCGTCGACCGGGTTTCCCGCTCGCCGTCGGGGATCTGCTTCGAGCATGGTCGGGCCGCGGGAGGTGGCGCTCGGGACTTCGGGTGAGGGCGGCGGCTCTGGTTTTGCGCTGCGTCGGGACGCCGACCGCGGCAGCGGCAGCGGCGTCAATGGCACCTGGGGGGCCGAGCGACGGTGGCTTCGGGAGATCTTGCGGGTCGGTCAGGCGGTGTTGGCTCCGTCGCGCGAGGCGGCTTGACCCCCGTCGGCTTGTTCTCCGACAATTTCCTTGGAGGGTGTGGAATGATGCAGCCCGGAGCGGGGCGTCATGGAAAGTCGAGTGCCCCTGGATCTTGGCTCCTCGCACCCGTTTATGTCAATGATCTCGGTAGGGGCTGGCTGTCTGGCGCACACCGTCAGGTGCCTATAGGTAGGTAGGTAAGGAGTGGTGGTGACCTAGGCCTTGCCTGGACAGGAGGGGCAGTGAGATGAGAGCTCGCGGAGCGCAGATTTCGAGTCGGCAGCTGGTAGTATCATACGCTATCCGTGTCCTGAGCACAAAACATCACCCTCCCCACAGCTCCCAATATACGCATCGTGTGAACACAAGACACTCTTGCGCTTGTCAACCCGTCTGACTCCCAGCGGGGGTCAAGTGTTTGCACTTCCAAGAGCGGCGGCCGCGTATGCGAGTGAGGGTTTGCCTAAATACACAGCTCACAGGTGCTCGAAGAAGGCCCAGAACAGGGAGGGAACATCATGGCAGCGATGGGGAGTGAAATCTTTGCTCGTGTAGAAGAAAGCTCAGGCCCAGGCGCGTCACCATGACGGCCAACACCCGCGCCGCCTCACTCGGTATGGGCTTGATTCTTCCTCTTGGGCCACCCCATCATCTTGATCTCTTCCCAGAACCCGACGTGTTTCTCTAGCACGTTCGCTTCGTAATGGTCGATAGCCGGGCGTTCCCAGATCTTGAATTGTGAGCGCATGATCGTGCCGGGAAGAAGGATTCGAGACGTACCAAGTCTGCCTCCTGGGGCTTGACGGCCTTCGTCTTCCAGTAAACCTTCCACCCGACATACAGGACTGGGCAGAGGAAGACCATGGTGTAGTACGAGAAGAACGTTCCGACGTCCCACCCTATCTCATCGTCAGCATGCGGACGCCACTCCGGGATCCTCGGCTTACATCCGGGCAAGAACGTCGCATATCCATAACAGGACACGGTGAAGACCATCGTACCAAGACCAACCCAGGCGCAGTAAGGTTGGGCCCATCCGATATACGGGAGATCCTTACGATCAAAGCCCTGCGCCTTCAGGGCGCGGTAGAAGTAGAGGTAGATCCAGCACATGCAGATGTAGTCGATGATCTGGGAGGCTTCGGTGAGATTCGCGAGCCTGTGCTCTGTTAGCAGGGCACATGGAGGAGAGCGTCCAGGGCCTACCATGTGATGACTTGTCCTGAGCTGGACCCTACTGCTAAGAAACTAAGGAAAGGGAAGATCATCGTAAGGCAGAAACACCAGATTGGAACACCCTTCTTGGTACATTTACGAAGGAACTTGGGGGCGTGGCCATCGAGTGACAAACTATACAGCGTTCGGGAAGCGCAGTACCTGCCCTCTCGTCAGTCTATGCGACAGGAGCGCTGCCCAGCACCCGACTCACACGTAGGAGTTTCCAGCCGAAAAGATGGAAGTCACCAGCAGGGCGTTCGTGATGTGAGGCAGAACCCCGATCCCAAGATTCTGCATGGCGATCACATAAGGACTCGCAGCAGCTGTTCCGGACGCTTGAGAGTCGCCAAGGGCGTTGATGAGTTTCTGGTCATTGTAGGGAATGACAATGCCGCATGCCAAGGCCCCCCCGATGAAGAAGATTCCGAATCGGAGGTAGATGGTCTTGAATGCTCTCCTCAGGTTCTTACGTGGATGGCTTGCTTCGCCTGCCATCATGGCAATGTACTCTGGGCCGACGATAGTGAAACTGATCGCTCCCGTCAGTTGGATGGTCGAGGATCGATGGAAGCACACACCGGGGGGGGGGGGCACCTACGCAGCCTTCCATAACGCAGCCAGGAACCCTTCAAACCTCCCCAACGTGCCAGTGGTAACGTATTCAGCAAATGCCCCCTAGATCGATAATATCAGCATCTGACGGGGAGGTGCCGTTGCGCTGCGAGATCAAAGTATAAATGCAGCAGAGACAGTTGCGTGAACGAAGCTTCTCCGATCTAAGCATTGGCCAAGCCCGCCACCTACTCGGTTTCAACGTCCGGCAACTGGGCCGAGGGCGTAAGATCCCGAGGAGATATCGAGTATTCAAAAGACAAGACTTACAGGCTCTCTCCAGTACCTGAATCCATATGCATCGTGTGCTGGGTTCCCCCCTACCATGGTGACGAAGGTAAAGCAGAACAGCATGATGATGAGCACCAGCTTTCCGCCAGAAAGCCAGAACTCCGACTCGCCGTACCACTTGACCGCGAAGAGATTGATGATGCTGTTCTCGTCAGGGGGCCGCTACGATGGTGACAGGCCGAATGAGAGCATACCCGTAGAGAACGATGCATCCAGCACACACTGCTGCAAGGGGGATGTCATCTCGCCAGAAAGTCAACACGAGGTTCAGGGCCGATATCTCCCAGGGAATGAGGACAGCCTCTGTTCCACAGTCAGGACGTCGCAAGGGTCAGACTGGAGACACGGGGATACCGTATAGGAAGAAATTCCACCCCAGCATGAAGCCGAATGCTTCATCCACCCACTTGCTGCCCATCCTCACGAAGCCCCCACTAACGGGCATGAACACCGCCATCTCCGCCATACAGTTGTTGACCAGAGCGAGCCAGCAACTGTACAGTGCGAAAGCGATCAACAGCGAGCCTGGTCCTCCCTGGACCAGGCCACTCCCGATACTGACGAAGAGAGCCGTCCCGATCGAGCCTCCTATGGTGATCATCTGGATCTGTCTGCCGCTGAGATTCCGATGAAGGCCATCGGGTTTGGCGACCGCGATATTGCCAACATCGCTCTCCGCGACATCGTAAGCAGGAACATCCTTCTGCGGCGGCGAGTACGTGGCCGGACTGGTCTTGATATCCGCCATGGGCAACACGTCGCAGGCGCCGTATCGGTACGTATGGAAGTGAGGAAGGCAGCAAACCAGTATCCACGGGAGAGAGCACGGGAGCTCCGCTGGTATTATCTATCCCAACGGACGGCCGATGGCCTCGCCCGAGACTAAACAAGGGGTTCTAGAACGAGACACCGCTTATCGAGAGGCCACTCCGAATGAGGTGGATAAACCCCTCCAGAGGCGCTGCTGGGAGAAGTCTGGGAAGCTGGAGGTTTTGCACGCTCCCTGTACAACGGGACGCACGAGTACTGCTGCTGATTTGCTCACCAGGATGCAGGCCGCAGGCCCTGCCCCACCGCCGAGAGGAGGGATGCCTTGTTTGAGAACAGCGTCGGGGGGCGACGGCGATGATACGGGATTGGCGAGGAAGAGGCACAAAGGCCCGATGCTGCGTAGGTTAGGGACCCGGGTTTCAGTACACGTACAATTTGGCAGCGTTGCTGATCTCGTCCCAACACCAGCAATCTCTCGGGCACCCGTAATGCTTCCCCGGATTGCTGGTCGCTCCATCCATCATGCTTTCGAAGCCGCTTCATGAAAAGGCCCCATACGAAGCATGCTCGGACTACACTGTCAATTGGCAGGCCGAGGGTGGGAGAAGGGGGGAGGGTCTAGTACCAGGCAAATACTCCTCATGCAGTGCCAGTCTTTAATCATCCTGACTTGTGGATGACTAAGCGACCCTCTGACGACTGATGGGGATTCGAGATTCGGATGGGAGGGAGAATAGCCTCCGCCCATCTGAAGACGAAGAAGAAGAAAGAAAAATCCCCAAGTTACATGATGTATACGATATCAGGATTGTATGAGAAAAACGGGGAATGTTTCTAGTGAGCATTTATCCATCGTCCGACGGGTGAGATGGCTACTAGACAGGACATACGGGTACAAGTGGTATGGCAATCAGACCAGAGTCACCAGCCGCCAGGCGTGGTTCAGGGGCATGCCATAGCCCTCAACCCGCACCTAGATCCCAGCAGCAACTTCTCCGTGTCCACAACCTCTCCTCTCACTCTCGAGCAGCCAGGCCCCTCCTTGAGGCCCGCTGGCATCGAGGCTGACCGTGGTACTTAACGCATCACTGATAACCCGGATCGTCTCGCCAGCATTCTTGTAGTCACTTTCACAAGACACGAGCACGGCCTTCTTGTTCGGGCTTGCTTCCGCAGAAGTCGGGCTGAGCAACCGCGGCGCAGACTTGATGTCCACATGCGGGAATGGCAGGAATCCTTCCCGCAGAGGAATCAGCACGATTGGGAACGTCAGCCTTTGTTTCCTGTCTTGACTCGAGGCTTTGCGGGGGATTCTAAAGTGGCCCTTTCGCTTGCCACCTATCAGCCAAGTATCGGTAGCTCCCGAGACTTCGTAGAAGAATTCTAGGTAGTCATCTTGAGGAGCGTTGTCCTCTAGTACTGGAGCAGTGTCCCATATTCTGGTGTATTTGATGGCTATGAATGCTGAAAGCGGTTGGTTCAGGGCTGCCACCGGTGCCATGGCGGGAACAGCGGGTCGTTCAAGAAGTTTCAGGTCTATTGTGCACACTACTGTGACAGAGGGAATGTCAACAGGTATGATGATCGATCGACACTTGTGAATGACATCGTCGGTAATAGGAGCCAAAGGTATTCCTGGCGTCTGTTCTTGCCACTTTTGGAGACATTGCTCGATGATAACAGCGATATCTTGGTTTTGCTCCACGCTTCGTCCGAGTCCCGTGAAAGTCTCTCGCCATCGTACCGAGGAAAGGACAGATGTTGAAAAATTACTGAGCATAGCTGTTCGCTCCAGATCGTAGGGAGAAATGCGCGTTCGCACTTCAGCAAGGACAGTTGGTATAATGAGTCTTTTATACTGATGCAAGGGTCCATTATCCAGTAGCCGGGTGAGTTCAGAGGTTATAACACCTTCTATCTCCTCCTCTAGGCAGATGTAGTCCAGTACTAGCGACAAAGACGACTCTGGCTCGTTGCGAGAAGTTGGTCGCAACTGTAAAGGCATCTTTGTGATTTTATAGAGAATCGAAGCTGGCTGGCGTGGAAAGACGATAAGAGGTTGACTGAATGTCGTACCGCCGTGGACTTCGAATATCTTGGAGCCTTCTAAGTTGGATCCCAGTAAGCGCAAGGGGCTAGATGTAGCCGAGGAGATTGTAAACTTCGATAATAAAGCTTTGTGCTTGAAGACATCTTGGACGTTCACACCCAACGGAAGCATGATGGACACTGAAGGTGTTGTAGTAAAGGAAAATTGGCCATCGTCGGTCGTGTAGGATATCTCCAGCTTTAGAGAAATATCATTGACATCGTGCTCAAGATTGAATGGCATTACTATCTTCGCAGTGGATCCCAGTTCCATCTTATCGAAGCGGACAAGACCAGACTCTATATTTTCCGACAGCTCGAGAAATCCGCTAGCGACCTTGGCTTCACTGGTCTGTACTCTTAGCCCAGCGGTTGCAGCTCGAACATGAAGCTCGCCGCTATTAACCTTGTTCCAACCAGACGAGAGCTCAATTTCGAGGAAGCGATTGCTGTCAAGATGCATTTGTCTAGATGCGAGAAGCTTGACATCGAAGGCCTCGGACCTGTGATAGACGAGAAGCTTCGGGCATTTGAAGAAGGCTGCAGGCGGCCCGCTGGCAGCGCCATGTTCAAACTCCAAAATTACGTTATTAGTTTGGAGAATGATATGGCTGACAGTGTATGTGCCTGGAATGATCACCTTAAGAGCATTAGCACACGTACACCAAAGAGCATAAGTCCACCCACATTACTGTGTACTGACAAGCTCACGGTTCCCTTCTTAAGAATGAATTCGCCATCCATTTCAAGCCATATATCTTTGGTCAGATCACCGGTAAGGGGTGTCATTTTGACTTTCGCTTTCTCGATTGGCATGTCGTCGGTCAGAAGATAGAGTAATCGGAGATCAAGCCCGAAGCTATCTTTTTCGGAATGGTATTGAACATTGCTATCGACTTCAGCGTGTCCGCAAAAATTTTGCAAAGGGACACGGAAGTCATGTTGCAGCTCTTTCGTGATTTCCAACAGCTCGGGGACGTATGACACGGCCAACATAGCTTCTGGACTGAGAGTACTATCTCCGCCGCTCTTCAAGGTGGACTTTCGATGTAGCCTATCTTTTTCTATCACCGCGGCTTTTGAGAGTAGTTTCAACACGACCCTCACGTATTCTTCCTTACGTTGCAGCTTCTTTAGACATGTTGCATACATCACAAGCATTGAAAGCTCGACCTCTGACCAGCCGCTCTCGCCATAAAAGGGTGTCATGCGATACAGATACGATGCGGCGGCAGCATAATCGCCGAGATAGTATTTGAGAACTGCAAGATCAGCCATACTTGCTTGGACAGATTGAACATGGTTTGCCACGGTATAATGACGAAGTGCTTTATCTGTCAGGGTCTCGTAAAGCCGGTAAAAGTCACCTTTGTTGTCCAGTGCTGTTCGAAGCAGTCTGCTCTCTATTCCGTGAGAGGATGGTGGAAGAACGACTTTCTTCTCGGCTTCTGATGAATCTTCAAGATCAACATCTTCCATTTCGCCGATATCATCGCCACCCTGCAATTTAGCCATCTCTATCCAGCCGACGCTCCAACCGCGCTCCTTGCCAACCTGCACAAGAACACTTCTTGATAGTAGATAAAGCTCAGCTCTGTGTGCAGCGAGATCTTCCAGACCAGTCTTTAGGAAAGGCGATGAAGCAGCACCTTGTTCTGGCACACTTGATCTCCGCATCCCAGGGAACTTCCCTGGACTGGGTGGTTCTCGAGATTTCGACCGCAAGGCAAGGGAACTGCTTCTGGCAGGATGCATCATTGTCTTCGGCTCAGGGATGACCGCTTTGGGCTCTTGTCCATCCAGGCTCATAGGACCGCTTGGAGGGGCCAATGTTGACGGTGGAATAGGCAACGATTTTGTAGACGTCTGAGCAAGTATTTGTTGAGCGATCGCAAACACAAAGGATGCGACCATGTTGTCAATTACTTGATCCAGGACGGGATCTGAAGAAAGGACATCCGCCTCTGCTTGCTTGTCACCTTGTCGGGACTTCCAAATATCATCTCGCATGATGCCCGATATTGTTGACATGAAGTCCATCGACCTTAGACATACTTCGCCGAGGACAGAAAGGTTCTCGACATCCTCTGAGGGCTGAGAAGCAGGTCGCCGCGCCGCAACGCCTTGCAGACTAGATTCTCGTTGTTCTTTGAGTTTCGCGAGGAGTTCCTCCTGTGAAGATGAAGCATTAGCAAGACGTAGCAATAATGTGAGCTGCCGCGCGAATATGTAACAACGAAAGTCGAATATTGAGATGTCATTCGCGAGTATGAGCTCTCGGTATCGCTTTCTTGTGGCGTTCAAAGGAATCTCGTTGACTTCGTAATCAAATTTATCGACCGTCGATTGTAAATCTATCGGGCCGTCCGTCTCCTCGATACCATCCGAGCCTGTCTCTTTGATGATAGCTATTCTTGCTTTCTCAGCATGCTGCTTCAAGTCCTCGGTGAAGGGTAAAAAAGATCCTCCATGTTCTGCGCCAGACCCAGTAGCACATTGCTCCCTCAAGATAACATCAAGCCCAACAGCAAGCTCGTCGTATCCGACAAGCCCATCTTCGACAAGTCCAACACTTTCAAAGCCTCTCGCAAGGCCTTCTTTCAACACAAAGAAGGTGCAAAAGTTCCACCCCGGTAATGATCTCTGCGCATCTTTCTCCCGAATGTCCTCTTCATACTGACTTACACGCATGTCAAATGATGATAGAATCTGCGATTTCAATTTGGAAATGAGGTCTAACCAAGCAGTCTCATTCTCTTGTGGCGTCTCGGTATATGAGCCTGGGATAGCTGGGACGACTCTTGGCAGCATATCATAAGGTACGTCGTTGATGCCAATACGAATCTGAGCCACACGATCAATTGCAGACTTGGAAGAACCGTTGAAATCCGCCCGAAGCTTCTCCAAGATAGTTGACGAGCCCCCTCCCCTCCACCGCGTTGTAGACTTCTCTGAAGCAGACCCCGAACTTCCTTCTGCTCCTTTTCCACTTGTCCTAGGCTGAGTCGCCGCAGCAGTGTTGGGTACAATTACGTGAACTATTAACCACTCGTATGCATCGTGATTTTCCTGCGCAGTAACCTTCGTAGAGCTTGATGTCGATGGTGTATTCTCTTTAATCCACTCTCGGACCTGTTTCCGGGCCTGCGCCTTGTAAGTATCATTGTCGTCGCATCTTAAGAAGAAGACCTTCAGATATGGTGTTTGCCGTAGTCCTGGGATTTGGTGCCTACGCTCTTTTACAGGGCCCTTTGGGGGGCCTGACAAGGAGTCTGGTCTTTCGACTGCTGCTTGCCCCAGAGCCTGTGTTCGGAACCCATCATCTCCACTTGCACTTGAATCTTCGCTTTTGACTCTCGATAGTTTCGATATGTTTGCTGCTGCAGCAGCGTCAGCTGAGATGGGTGGGTGCACGCCTTGGGTCGATGGGACGAGGTCGATGTGGAGGGAGGAGATTGATCTCAGAGGACCAGCGTGGGATTCCCAATGAAGGTTTCGGAGAGGAAGCCGAGGTAGAAGGCCGGGAGACAGAAGCTGGTAAACTCCATATGGATCTGAATACTCAACTGTGGGTGGGGATTAGCTTGGGGCGTGCTTGAAGGATGTCTGGGAGTACTTGTTACTTTGGAGCTCGAAGATTGCTGCTCCATGACTAGTGTTGTTTTCACGACAGCCACATTACTGTGAAATAGAGAGAACGAGGTAATGCGGAAAGTGGCTTGTGACAGTCGAATCTCAGACGCATCGTTGATTTCGAGACGTATTTTGCCGTCATCGTTATCCAAATTGAGTCTAGGTCGGCGAGGGCGGTGTCAACCAGACTGGTGTTTCCCCTGGGTTCGCAACGAAACAAGCGAACGCCATGTCAATACACGATTGCCAGTCACTATTGTGCGCTATGATTGTGTTGGGTTTTACGTTTCTTTCTATTCTCAAGTAATTTTCTGCATGCTCCAATCACCTCGATGACCAAGAAGGGAGTCGAGCTTCTTCGTCCAGGAGTCTCTGTTCCTCGAGAAAACTCACTCATCTTGAGCTAGTCCACGCCGTCGATGGATTTGTTCCCGGACTCTATTGAGAACTACTGAGATCAACATTCCATCGACGAAAAAGTCAAGATGGACTTCAAGGAAAATTGCCTTGCCGGAGGCTTCACATTTCTTTCTATCTGTACTCTCTCGGACCACCTCCAAAGTTGGTTCCTCAAGGATTCCAAGCGTTGACTGAGGTACATGAAAGCTTTAATTTCACGTCTGGGTGCAGGCAATATTTTCTGAGCTTATGTCACGCATCAAATTTCTTTAGACCACCTGTCTTACATATAGTTTAGTAAATGACACCCGCGATAAAACTCAAGTGCTAAAGTGAAGATTTATGAGTATCATATCTTTATATTCATCAGCCATTCGTGAACAAGCGTTCGCCCAGTTAACCCAATACCAACTCCAACTATGCCTTAATAGCTCGGCAATATATATATCTCTTCATCCAATGCACCTTCGAGAGGCTAACTAGAAGATCCAGCACATCTGCAGCCCAGCTAGTAACAGCCAACTGAAATAACCAAGCCACTAATGACTTCACCCAGTGCTTCTTACGTCCCTAGATTGCCGCTTCAGATATAGTTGCTATCCCGTTAAGCATAAAGAGGACTCCGATGCGAACAAGAGCACCCGTGTTAAGGATTCGAGATAGGGCGTAGATGTGGAGGATGGCCATCAACGTAAAAGCTCCCAAGATACCAAAGCATTTTGCTGCAATAACTGAAATGCCGAATTTGGGAAGCACCTATCTGAGCGGCGCGTAGGCCAGGTAGGTGCAAGGTGAAGCGAAAACATTGTGCCAAGACTCTGACCTATCGAAGTCAGGGGTTCCTCTTTGGCGTTCCAAGTCTCCGCCAGACTCACCAAAATCCAGTTAACTACTAGTTCAGTAAAGCGGTCCAAAAGGCGCTGGACTGCTTTTGTAACTCAGCTGCTGCTGCATGCCCGTCAAGAGAATGTATAGTGCCAGCAAAACCTCAAAAGCCAATATCGTCGGGTGATTCTGCGGCAGCGCTTGTAAGAAGACAAACATGCCAGCGTGAATCCCCAGTTGTATTGGCTCGCTGAAGTTCTCCTGCTATTTGGAAACTCGGACGTAATTTGGAGTGAACGATTCGTAACGCAATTTGGTCAGGACCATGCATGCGAGTTTCCAGTCTGCTGGTTTCTTGCCAGCAGTGTACACTGGTATGGCGCCTCGCCGCGCCCAGGTGTCGAGTATCTTTATCGTACTGATGACAACTAATATATTCAGTATATACTAAAGAGCTTCAAGCCATGACGGAGACATACTTGCGAGGTGCTGCAGACATCTCGCAGGCCCACTCGAGACGGGCGCAATCCACGGCGCTAGCCAAACAGCACCTAGAGACAAGAAGGTAAGGATCTTGTATACTCGGTAAGCGCCCTTAATATGGAAGTATATTGAGAAGTAGAAAAGCTCAGTGGGGATTAGGAGAAAGGCAGTTCCTTTGATCAAGTCATCGCCCAGTTGTTCACAGACCGGGGGCAGCGCAATTTGCGGAGCGAGAATTGGCGAGTAGGTGACGTTCATCCTGTAGTCTTGTTTCGCAAATTCTGGAAGTAATTATAGAGCGAATCCTCGAATGTCAAGCCCTGATCAAGCTAATGGATCTCTTCTCGTCAAATCCACGAACGTTAGCTTATTCCGGTGAGAAAGCAGGTCGAGGTAGCGCGGTGCTGAACGAACAGTGAGTGATCTCGCAAATAGCAACCAAATATCTAAGACCTGGCAATTATTATATACCACTGCGACTAATCCAGACCCAGTCTTAGATCGAGATCGGCAACTCAGCGTTCAGCAGTAAACCCCTCTTCCTTCTTGTCTCCTCACCAATAGCAACGTAGGTTAGGCTATCGTGCATTAAAAGACTTCGGGATCCTCGGAGGAAGGCTGACTAAACCTTAAAAATCTGCCGGAGAATGTTCAGCTTGGCTCCAGCCACAAATTTTGAAAGGGTATCGCGCGATATGCCCAACGTATCGAGGTGAGCTCACAACTATAGAAGAAGACCTATTTACACTTATTTTAGTGACGAGTAGTAAAGTCTATATCAAAATTTGAGATGATAAGTAAAAAGGGCTTTGCGGTGGTCCCGGAATTGAATTGGATTCGAGCGTTGGCCTAACTACATTTCGTCAGCAAGTTAGCGAATCACTTCGTTGCAGGCCAAACAAAAACTACATGAAAATGTAATTTAATATTGCAAACCCAATTGAAGTCCATCTTGCAAATGACGCTAATGTAGTGTTCATTTGGCTTGCGACGAAAGAAGTACCCTGTAAAACACCTGTACAAAGTCCTATTCTACGGGGATAGGTTCGGAGATAGACCATACGTTGGATAAAGAGTGGAGGGGATGCTGATAGTGCGATGGGAGGTTGGTCCGGTAATATGGCTTTCCAAGTTGGCGTGGAGAGCTCCTTTCTAGGAATATTCATAAGGCCAATAGATGTAGGCTGTAGATAGCATGCCCAAGGTACCGCGGAAATGAAAATACACGGGCAGGCAGATCTATATATCTAAACGTTCCATAGGATCGCAAAAAATAAGACGGTTGAGGTAATGAAAAGCACTTTCCATAAATAAATATTGTACAACAGGTATTTCATCTGCGCTCCAAAATCTCAAGCCATCTACATGAGAGCACCAACCCAGTCCTGCATGTATTGAAACTCCCCATGATGCAACATTGTGCAAACGCCGAAGCCCCCACCCCATGCTCGTTGTAACGTCGCTTTTCTACTCTCATACTCAAAAACACTCTTGGAACCAGAAAAATATTGTTATACAAAAGATTATAGAGCCCTCGCTCGGTGTGAGCGATGGTCCTTTCCTCGCTTGCTTTTGTTCTTGTCTTTCGGAAGCTCCAACGGAGTGTCCTTGAGCTGGTCCCCTATTAATCTCAACAGGTACTCGTCTGTCGATTGAATAGGTTTGCCCCAGGCGTTATTCTCGTCGTCTTCGTCGACTACTTCTTCCACCGAAGCAGTGTCGTCACCAGGCGTAGGAGCGCCCTCGCATGGAGTTCCGGCGCCTGCTGGTGTTGCCGAGGCAGTCGCAGCAATCTCGTCAAAATCCGCCGCGTCTGTCTGAACTATTTCGCGCTCGGCCACTTTTGCTGCGGCTGCATCTTCTTGGTCTTCAGCTTGGGCCAGGACGTGGGATACGTTTTTGTTGTTGCCAGGCCCTCCCCCCAGGACACGGTCCATTGCAGCATTGGCGGCGGTATCACCATCCAGAAACTCTGGATCTCCGCCAAAAGCGTCGTAAACAGGCGCCTTGTTGAAGTGGTCCGTCGTAAACTCTCCCTCTTGAATGACCACATCATCCAGCATTTGCTTTTGGTTTGCCTTGCGTAGTATATTCGCTTCGATTGTGTGTTCTGACACCAGTCGGTAGATGTGAACATCGCGAGTCTGTCCAATACGATGACATCTATCTTGGCATTGCTTGTCCATAGCAGGATTCCAGTCAAGATCATAGAAAATGACAGTATCGGCTCCGGTAAGGTTGATGCCTAATCCACCAGACCGGGTGGACAGGATGAAAGCAAGAATTCGCTTGTCATTATTAAAGCGATCTGTGAGCACTTGACGCTGTTCAATTTTCGTGGAGCCATCCAGACGGAGATATTTGTGACCGTGAATATTGAGAAACTGCTCTAGGATGTCCAAGACTTTGGTCATCTGGGTGAATATCAAAGCACGATGACCGCCAGCTTCCAGTCTGCGAAGAAGCTTGGCTAAAGTCTGCAACTTACCACAATCATATTGGAGAAGTCTTTTATCGGGAAACTGTATGGATAGTCTCATGCGTGCCTCGTGAAAAGGATCAATCTTTGAGCTGGTCAAAGAACTCTGGACTGTGCTCAAGATTTTAGGAGAGAGGATCATCGAATTGATGTCTCGTGCAACTACCGGAGGCGTTACGCAGGCAAATTTCTGGATAGTCGTATTGAGAGCTTCAGACCTTGCCTCCAGACTCGGCACCATTGATATCAATGTAGGAGACTGGTTCCTCAGCCAAGTCAACATTTGGCTTCTCTGCTTTGGGCGAGGTTCAAGAGGCCGGTCATAGACACAAATAGTGAGCAAATTCAAAATATTCGCCCCATATATCGGCTTTTGCTGCCGTCGGAGAGCATTGAGGTAAACACAGTGCTGGAGTTCTTCGAAACGTCCCCATCTCAGAGCACTTTCCAGATATGTCAAATTTGACTTAGCTGTCGAGGGATCGAGACTTGTAAACGCGTTTTGAGCTCTTGTACGCTGTGTTTCACGCAATTCCATGAGAGTACGCTGGGCACTGAGAGCAGCACTTCGTGCAGTCACAGTATCGGAGAAGCGCTCGTGTTGAGTTGGGATCAAATTGAGAAATTCCAAGCTTGCTCTAGTCATGGGATCCTCGTGGAGAAGGCGTCTTCGGACGAGTAGTTCTTTGATCTCAAAGTCTGCAACAGCCGATCTCTCCATTGGGAAGGACGTCATAATTGCTCGCTCCACGAATAGATCTGGGTGGTTGCAGACTTTTCTAAGTTGCATCAAGCAGTTGATGATTGATAGGTAATTGCCACCAGCTAAGGTGTCACGGGTATCTCCACGACTCAAGAAGCCATCGTACAGCTCTCGCTGGCGTTTTGATAAGCGACAAAATTCGACGTGCTCATATTTGGCCGGCATTTGCTTTTCGACATCTGCTTTCAGCCGCCTTAAGAGATACGGACGTAAAAGTCTATGGAGCTTGCTGATGATTGCCTTGGACTCGTCATCCATTTGTTCTCGGCCATGTTCAAGAATCTGTTCTGATGGCTTCTTAAACCAATCTTGGAATTCTTTCAAATCGGCGAATCCTGCGACTCCTTGTCCAGTACCATCAGATGGCATCAAGAAATACAGCAATGACCACAACTCCGTAAGGTTATTCTGCAGAGGTGTACCAGTAATCAAAAGGCGCGCTCGAGTGTTGAAATTCAACATCGTTTGCCATCTCAAAGAGTTGAAGTTCTTGATATTGTGGGCTTCGTCAAGAATCATGTAATGCCACCGACGCCTTTTGAAAACTTGCTGATCTTGAATAACGAGCTGATAAGAGGTGATGCAAACATTCCACGCATCTTCTGACTTCCAACCGAGTCGTTTTTTCTTCCGCTCTTCTTGTGTGCCATAGTACGTCAAAATCTTGAACCCGGGGCACCATTTCTTGAATTCCATTTCCCAATTCAACATCACACTCGTCGGTACTATGACGAGATGCGGACCCCAAACTTCATGCTCACAGGCAAGATGGGCTAGCAGAGCAATGGTTTGAATGGTTTTGCCTAGGCCCATTTCGTCTGCAAGAATTCCATTCGTGTTCTGGGCGTAGAGGCCTGCAAGCCATTCCAAGCCATAGTGCTGATATTCTCGGAGTGTACCTCGAAGCAGAAATGGTATCTTGATCTTTGATGTGTTGCTCGCCTGAGGTGTGGCACTTCGAGTGACCTGACGGCTACTTTGATGAGGCTCGACAGAAGACGCAGAGTCCATCTCTGAGGTCTTTGTTTCCGCTGTCCGTGGGGTAGGTTGACTGCTACGGTCAGGACTCGTGGGAACTAAGTCTGACAATATTTGCCTTCGATTAATTGGAATGCCCGCCCTGGATGCGGCTGGCTCTGTAGCTGGCTCGGCATGCTCTGTTGTAGGCTCACTTGCATCCAGTGCTGGCCCGGGTGACGCAGATATACCTTTCGAGACCTCAACTGGAGGTTCTGTTTCCATAGCATCCTGTACAGATGATGCGTCTTCACCACCGTCTCCAACCATTTCGACATCAACCATATCAATATCGGGTCTAACACTACCAAGTTGGGCTGTCTTCAGTTCCGCAGGAGCCAGGAAACCAAGGAGTGAAGATTCTCCCGCATTATCGTCATCATCATCACTACCCTCGTTGTCCTCTTGATCGTTTTCACGATCCCCGTCGCTGGAGCCCATATCATCGTCCATATCAACCGATTCGTCGCTGTCACCAAAAGGCTCTTCCACGTTCTCATTTGATTCCTCTTCGGAGACATGGGACTGTCTGTCAACGTTGTCGTCGAGCATTGCTTCGTCGAAAAATTCAGGCCTCGAAGCGGGCAGAGCGGCATACTTCTCTCGAAGCTGCTCTACAGTCAGGCGCTCATCATCTACTATATCTATCCGAGCTACATCTTCGTCATCTTCAGACTCTGATGACGATATATTACTATCGCTATCTTCCTGCTCTGATCCAGCGTCAGAGCCGGATTCCTGGGCTGTTCCATCAGAGTCTTTAGAGTCCTCATCTGAAGCCACGTTGGAGTCCATTTGCGATCTCCGTGCCTGGAGTTTTTGGGTTGATATGTCCACGGCTTGACTAAGGGCCTTCCGTACTCGAGCCTGTTCCTGTACATCCCATTCTGCTAACCGCCGGCGATTGACTTCCACCTTGACGTTCTCAAACATGATATCAAGAGATTTGGTTATCAGTCTTTTCCACTGAGCTCTGCGAACCTCTTCATTCTCTTCCTCGATTTCTGCCTGAGTTTTTGGTTGCCGTCGACGCCATTCTACCTGGCACGCATCTGCGAATTTCTTAGCAGTGGCTCGATGCTTTTTTTGCTCGATTAGCATCAGTCTTCTGAATTCAATAGCAGCCCTGATCATGTGGTCTGCATGCGCATATTGCTGAGGAGCCGGGTCAGTGGCATCGGGTTGGTAGGCGGAGCATCTTTTCGGACTCAATATTCCCCCAGGTTTGACACTTTCCTCTGCTCGGAGGATAGTATTCGTATCTCTGAGTATTTGTTCCTGGCTATACTCAGATGGCTCATCTTCATCGTACAATCCACCATCGGCGAGGGGTATGCTTGCTCCATGTTCAAGGAACTCTTTTATAGTTGGAAACTTCCTGGGCCGTGGCAGAACAAGTGCAGGATGTGTGAGAGGTATAGTGGCAGATTTGACTCGAAGTTTGATCCGTGCTAGCAAATTTTTTGGACTAGGAACATGGTTTTCTTCCGCCTTGGGGAGCAAGGCTATTCGTTCAGGCACTTCATCGTCCAATATCTCAGTGACCCTCCCTGACCGGCGAACTTTGGCTATCCGAGGCTCTACTGGAGCTGACTGTGGGCTACTCGGAGCCACGGTCTTCTTTCTGTGTGAATGTTTCGGTACTGCAATCTGTTCGGCAGGCATGGACTTGCGGTGGTAGGATCTTTTTGGCGATGAAGGTTTCGCCTGTAATTGCGGTGAGTGTTGAGCAGGTGTACCAGGCGCGGCAAGTTTTTTTGTTCCGTTCACCAACGTAGAGGGTGCCTCTCGTGTACGATACGATGACTTGTGCCCGTTCGCGCTTCCATGTTTGCCTTTCGTTGAGTGTTCTTTCTGAGCACCTCTTGTCTGCCTCTTTTCGGATGGTGGCTGCAGTTCGAGAGGTATGTGATTTGTACGACCAGATTTTCTCTTTCCGTCCTGAGTAAATGATGTTGGACCTTCGGCCTTGATCTCTTTCCAAGGCGGCGATGGAATCTTGCCCTTCTGTTTTTGCTTGGATACGGGTGTAGTGTCTCCGACTCGGCGCCTCTTATTCGGAGGTTCTCCATCTGTGCCGTTTTCCTTAAGGTTATTTGTTTCAAGGCCCTGGTTGATGCTCTCAAGGGGTTCTGACGAATGATTTAGCTATGCGTTACTAGAGTGAGGGTTAATACGCGTACCATCCAAGTTTTGTTCCTCTGGCGCATCCGACGCGGTCTGTGTCATGACTCCTTAGAAGAGGGGGCGAGGCACTATCGAGAACTTCATGAATATTACATCTGAAAAGATAAATTCCACTTCGGAAGATGCGCAACCTGCGTGGGAACCCCCAGATGAAATTTAAGCATGCCCAGAGTTCATATGCAGTTTCTGCTGACGAAGGTATTGAATTTTGTTGAAATCCCGGTGATTAACAGAAATTGATGGCTCTACGGCGAGCGGAGAGCGCGATCAATACGGCTGTCGTGACTAAGCGAGCTAGCGTACCTCCACGTCCTCAACTTGATTGTAGCGACCATAATAAGGATTTTAGTCGGTCCACCGCGGCGACAAGTAACAAGGTATGACGATCATATTTCGATAATATTTACCTGGAAATCTGATTCTATACACAGATGCTTTCCCGGCGAATTGCAACAGCCCGTCTGCTGCGGAATGCTATTCCCATCACTCGACGAACAGCTCTCGTCCAGGAACGAGGGGCTGCTCAACAGGCAACCTCTGGGCCAGTATATCCGCGATTGGTTAGTGGTCAATATGCAATGCTATACTGAAGCTCTGGCTAATATGGAGTCTGTAGACTGACGCTGAGGATCCAGGAATGGTCAGTCCCGAAGCGTCCATCTAGATTGGATTTGACTAACCTATTCAAAGAACGGAGGATACATCAACCCGCCACCGGTCAAGCGACAATTTCGCGATCCTCATGCGGATTGGTGGGATAAACAGGAGCGTCGAAACTACGGAGAGCCGGTTCACGAGGACAACGATATCTTGGGCATGTTCTCACCCGAGGAGTACACACAGGTGAAGCCGGGAATGGGTCTCTTCCAGATAGGATGCTTTGTGGCGACTTTCCTTGGACTTTGTACTGTCGTGGCAGCCTTTTATCCAGACAAGCCTTCCGCGCCAAGGGAATTTGAAGGCGGTCTTGAGCGGGAACTGGGTGGAATAAATGCCGTGAGAGTATGTGGCGTCGAAATATCTAGATTGCGGCAATCACTGACTTCTACTTAGGCGAGAGCTCCGGGTGACGCATAGGTAGCAGATCGGCCTAATTTGTATATACGAAAGCTGATTTAAGTGGAAGCAATTGAAGGCTGGACAGAGCTCTGAAACCCTATTGACTAGTCGTGAGGGCGTTGAGACTGGAGATGATGCCTGAAGTTCGAATTAGCTCGGACACATTCAATCTTTATCTATATGTCAACAATATTTGTGTAGCCGGGGCTCTCAATTTCAGTATTAGTCTTCCGCCTTTCTTTTCTGAAAATCTCTAGGCGATCGCTGATTCCTTCCTACGCTGCCCACCCCTTCCAAAAATGACATGGTACCTTCCGTCTGGTGCCGAGGTCATTGATTTCACAACCCAAGGTGCTTCCGTCTCGATTCAATTTCACTCCATGATCGACGACCGTCCTTCAGTTTCGCTACATTGAGAGCTCTTGCTCACCACAGTATATGGAAAGAGACTTGCATTCATTACAAGATGCGCTACCAGAATTGGGACGTTCTTCTGTTCCCAGACCAGTTCAAAGTCCCTTTGCAGGAATTCAAAACATCGTGCCAGGTCATTCAGGATCCGGGTAAGCCGCTTCTGTCAACTTGAATCTTCCAAACTGAACCCGAAATGCTGACTGAGTGACAACAGAGTCACATAATCTGCAATCGAATCCGCTTCTTCTTCCTACCGTCACATCTTTCGTGCCTGGAATCGGTGCAGGAGCTGCGTTTCGTGTTTCTATCCATTGCTGGCAGAACCCTGAAGTCAGTCGTTATATCCAGACCTTGAAGAAACCCACAGACACCGTAATGTTTGAAGCTCGGCTTTTCATTGACGGGAGGCTCGCTGGGTACTTATCAAAGAATTACCAGCTCTTGGCATGGGCTAACGTCCTAGGTCCAAATGGTTCAATCAACATGGTCCATGGCCTACTATCATTGAACTCAGCCTTGGTAATCAGGGCAATGTCATTGCGTGCCTCTCTGGCTGACATCCATAGATCTCGACAAGCACGGCGAATTCGAGAAGTTAAAATGGCCAACCTTCCACAAGGAGCTTCTGTCACAGAGCTACTGGAATCCAGGCGACGACCTGGGTCGCATCAAGATTATCATTTCAGAAGGCTTCTCGCGGGAACTGCTAACCTATCCTTTTGAACGGATTAAAAATATTGTATCCTTTTCATTCCAACACGCTCCTTTGGGTGAGTGCGAACCAGGCTCGTAATATATATGCAAGAGGTCTGATTCTAACTTTCCCACCTGATACAGAGGTTCTTGAAGCTTCCTCCATTGCCTGGCCAAATGCTTCTATGTGGCGCCAAGTATCTCTCCTGGGACCCTATGTGCCACACCAAGTTTCTCCCCGACAAGGAAGTGACATTGAGGCCCACAGCCATTCTCCGCGTCACGGGCAGCCGTCAAACAGGCCATTATTCTCAGTTGTCCCTGCTATCGGCTCCATGCCACCACCCCTGTTCTCTAAACAGCCAACTATTGATCCATTCGTCGAAACGAGCAACCCGGCGTTCACTAACTGGCGCCATATTTCAAAATCCGACACTTCTATGCCAGACTATTCGAGTTCCAACACGCGTACAACCAGTAGCCGTCAGTTCTCGGACCCAATGCAATACGAAAAGACTGGAAAATACGAGTCTATACAAATGCCGGGTGCATTTGAGTCTCTCTGTGAGGCTCTACTTCCGGGCGGGGGGGGATTCCCTGCTGTCCCGGTCAATACGCCCAACAATGGTATCGCAGACCTGCTCAATGCTTCTCCAGGAACGCGTCATGAAGTAGCTCGCCACACTTCGTCCAAGATGGCCTTCGATTTCAGTCTTGGTAAGGCGACATTGATTCGAGGCAGCACAGTTTGACTAAAAGTTCTGTCTAGTCAAGCCGGAGACCCAGCCAGTGTCTACCTGTGCTCCCGTTACCGAAAAACCGGCGAGCATCTCGAGTAGTGTCAAAAGCCGAAAAGAGAATATCCAAGACTCGTCTTTGGTTACTACGGATATCAACCCTGTCGGTAACGAAAACGCTACTCGGAAAGTCAGCCAACAATTTGTAACGATCAGCCCAGCTCAGATAACCGAGACAGGTGCTACAAACAAAAACATCACCCGGAAGCCTGGTCAGCAATCAGCTGCACCAAACAATTCGACCGATACGTCAGCACCCGCACCCGCAGCGCCATCCTCTGCCATCGTGGAGAACTCAATGCGTAGACTTAGCCAGCCATTTACGACCACAAATGGCAGTAATAAGAGACAGCGAGTCGTCTCTGCTGCAGCTAAAGCCATCGATGATGAGGACGAGCCCAGATCTTCACCGTCGAGGGCTGCCTCGATCTCCGTGAGAAAGACATCGCAAGCGAGTGTGAGAATAGACAACAAGGAAAATGAGAGGGTAATCTTGGGTGGAATCCAAAACGTTTGAGATGGGTTGACGCACCCTTTTCTGGCACATGTTGTTACTCCTTCTAACCCCTCTCGCGGGATCGAAGTATTTAATAGAAACCTGAATCTTTCCCCGACAGTATCTGTTAGAGACGAGTTGGTTTTGTCTGTCGCACTGGCACTCTCCCATTCAATGCAAGAGCGTCTATTCATGAAAGTGCTAGCATTAGATTGTTATTGTACAATACATGCCTTGCTTGCGATATCCTCCTGTAATCGGCATATCCTTACTTCTAGCCTATCCAACCTGTTTCTCTCCGTGTGTGTTTGTGTGTGTCGTGTAGCTCGATGATTGTGGCTGTGATTGCATCGAGCGTATTTGGCATCGAGCGGGTATGAATGAGCAAATAACAAGTTGAAGAAAGACAAGACGCCAATCGCTGTATGCCACAAGAGTCCCAGATTGCCATTACCACGACGGCATCCTCCGAATCGACGGGGGATGATGAGAAAGAAACTGTATAGCCAATCACCGGGGGGGGAGGGGTCGAGGCCAGTACGCCACACGCTATGCTGAGACCCTTCACCTGATATATGGAAGGTTTCCATCCGAGCTAGCAGAAGATGTAGCCTTGCTTGGCTGATGTTGTGCTGGTCATTGATGGGGGGGGCCGGGTGTGTGTTGGTTTTGGTACAACTGATATCATTCTCTCGCTTCGGCATTGCCTCTCCAAATTTTCAGAATCCATGGTAGTAAATCCATGGTTTTTTTTTCTCGAATCATGGAGCCCGAGGTGAGGCGAGGTAAATAGAGAATGCCGATTTGGATGAGAGGAGGAAGACAAGTAGCGAGGATTTTTCCTTATTTCTTGCGACTCCCGGCGGCGCCGGTAGCCGTTATCTTGGACGTCGACATCAGGTCTCCGATGTACTTCTGCAAGAACTTATTATTGCTGTCCAGCTTGTCGTGCTCTTCCTTCACGGCCTCGATACGGTTGAAAATTTCTAAGAGCGATTTCTGAAGGATCTTGGCATGCCTGTGGAGATCGACAGTCAGTCCCCGCATGACCATTTCGATTTAGGAAGCTGGGAGCGAGTTTGTGCTGAGGTTTGGATCGATTTGACAATCGGGCGTGCGAGAGGGAAAGGTTCCATTGGGTGTTTTGAAGCAGGGAGATACGTACTCGTTCAGCTGCAATTTGGCATCCTCGCTCATCTTCTCCAGATCCTGGCTACTCCTCCGCGGGCTCATAGCCCGCGCATCATCCGCATCGAAAACCTCGTCGCCCTCCTTCAGCTCGACGCGCGGGTGCTCGCGCGGTACAATGATGGTCCCGCTGCTCTTGCGCGAATGTAGCCTCGGGCGCTTGGGCGAGGTGTCGTTGCTTGCTGGTTGCGGATGCGGATTGGGGTAGCCACCGTCTTCGTGTAAGGAGGAGGTGCAGGAGGTCGTCATCGAGAGCATGTGTGTCGGCGAGATGGAGGACATTGTGTGTCTATTCGGGGGGAGTGTGTCACGAGGCCAGCAGAAGAGGCTCTGTCTAGCTGTTGTACCTGCGTGGCTGCTGTAGAGAGAAAGCAAGGCTCGGGCCTGCGTGCCTTTGAAAATGGTTTCGTGGCGCGACTTGCAAGAAGCGCACTGACGTGGTGTATACTGTGAGGTTCGGTCCTATCTCGAGGATGCAGTCGAGATCGAGGGCGAGCACGCGAGGAGGGACCAGGGACAGAGGAGGCACAATGGCTCGATGGATGGTGGTTGGAAGGCCAGCGGTGCGTGTTGGCAGCGTGATCACGGCTCCTCTGATGTTCGCAGAGTGCCGAGGTCGGTGGGAGAGCGAGACTGCGATGGGATGGGATGGGATGTGATGGGATGGCAATTGCAGTCGCCGGAGCCGCGAAGGTGGGAGATGTTGTGTTGTGGCAGAGTCAGAGGCAGAGGAGCTGGTCGTCAACGAGGTCGAACATTTGCACATCAGTTTGGGGCCTCTCCACGCGCCTCCACGGCTATTGGTGCGGTCATATCCCGTACAACCCTGCAAATCCCTGAAGAGGGGGGGCGTGGAGGGGAAAGAAAGGCAGGTGGCGGGGCGAGGGGGTGTGGCTCGAGCGGGGGTGGCTCGAGCGGGGGTGGCTC
Source organism: Diplocarpon mali (assembly GCA_024741835.1). NCBI lineage: Eukaryota > Fungi > Ascomycota > Leotiomycetes > Helotiales > Drepanopezizaceae > Diplocarpon > Diplocarpon mali. Next base: position 42,993 of record JAENRP010000042.1, on the reverse strand, counting down.
GAGCGGGGGTGGTGTGACTGGAACGGGAATTGAAATTGGAATTGGAATTGGAATTGGAATTGGCCGATGGGCTGGGCGCTGTCGACGGGGGGAGGGGGAGGACTTTTGACAGTCCGACCCGACTCCTCGGCACCTGCTATTTTGCCTGCCGCGCATCGAGCGGAGAATGGCTGAGTCGTCGAGCATTCGAGTGTTGGCGTGCCGGCGGAGCGACGTCTGGATAGCTACACGCTCGGGTGCGGCTGCAAGGAAAAACGACGCGCCAAAGAGATCCGAGCGAATGAAAACGGCGCGTCAGGTCGGACGGAGTGGCGTCTATTATCCGCCACTCGCCGTACGCGAGCTTCGGGAGCCGAATCGTCGTACAATGGGCCATCATCTCTCGAGCTCGTCACCCTTCCTCTCCAGCTCGAAGGCCAGTTCGGAGTATTGCCCTCACCACTCGTGCGCAGTCGTGGTGTATCTCCGACGGCGTCGATACCGTCCATCCCCTTGGTCTCTGCTTGTGCCGTGATTCCGCGACCTGACCCCTTCCCACCCCCGTCGAACTGACATCATCGGCAGGCTCAGGGCTCAGGGCTCAGGGCTCAAGGGCTCAAGGGCTCAGGGGCGCAGAGATCAACATCTGCTGGTCGCCGCCATGGCTCCGCGTCTGGGTAGGCCGCTCAACGATCAGCACGCCGAATCGCATACTCTGTACGGTGTCCACGGAGTGCATCAGAATGGGCGGGGCCACACTTTGTGTCCCGTGCCGAGATTGAATCCTGTACCCGGTATAGAGTCAGTCGGTCCTATGGAATTGTCCCCGGTAGAGTCAGTCGGTCCTATGAAATGCCTCGATAGAGTCAGTCGGTCCTATAAAATGCCTCGATCCATTCCTACGTGCAGACTTCGGTGACAAGGCCCGGCCGCTACAGGAGAGGAGCTACAGGACAGGAGATCCCTCGATTGTCAGCGCCTTCTTCCACCCGGTCCATGGGATTGATGGCTTCGAGGCCGAATACCATCTTCGTTGCCGGGATGGATATGCTCCACGCTTCCAGCCTGCGGTGGTATGGACGAAGTCGGAGTCGGCCTTGGGGACATCCCGGCAGGTCAAGCGTCGGCCAGATCCCTTTCGAGTCACGTTTGACGGCAAATCACATTCGATGCAGATAAGTAATCATGATCTTGTGGTCACGTCACCGAACGAGAGATTTCCCGTTAATAATCCTATCATCCCCCCCCCCCCCTCTCATGCGTTTGGCCAGCCGTGGGAGGCGAGAACCTGGCCTCGGTCGCCCACTTGCGAAAGGTTGACAGCTCGGTACGAGAACTGATAGCTGCGGATCGGACGACCCAGTGTAGACGGACCCAATTCGATGCATCTCGTCTGAAGGCGGGGAAGCCTTGCGGCGGCTCTCGAGACCTTGCGGCGACCTGACCGCACCCGAGATACAGCTCGAGAGCAGCGGGCTGGGTGCACATCTCCATCTCGATTGACGGCCTTGTGCACGGGAATTCCTCCTGTCTCGTGCATCACAGGACAGCAGAGGACGGCACAGTCGGCCGGGGACCTCACTTGCATCATCCCGAGCTGCTCGATTTGCCCCGTGGGGCATCGTCTTCGGCCTCGTGACCTGCACTCTCCCCCCTCCACGATGCAGCCAAAGGCTCCCCCTCCCTTGATATGCTCTCCCTGATCGACCTCCCCCATAATCAATCCTGCAGGGACAAGTCAGGTCAGTTGCATGAGACGAACCTTCCTTACGCGGCGGGAATTGTTGGTAGCACAAAGTATGCGCGCACAAGGGGAAAGAATTGATTCTTGGTTGTATCTTAATTGTTGGTTTATTCTAAGAGGAGTTGGAGAGAAAGAAGTTAAGTAATGCGGCCTATGCCAAGGCTTTGCATGTGACCCTCCACGTGACCGATGTTCACTCTATCCCTACAGAAATGTTCCGGGGCACAGTCTCTCGTTGCGCCGCTCGAGTCGGCCTTGTTTCAAATCACTCCCGAGTCGATGTGCCGAGTCCTTTTTTTCGCGACGGCAATCCATACGGTGCAGCAGATCTCATACCAGCTCCGGCCAATCCATACGGTGCAGCACATCTCATACCAGCTCCGGCCAAGCATGCTCGGGAGAGAGACACGGCCCCTGCACGCCTTGGGAGCTCTCACGGCTCACGCGTATTGCACAGCACCGCACTGGCTCTGCTGTCTGTCATCGTGGCTGGGCCGGTCGGGTAGCTGCGCTCCTCCCAGAGGATCACGCGCGAGTGGCTCTCCCAATTGCCCCATGGCGTCCAGTCAAGTCCTCGGCGCGCCCGTCTGCTCGCGAACCGCGGCCTCGCCCCGAGCGCTTCGTGGACTCCCTTCGCGTCCTGCTCGACGGACGCGGTTCTCCGGAGCGTGGCCTCGTCGTGGGTCGTGGGTCACCGGGAAGACCAATTTCCTGCTCGCACCTCGCGCCGCGATGCGAGGAGATGCCTGTCGTCTCGGGCTCCGCACCTGGGGCCACTGGGTACTGGTGGGAAAGAGATGCGGCGGCGTCGCAGCGAGGGAGCCGGTTCCTGGTCGGCTGCATGCTGTGCAGTGCTGAACGGTAACGGGGGATTGGCGTCGCGGGGGCGTGATGGCAGCGGGGTCCTGTGCTCTGTTCAACTCCAGCTGTGAGCCTGTCGTGACGAGTCGGCACTCGGGATGGGTGTTTGACGTGGAATTGGAAGCACGTGAGTGTTGTAGTCCAAGGTAAAGTAGGTATTTAACGTGGATTTGAAAGCATATAAGTGAGGATTATAGTCCAAGGTATAGTAGGTATTTAACGTGGATTTGAAAGCACGTAAGCGAGTATTATAGTCCAAGGCATAATAAGGATTTAATATAGATTCGAAAGCATATAAGTGAGGATTATAGTCCCAGGCATAATAAGTGTTTAATACAGAAACGAAAACACGTAAGCGAGTACCATAGTCCAAGACACAACAAGTGTTTAATACAGAAACGAAAACACGTAAGCGAGTACCATAGTCCCGAGCACACTGACCCCGCCCTCCCCCCGTCCGGCCGGGTCGATCTGGATGACGGCCATTTGCGGGGATCGTCTCGGTATAGGCAGCGCGGAAGTCAGACGGAAGCGCGGTGGCCCAGCATCTCCTCGCCAGTTCCCAGACTTTCCGGAGGGATGGAGGGACCCTGAGCCCGATGCCCTTGCGCCGTTCTCCCCGAAGAAGCCCGGGCCAGCAATCTGCCTTGGGGACTGGGCGCCATCGTAGCTATCCAAGCGTCCAGACAACGCGAGCGTCCTGATCTGTACGGCGCACTTGGTGGGGATGACGGGCGGTGGGTAGTAGACCGGCGGACTTGGTGAGATGACTGGCGGTCGTAGGCACGGGTGGGTCGACCGCCGCACTGCACGTGACGGTCCAGTGTCACGGCTCCGCACGTGCTGCCTTTCGGACTGCCCGCCGCGCTCAAGACCACGACTTCTACCAGACGAGAATTCCCGCCATGGAGGCGTGTCGAGATGCCATGGGTCCCCCTGGGAATTGAGGTTCAACCCACATCCTCCTCCAAGCCTTCGTCGGAGGTCGTCACATCAGCGCGAGTCGCAGGGGGCGCGGGAGGAGGAGGAAGAGGAGGAGGAGGAGCTGCAACATACTGCTCGCCGCGCTCTCGCCGCGCACAATACGTGCCATCGCAGACGTCTGAAACTGGGCCTGGCACCCTTGTCTTCCTCGCGCAGCCCGAGTCCCCCGACGTGCAACCCTCTCGAGTCTCTCCCCCTCCCCTCCCCCCCGGATGCGCTGCAGAGGACGAAGCAGGTCTCTCGCTGCCGGCACGCGGCTCGGCTTACCTTCCCTTGTTCGGGGGGCGTCCCCTCTGTCGCCCAGCACGAAGGACGCCCGCAGAGACCGCGCTGCCCTCCGAGTCCGCTTGGGCGTGCGTCCGTGTTCCTCGCGCGCGGCTGGCGCTCGTTGGGCCGGCAGGGCTGGGGCCATTCCTGGCTCTCGTGATGAGGCGGAACTGGCAACGGCGCTCGGCTACGACGAGCGAAGTGTGCCGCGTGAAAGCGGCATTCTTGATACTCTGACAGCTAGTAGTAGAGGTGCTCTAAGAGGACTCAGTAGCCTTGATGCTCTGATAGCTAGTAGTAGAGGTGCTATAAGAGGACTCAGCAGCCTTGATGCTCTAATAGCTAATAGTACAGGTGCTATAAGAGGACTTAGTGGCTTTGATACTCTAATAGCTAATAGTATAGGTGCTATAAGAGGACTCAGTAGCCTTGATGCTCTGATATCTAGTAGTACAGGTGCTATAAGAGGACTTAGCAGCCTTGATGCTCTAATAGCTAGTAGTATAGGTGCTATAAGAGGACTTAGCAGCCTTGATGCTCTGATATCTGATAGTATAGGTGCTATAAGAGGACTCAGCAGCCTTGATGCTCTAATAGCTAATAGTACAGGTACTATAAGAGGACCATGGTGGCCGGGTTGAGCAGATGAGAAGAACTCCATCGACCACGAAGAATCATCCGGCCATCTAGCCCACCGTCCCCTCGGCCTACCTTTCTGCCAACCCAGTCCTTTACACCGGACCATGGCTGAATTCAAAAGACCCCGTCAAGGTCGGGAACCACTGGTTCCTGCCTCCGCCAGACACCCTGGATGTATTAAGAGACGGCGAGGAGAACTGGGCATTCAATTGAGTGACCCAGACATGGCGTGAGCCTCGTTCTTCATGTTCACGGGGCGGTATTGCCGTACATATAGACAAGGTCAGCGGCCCGGGGGGTGGTGGCACGGGCGGGCCGTCGCGACGGCAGGGGATCGTCCGCTGCAAGGGAGGGCAGCCACCCAAACCAGTACCAAACATCCAGAGCATTGAGATCGTCACATCGAATCAGTTTCGGATAAAAAGCGTTGAGCAGTCATCACAAGATCTCCAAACATGTCTGATGTGTCGCAATTGCCAAGAGTTTGAGGCATACAGTCTCACAACGCGGATCGAGGGACAGCACAGGCCAGCGAATAGACCCTCCGCGAGTGGTGACGCATAAGAGCGCGCCATAAAGGTTGACTTGATTGGCATCGTCACTACGGCACCAGCTCCACATTGACGTGACATCTGTGCAGCCTATGCTTCCAAACCCAACACCCGGTAGACGCGACGAAGGAACAGTCATATCCAAGGCTTTGCCATTAGAGTGGAATGACCTCGTCGTCACTTGAGTCCACGTGCCTCGGCTGGGTGTGGTGTGCAGAGATGAAAAGGGTCGTAGGCGTCGGCGATCCTCAAGCAATCGTCCTCGGGATTGAACCGCCATGGCCGGCGAGATGTTCCATGTCCAATGCAGATGCCGGACTCAATGCCAGTAGAGAAAGCGTGACGGGAGGAATGCGTCTGCGTTTTTGGGAGCAGACGGCTTGATGGAAGAGGGAGAAAATTCGCGAGTAGCTTAGCTCCTCTTCACACTCTGGTCTGGATTGCCGGTCGGTGTCCCAGAGGCGACTGAGGAAGATTGCCTCATTTCCAGCGCCTTGCAAGGTCAGTGTATTGCGTGCAATGGGTAGGTAAGCAGCTCGTAGTCGTCCCGGGTCGCTAAACCGCGCGGTCTCAAGGAGTCACGCTTACCTAATCCGTACATCACTCTACGCGTCAAGTCAAGTCAGGTCGCGTCACCCATCAGTTGGCCAACAGCTCCAGGCTTTTTCTGAAAACAAACAAACAAACAAAAAGATATGGGAAAGCCCCCTTCGACACCCGCTTCTTCCCAAGCTTCGCAAGGCAAGCAAACGGCAATATCGAGCTTTTTTACTCGAAAGGCTCCCGCGGCTTCGCAAGCTGCATTACAACTCCACAGCTCGCCGCCAGCTGCTGCTAAAGCAGGCGACCTTGATGACACAGGGTCCGACGACGACGGCGAGCCTGTTGCAGCACCAAGGAGGCTACCGGCCAAGCGACCATTGTCAGATGTATCCAATGGAGGCAGCAATGGGACGGAGCCTGTGGCGAAGCGGAAAAAGGCCGACGACGAAGAGGGCAGCAGCGCATTCTTCGGCCCGCCGAAACCTGCACCGACGCCAGATGTCAGATCTACCGCAGGCCCCCCAAAACCCATCGTATCTCCGCGGACCGAAAAATTCGTTTACACGGGTTCGAGTCAGCTTGCCGTTGCCAGCAGCGAGCCCCCAATTCAGGGATTGGACGACGTGGACCCGGCCGAGAAAGCGAGAAAGGAAGAGTTACATCGACAATGGGTCCAGAAAATTGGAGGCATAAAGATTGGTCGACGACATGACGAGCCCGAGCCGACGGACGGCGACGAGGATGATGGCGAGGAGGAGGAGGAGGCGCCAGCTGCAAAGACCAGGAAGAAAGGTGCCAAGACCGGGAAATTGACTCCTCTGGAAGTCCAGGTCCTGGAGATCAAACGGAAGCATATGGATACGCTGTTGATTGTGGAAGTCGGGTACAAATTCAAATTCTTTGGAGAGGATGCCAGGACCGCTGCGAAAGTTCTGAGTATCGTGTGTATACCAGGAAAATTCAGGTTTGATGAGCACCCTTCGGAGGCTCATCTGACTCGATTTGCATCGGCTAGTATACCGGTGCACAGATTGCCGGTTCATGCGAAGAGATTGGTTGGTGCTGGGTTGAAAGTCGGGGTCGTTCGACAGGTTGAAACTGCGGCTCTGAAGAAAGCGGGAGATAATAGGAATGCGCCTTTCACCCGGAAACTCACGAACGTCTACACGAAAGGCACGTATGTCGACGATATCGATGACCTTGAACAGCCGGCCGAAGGAGAAGCCCCCGCGACGGGCTATCTGCTCTGTGTCACAGAATCCAAAGCCAAGGGATGGGGTACAGACGAAAAAGTTGAAGTGGGGATTCTAGCTGTCCAGCCGGCAACCGGGGACATCATCTATGACATGTTCGAAGACGGATTCATGCGGAACGAGCTGGAGACACGTCTGTTGCACATTGCGCCGTGCGAGTTCCTGATCGTCGGGGATTTGACGAAAGCTACCGACAAGCTGGTCAAGCATCTGTCGGGAAGCAGGACCAACGTTTTTGGCGATGCCATACGAGTGGAGCGGGTAGAGCACGGCCAAACCATGGCGGCCGAGTCTCACTCGCACGTCACTCGCTTTTATGCCGGGAAGTTGAAAGCCCAAGAGAACGACAGCCGAAAGGAGCGAGAACAGAGCCTCCTGGACAAGGTGCTCAAGCTCCCGGGACCGGTTACTCTCTGTCTCTCGGCCATGATCGAGCATATGACGGAGTATGGGCTGGAACATGTCTTCGATCTCACGAAATACTTCCAATCGTTCAGCACTCGCTCACACATGCTACTGAATGGCAATACGTTGACGAGTTTGGAGATCTATCAGAATCAAACGGACTATACCGAAAGAGGCAGTTTGTTTTGGACTCTCGACAAGACGAAAACTCGCTTCGGACAACGGCTCCTGCGAAAGTGGGTCGGTCGTCCTCTCCTGGACCGGAATCAGCTTGAAGAACGGGTGTCTGCAGTCGAAGAACTCAGAGACGGCCGCCAGACTCCCAAAGTCGACAAGTTGTCTGCGCTCCTCGGTAGCATCATGACCGACCTCGAGCGCAGCCTCATCCGGATCTACTACGGCAAATGCACTCGGCCAGAGCTCCTCACCGCCCTCCAAACCCTCCAAAGAATAGCCCACGAATACTCCTACGTGCGCGGTCCCGCTGACGCGCCCTTTGAATCCGCCTTGATCAACAACGCCATCGCCTCGCTCCCAGCCATTGCCGAGACGGTGATATCCTTCCTCGACACCATCAGCGCCGAGGCCGCCCGCAAGGACGACAAATACGCCTTCTTCCACGAAGACCACGAGACGGAGGACATCACAGACCACAAACTCGGCATCGCGGTCGTAGAGCAAGAGCTTGACGCCCACCGCGAGGCCGCGACCGATACGCTCCGGCAACACAAGAAGGTCAGCTACTCAACCGTCGCCGGCATTGAGTACCTGATCGAAGTCTCGAACCAAGACCTGAAACGCGTGCCAGCCTCCTGGACGAAGGTGTCCGGCACGAAGAAAGCCTCGCGCTTCCACACGCCCGAGGTGATCCGCATGCTCCGCGAACGCGACCAGCACAAAGAGGCCCTCTCCGCCGCCTGCGACAGCGCCTTCCAGACCCTCCTCGCCGCCATCTCCGCACACTACGGCCCCCTCCGCGACGCCGTCTCCTCCCTCGGCACGCTCGACTGCCTGCTCTCGCTCGCGAGCGTCGCCGCTCTGCCGGGCTACACGAAGCCGACCTTCCTCACATCGCCACACACCCAGATCTGCATCACCGGCGGCCGCCACCCCATGGTCGAGCAACTGCTCCCCTCCTCCTACATCCCGAACTCGACGTCCCTCTCCAACGCCCCGTCGGCCCTGGGCGCCTCCCCGCCCCACGCCCTCCTGATCACCGGCCCGAACATGGGCGGGAAGTCCTCCTACGTGCGGCAAGTCGCCCTCATCGCCCTCCTCGCCCAGCTCGGCTCCTTCGTGCCAGCCACCTCCTGCGCGCTGACGCTCCTCGACGGCATCTACACCCGCATGGGCGCCTCGGACTCGCTCTTCACCTCGCAGAGTACCTTCCAAGTCGAGCTCTCCGAGACCTCCTCCATCCTCCGGTCCGCCACGAGCAGGAGCCTGGTCATCCTGGATGAGCTGGGCAGAGGGACCAGCACGCACGACGGCGTGGCCATCGCGGGCGCGGTGCTGGATTGGGTCGTGAGGGAGCAGAGGTGCTTGTGCCTGTTCATCACGCACTACCAGAGTCTGGCGAGTGTGGCCCAGGCCTTCGAGGGCGAGTTGAAGAATGTGCACATGAAATTCAGTGCAAGGAGGAAGGGTGGTGTCGAGGAGATCGAGGCCGAGGTGGATGGGGGTGATGACGACGAGGAGATTACGTTTTTGTACGAAGTGGGCGACGGTGTTGCTCACCGCAGTTATGGCTTGAATGTCGCCCGGTTGGCGAACGTGCCAAAGTCCGTCTTGGACACCGCGGCGACAAAAAGCCGCGAATTGGAGATGGAAGTAAAAGAAAAGAAGCTTGGAAGCCTGTCAAAGATGATGGTTGATTTTCTGTCTGCCACAGGTCATGTTGACCTAGAGCAAGTTGCTATGTCTATAGAAGAGCTATAACTATTGTTTATAAGACTAAGTCGAAATAAAGCAGGATAAAAGCTATAGCAAGTTCGCAACCATGGTAGCCCATCTATCGCGCGTCATGTCCATGTAATAAGCAGGAAAAAGCACCAAGCAATAAAAGGGGGAGAAAGCGCACAACAAAAATCAAGAAAGGAATAAAAACCCCAGCCTTAACAACCTGCAATCCATCCATCCAGTCGCTTATCAATCAGCCCTCCCTTTGGCCTTCATAAACGCCAAACTCCTAGTATGCGCAGAATCTTCAGTGTTTTCAATCGCGAAAAGTCACATTCCAAAGCTTATGCCGCCGCTGTTACCAATCCCGTCGCCGTTGTCCATGCCGTGGTTCTGTGTGTGTCCCGTGTAGGAAATCGGGTTGTATTGCTTGTTGTATTCGCTTAGAAAGTTTGAACCAAACGCGCCTGGGGATCTATTATCGCTGTAGGTATTGTAGCTGGGATAGTTGGCACCAAATGCGAGGGAGCGGGTGTGGGTCTGGTTGAAAAGGGGGTTTGAAGTGGAGTCATAGAAAGTGTGAGTTGGATAGACTTGTGGGTCGGAGAGAGCTCGTCGATTTTGATGGTAAGATGTCATCTCGGGGCTACCGTTCTCTTTACCATGAGCTCGGTACGAGGTTGGCTTGGGTGCTGGGGTTGGGGAGGCAAGGGTATGGACCGAGACCATCGAATTATTCGAATACGCATGCAAGCCGTGAGAAGATGGAGGGAAGTCAAATCTGTTCAGGGGTGTTAGAAGAGAAAAAATCTGCAGGGAGCCGAGCGATGACTTACCGATGGTCCTCGAGGGGGGTCTCAGTTCGGCCTGGACTGATCTCGGGGAGACCATCTTGGAAGACGTTGAAACCCCGCTTCTTGTTTCCAAACTCGCCAACGGTCAATCTGAATTCTTCGTCTTCCTCTGCGCTGGGAATATATCGTCGTTCGAAAGCCAGTGGGTTGAGGGCCGGTGCTGGGTGGAGGTAGACATTGGGACGGCTGACCATTGGTGGCACTGATCTTTTCTGTGGGCTTCGGTTGGCAGCAGTGAGTTTCTTGCCTCGAGGAGCTCTTATACGAGGAGCGTTGACACTGACGTCCGCGAAAGTGGGCTTGCGTGGTCTCCGCTTCCTAGCCGACGGGATAGATGGGGCCTGTGTAAGGTAAGAATCGGTACTCGATGGGTATGAAGATCAAACTTACGACTGGACTCGACTCAGTCGAAAGCGGGCCAAATATGTCTCTGGATCCTCGAAATTCACCATTGGGATGGTAGCTGACCTCATCTGCCTCAATCAGAAGCGAGGTAGCCTTCATGTCATCGAGAACCGAATGGTCCTTTCGCTGGTTTCTCATCCTCTTCATCTCTGGAGTGGCAGAGTCAAATAGGTTCATACCAGGCCAGACAATACCCTTGAGCTTGGCACTATCGGTCAACTTCTCTCCTGGCTTCTTTTTCTCGGCGAAGTCGTCATCATCTGCATAGAACTTATTCGGGGTACTGAGTCTGGCAGAAATGTCAGACGAGTAGAGGGGAGTATTCAGGTTGACATACTTGTCGAGGCTAATCTCGTTTCTAGCAGTAGCAGCCTGACGAGTGAATCCTGGAACATTGCGTCGCGCCGTTGGAGTGGCGTAGACAGAGTCCTGAAAATCACCACCGGCTGCAGGGGCCACAACATTGTTTTGTCCATCCCAATGGTGCATGCGTGGAACAGGAGCTCGATAGACGGGAGTTTGTGCCAAGATCTCATTTGCAGGTTCTGGTGTTTCTTCCTTCTCTTGCTTTCTTTTCTTAGTGGTCCTCTTCTCCTTCCTAGTCTAGGAAGTGTTAGCAGAAGCAAGCGATAATCTGCCTCGGAGTGGGAGACGCACAGAAACACTGGAAGCAGTTGAATCATTGGACGTTTTGCCCTTGGCCTTCTTTAGATCTTTAGCCGCTAGTCGATCGGAGAGCAAGACATCGAGCTTGTTCAAATGGTACCACATATCGAATTCCTCGATCTTACGCCTGAAGGCAAGGTCTTCTCGGGCTCGGAGCTCGATAGTGAAGCGGTTTGCAAGGTGAGACTTAGAGGCGACGTGGGTAAGCAGATGGGAGACGTCTGAAAAGGTAGGCTGCTTGGGGCAAAGACTGCAACGCAAGTCGGCATTGCTTTCGATTTTGGTTCTCGGCATGTTGGCTGCTTTGAAGGGTTCATTGATCAGCCAGTGCTTGGTTCATCGCTTTAGATTGGAAGGCATGATGGAGAAGCGGGAATAGTGATGCACGTCCGAACAGCGCATCTTGGAACTCGCGAAAGCTGAGCTGACAGCAGGTTACAAATTGCAGATTGCAGATTGCATTATTGCAGTACTGCCCTGAACGTACCTGGTAGATAGATATGATGCTTGCGTTGGATCGCAGACTGCTTCTGGCGCAGTCAGATAGCAGCTCACAGTGAGCAGTTGCGGATGCTGGGCAGATTGCTCCAAATGCAGTGGCTGAGGAATGAGCAATCGTTGCCCGTCATAGGTAGATGATAGCTCAGGTTGTGATCACCACACTGAGCTGGTGTTGAGGGGGAAAGACGGGGGCAGTGTTGTAGTAAAGAAGGAGAGAAGGGGGAGGGAGAAGGGGGAGGGAGAAGGAGGAGGGACGGGGTGCTTTTGTAGACAGTGGAAGTCGCGACGTGGCTAGCGCGGTGAGAGAGGTTGCCGAGTTGGGACGAGACGGGAGCGTCGAGGTGAAGGGCGAAGGGTGAATGGAGTATAGAGAGCAGAAAGGCGAGACGCGATCTCTACCTACCCGAAAAAGGGGACGAGACGAGACGGTTGATGAGACTGGCGAAAAGACAACACGTCGTGGTCGTTCGGAGGCTCGAGTAGGCGGTTTGAATACGTATCCAGCGTGGGGTATTAAGGTCGGTGAAAAGTTCAATTCTGAGTTCGAGTTCGCTTTTGAAAAATAAGCGAGGTGAATGTCGCCGAGCTTTTCGAAGTGAGAGGAAGAATAGTGTAATACTGGCCGGCTCTCACTTTCTGACCTGGCAGAAGCGACTGCGCTTGCGTTCACCAGAGTTTACGTATATAATCCTTTCGTGTACACTGAGTATGTGTATATGAGAGCAACTTTGCGGGCACGATTGGATCTCGTGATGAGGTTGATTGCAAAATAGCGTGACAGATATCCATTGGGAAACAAGCCTGGATGGGCGCAGCCCCTGATATCCCACCCCGCATGCTAGACTCGATATATTTGCAGAAACGGTGCAAAACTGGATGGAAACGAAGCAGTGCAGTATATGCCGTGCCGAACAGAGAGAGGCAGACTGGAAGGCTCATAGGTGTTCCTAATATCCCAAGTCTGCAGGGCCATTGAAGGATCCAACGGAATATCTCGCAGCACGGAGTTCTCGCGCCACCACCAAACAAGGAGAAATTTATGAAATATACAGAATTTAAGCATCTTACATTGCGAAAGAGGCTTACATAAGATTATTTTACCGTGTTTACTCCACTACACACTGAACTAGGTTGACCTGTGTCAAGGCATTTTGAGCACCTGCAATAGAGCATATCGTGCCAGCGCTCCCATAAACATGACCTTTAGTGTCTTTCTTCCGCAGTCTTGTATCCTAAGATCACTGGTGCAGATGCGAGGGTATTAGATGGAAGAGATATACTACCGGGTCTCTCTTCCGATCTTGCTTCTCTTGCTTCATTGTTCGTTATTACAGATTTGAGCGAGAGGATTGATCAGCGGCTCGTTGTGTAAGTTAAGATATTACTTTTTCATCATTCATGACTCATCACCATTCACAGGCCCCAGTTCTCGCTCGATTGTCTTCCGGGGCATGCAACTAGACAGGAGCTTATTAGTATATTATTAAGAAGGCAGTGAGATCGGGAATGGGAAGAGGGATGTACTAAACAGGATCGACTTCTTCCAAGTCCGGAAATCCTAGTAGGCTCAATCCTGCGATTCCGAATACGGTGTGAAACACATCAACCACATCCCCGGGCCTATCCGCAATACCGCCCCTCTCAGGGTCCTGTTTTAATCAGCCTCGTATCTCCCAGAGCCGCAAGACAAATTAGAAAAGACAAACCTGACACCTCAATATAAACGCCACTAGAGCTTCAGCATCCACCCACCCCAGCCTTCCAATAATAGCCAGACTGCTCCCTACCCACCAACTATAACACACATCCTCTAGCTTCTCGGCCCTGCCATTCAAACCTCCCTGCTCAACCTGTCGCTCACTCAACCACCTCCCCAGTCGATCCTTGTTCACTAGCCGAAGCTCCCCAGCGATACTCAGCGCCGCCAGACATGCGTAAATCTGTCCAGAGTGGCTCTCTGCACCGGGAGAAACACCGTACCCACCGTCAAAATTCGCGCATGAGTTTATGTAGGACACAGCGAGAGGGACGTTTGCAAGAGGTAAGAGTTTGAGAAGAGAGAGGGCGATGAGCGAGGAGCAGATAAAGCGCGTATCTTCCTCGCCCCACTCGTCACCTGCGAAAGTCCCCGTTTCTCTATTCTGTAGGTTCGCAATCCCTAGCAGTCATATCATCAGCCCAAACCTCAACCAAAATTCATGGATGCAAAACTCACACTGCCCCACAGCCCTTCTTCCCCCCACCTGCCCGACCTTTACGCCCCTCTCCTCAAGCTCCTGCCACCCCCCAACCATAGCCATAATCTGCACCGCGCTACACGTGTACAGAATATGCGCATCATGTCTGGGCGCAGCGCCAAAACCCCCGTTCTCCGCCTGGCAACTCAGCACGAAGTCGATCGTCTCTTTGCGGGGGAGGGCATCTGGATGTTTGAGTAGATGCAATGCCGTGAGACCCCAGTAGAGCCCATTGAGACGGAGGTGTTCGGTGAGGTGGTACTCGAGCTCGTCTTTGCGGTTGTCAAGGGACTGGATGTAGGATACGTGCGCGGAGATAGAGAGTTGGAGTTCGGTTGGGAGGGCGCCAGTGGTGAGAGATGAGGCTCGGCCGGGCCCGGATACGAGGGACATACTGGCGATAGTTGTGGGGGTTGAGTACGTGAATCCGTCAAGGTGGAGGTTGGGGAGGGGACATTGATATTAGGTTGGCTTGTCGAAGTCAGTAATTAAGGCTAGCCCAAGCAGAGCGAGCCTTGGCCCCTTCGACTCCCCTCGCTCCACAAGGCTGCGAGAAATGCTACATTCAAAATGCACGAAATACTTGGGTTGCAATATCTACCAGTGCCGTAAGAATGCCAGAAAATCATGTAGATCTTCAAATTTCTACCGCGTCCATCTCTGCTGTTCCAGCCTTGGCTTCAGCACATCTCGGTATTTGCGTAAATCCGGGTCTATGATTCTGTCATTTGGAGGGTTTGCTTGCTAGGTACGCTGCAAGCCCCTCCGACAGGATAGAAAAATACTTGTTTTATACTACCTCTTGGCGGTTCACTGTTCATAAGAGATCTCTCATATCTGTTTCTGTCCTCTCTGGCTCTTGCAACTACACACATCTCTTCTGTCTCAACACCACAATGACAAACCAACTATCTACTAGAAACAGCCCACAAGCCTTTGTAACGCTGCAAAATCTTTGGCCCAGATGGAGCTCTTCACAATCTCCCCGGCTACCGACAACCTCCGCTTCACGCCTCATAGCTACCACGCCCTCAACGATCCTTTACCTAGCATACGGTAGCAACCTCTCAGCCCAGACCTTCAAAGGTACCCGCGGCATTAAGCCCTTATCAGCCCTCAATGTCCACGTCCCTTCCCTAACGCTTACCTTCGACCTCCCTGGCATCCCCTATACCGAGCCCTGCTTCGCTAATACGCGGTACACCTCCCCTCCCCCTCCCTCAAACACAGAATATCGTAAAGACCGCTGGCACAAAGGCCTCGTCGGTGTCGTCTACGAAGTTACGCCAGAGGACTATAGAACCATAATTGCGACTGAGGGCGGAGGGGCGAGTTACCACGATGTCGTCGTACCCTGCTACGCCATCGCGCCCGGCTCGAAAACGGTTGATGCCATACCCAGCGGCGTGCCTTTTTTTGCGCATACTCTACTCCGTCCCTCGCCCTCTGATGGATTAGGACCAAATGTCAGGATTAGCGGAGGGGTGATCCGTCCCAATCCCTCATACGCCCAAGCTTCTGCGCGGTATCTCAATCTCTTGACATCCGGCGGAGAAGAACACGCCCTGCCTAAGGACTACATGGCATATTTGTATAGTCTGCGGTCATATACTATCACAACTATTGCACAAAGGATGGGCCTGGCCGTCATTGTGGTGGTATGGGTGCCTATGCTGTTGTTTGTTTTAGGCTTGGAAAAGATGTGCGCTGACGACGATGGCAAGGTGCCAGAGTGGCTGGCGGGCATTATGGAGACGCTTATGGAAGGAGTTTGGGAGAGTTATGATAGAGTGCTGAAAAAGAGATTTGGAGATGGGGAGAGGACTATTGGGGATGAGAAAGATGAGAAGAAAGGGATGGAATGGGTAAAGAGAGATGGGGAGAGGGTTGAAATGCCGGAGAAGAGTGTAACTTTGGAATGATACTTGTTGGATTGAGTAGACCATTAGCACTTGCGAGAAGGTCATGGGTGATGGGGAGACCACTTTTGAGAAGACTTATACACAGTTCAGCGGCCGCCCATTCTCAACTACCGCTACCAGACTCTGCAGTATAGCCTCACAGTGCTAACGCGCAGCGGTATGATCGCACAGCATCTGGGACTATATCTCCAATGGAGTCTGATGAGAGGGGGTATAACGTTCAGTTGAGCGACGAGACTCTGCGCTTGTACATACCTCCGTGTAGAAAATCGGCTTACAAAGTGCTAGCGGAGGTTTCACGCGGTATATAGTATCCATTTCCATGTCGAGCAAGATGTAGCACCTAGCAGAGTACTACTCACTTGATTCTTTCTTCAGTTCCTCGGCAATGACATGCTTGGGTGAAGTTCAATTTTCGGCACTGTGGACTTTAGCAACTAATTACTGAAACGAAAGTGTTAGAGCATGACTGTGAAGCTTGGTTCTGGAGAAGCGATTTCACTGTCATAAGGGAAGTGTGGATCTCTTGATTCAAATCACTACATGCTACTTCCGTCACGGAATATTCTGCCGCCACTGATACTTATACGGGGTGGTCGAAGGAGCTGACGCTCTGGGATGCTGTCTCGGGGAAGAATGGAGACTCGATTTTCGTGGTGACTATGTATAAGCCAGGATTTTTAGGGGGGCTTGCATGGTTTGGATCCAGCATGCTTATAATTTCTTTGATTTTACGCAGGCCTTTAAGGATTAGGTAAAATATTTCTCACGGAAAGGTGTCAGTCACTTAGAGCTATTCGTAGCATCGCGGAGAGCTTGCTAACATGTAGCGGCGGAGACGACGGCATGGTAGCTTGACTTTCCGCCTAGGACAAGGCCATAACTTGTCGCATCAGATCTGCAGAATTTTTTATTTGCCAGTGTCTTGTACCAGGTGTCGAAATTTTCATCTAGAGCTATAGAAATTTTCAGTTCTCGCACTAAAAACCATCCGATGGATAGATATATCTATGACTCTAGCTTTCGGCGTAGCCTCGACATACCGTTTTCGGAAGATTTATGTCTCCCAGTTTCCTCAATCCACCTGCATGATTTTTTACCTCAATATTGGCATCGGTCAATACCCAGGATGGTGCAGAAATTAAATCGCCGGCACACTGGAGTTCAGCACACGGTGAAACTGAAATTACGAGGAATCCGTCATGCATCGCTGTGAAGGGAGGGTTTGAATGGGAGTATGTGAGCGAGTTCCGCAGAGGCCGTGGGCTCCGAGACTAGATCTTGCTTTAGTATGGGGTTCACCCCTAAATCACTGGAGTTTTTTGTTACTGAAGGTAGAGAAAATCGATAATAGCTGGTTCAGAAGGGTCGGTGAACCGGCCATCTGATATCGAACTACCAAATTCAGGAACAAAGGGCTTATTATGCCAAGGTTGACTCCGCGGCCACTCTCCAAGCGGCCTCCAAAATTGCAACGTGCAGAGATATCGCCTTCAGAGTGCTTCGAATATGCTGCCCGCCGATTCAAAATTTCTCTTCTTCCGATCTCATGGATGATCGGGAATCAGAAATATACTTGGCCTCTCAGTATCAAGAAGCACTGTCATGTTCCCGTGGGAGGGTTACAGAATAATGTCACGAGAGAGCCAGAAAGCCCCCAATGATGTCTCGCACACGTTTATCAGATGATCGAAATGGGCCTACAAAGTCTTTCCGAGATTCAAGAATTCATAACATCAAAATCTGCATCGGAGATTTTTCTCGGCGCCAGTTTTCGTGCCGTGTTGTCCCATTAAAGTGGGACGAAACATGGATCTTATCAGATTTGATCCGCTCTCCTCAATCCACAACGGATCTGATAACTACATCTGATAACTACTGCACCTTTCTACGGCCTTGGCATCAGACTAAGGAGGTCTTAATAAGACCGGTCTTAGTTCTGCAATGTCCACATTTTCTTCCAAAATCCGCAGTCCGATATCGCTTGTTGGCCACATGTGGGGTATCGAGGTGATTCGGGCTGGGGATATAATGCGCGTTACGATCCAAACTACTCGAAGAAGTGAAGCATTCTCTTGACACTTCGTTTTCTCCCTTCGTTCATTGTCAAAAATGAGCGGTCTTACCATCCTCAAAGACACTTCCCGGGATTCTGGCGTAACGGAATCATCTTCAATGAAGCGCAAAGATGCTTCGATCGGGGCCTCGCTAACTTCGCGCAATGCTGCGAGTGAGACCTCTCCCCTGTCGGAGGTTCCTTTATCGTTCAAGATCGCCTCCATTGTTCTTGTTTCAATGATTGGTTTTGGGGGGAACTGGAGTTCTGGGATCACGGGTGCCATGAAGACGAAACTTAAGAAGGTACGGTTCAACTCGAGGGCCCTACGTAACGAATATTATTTGTTAAACGGAAAAGGGCCTCAAAATCAATAATACTCGGTATGCCCTTCTTGATGCCAGTCAAGATTTCATGAAAACGGCCCTGGTGCTTGTCAGTGGTATTGTCACAGACCGAATTGGAGGAGCCCGTGCGTCCATGCTCTACTCTTTCAGGTTGAAGTCCCTCTAAATCTGTACAGAAGCGATTCTTTATGGGAACGTTATTTACACAATTGGATCGATTCTTGCTGCTGCAGCAGCAACTGCCCGAAACTACCAATTCCTGATTTTCGGTGAGGTTGTTCTGGCATTAGGTGATATCGCAACACAAGTCGCACAATACAAGATCTTCTCCTCATGGTTCCCGCCCAACCATGGTTTTGCTTCGACTCTGGCCTTGGAGTTGGCAATTGGCAAGGTGAGGTTTCGCTCTTCGCCCTTCGCCTAGCCGAGCTCGCTAACGTCAATGTCAACAGATCGGTGCCTTCGTAGGTAAATCCTCGTCCAATATCATCGCCGAGAATCTGAGAGACTTCTCATGGGTATATTGGATTGCAGTCGCTATGAATGTCTTCACGAACTGTATTACTCTTTGCTTTTACCTCTTTACGAAATATTGCGAGAAGCGCTTCAGAGGCATGGCGGACCCGGCGACTGGCGAGCGCTTGACTGAGAAGAACAAGAAATTCGAGCTGAAGAAAATTCTTGAATTGCCGTGGGTTTTCTGGATGGTTATGCTATTCAGTTTGGTAGAGACGAGTGGTGCAAGCGTCTTCCAGGCCAATGCCACAGAGTTGGCGGAGTTAAGGTTCAAAACGGATAGCATTACTGCGGGATGGTACACCAGTGTGCTGCAATATGCCGGCAAGTACTCTATGTACTGATCTGGGATTATAACTCAGCAATAGTGCTCGCTGACCATGACAAGGATTCTTCTTGGTGCCGTTGATTGGACTGTTTATCGACTTCTACGGGAACAGAATCACCCTCAGTAAGTCTACCTGCTAAGCACCTTTGGATTCTAACATTATAATGTATCATAGTGGTCTTCACTGGTGGGTTAGTCATGATCGCCATGTGTTTAGTCAACTGGGCACCAACGACCAGGGGGACAGCTGCTGCCTTTGGAATCTACGTAAGTTTAGCCTAATCGTCTATGTCCCTGTCCTTACAGCACTCATGACTCTCAGGCTGTAGCATATTGCTTTGGACCCACCTTGATCATCGATTCGATTCGGACATCAATCTGGTCACAATCCGTTTTTGGCTCAGCGTATGCCGTCAAGATCACCATGAATAATGCGTCCGTCTTACCCCCCTCTCCAGTTTGATTGAATCACACCCACATGCACATAAAACTAACACCGCGAAGCCAGAATATCATAATCCGGGTCATGACCGGCGTTCTACAAGATGATTCTCCCAAGTCAAATCCGTACAAGAAAGTCACGCCCGTTTATGTTTTCTTGGCTCTCAGTTCATTCGTTGTTGCTGTTACCATGATCATTCTCTTCCTCGTATCGAAGAAGTTCAATCAAGGTGTCTATGTCGATGTTCGTAATTACCCCTACCAGAATCTCGGGAATAATATTTCTTGCCCATATCCCGGCCCTTGTTGTGGGATACTGAGTACTGTGTACTAACTGACACAGATCGCCCGCCTCCAATGGACGCGCAGGAAGCGCATCGCCAACGGAGAAAAAATAAACGCTCGCAGAGCGGTCGTTGGCTTCGACGATGTAGAACCTGGCGGAAAAGGCAACGAGAGAAGCGTGTCAGTAAGTGAAATCGTGAGACGGGAGAGAATGTGGATGAGGAATATTTCGAGGGGTGCGTTTGGGCTTCTGATTATTTGGGTGCTTGGGTCCTGGGCTGGGTATTTCTGGGGCGTGGCAACAGGGAACAACGACTGATAAGGGGGATGGGGTAAACCAAGTACTTTACTCTCTTTTTCTTTTCGAAGATGACATGGCTGGAAAATCACCTTGGTAATTTGCAATGAAAACTCGGAGCACGAACATGTAATTTAGGCATTGAAACATTCTTTCAATGCTCAAATCTTAAAATCTAATTGGCTGATATGAAGGCAGGGCTGATATTAAAGTCCCCCTTGGCTCTGATCTGAATCGTTAGTGCTTGTTTGCCTGACTAAAGTAGAATTTGAAACGTTAGATTCTAATTTGGAACGATAGACATTGTTTTCTGAGTGGTTGATTCACCTGTGTAGTGGGGTGTAATTCATTGGGTTTTGACTCATGTTATCTTCGAAGTAATAAAAGGGAGTAAAGGACTTGCGATCTATTCGAGTACGGTGAATCAAAAAACCTCCAAACAGCACCCCATAATCAATTTCACTTCAGGACAGCTATATAAAGCACAAATGCTAAAAGCCGAACGGCTACAATACTTTCCGTCCATGATCTACTAAACCTGAAATCTAAATTAAACAATATAAAATGACTAGCCTTGATATTCTTTTGGAGTTTTGTACAATAAAGCGCATGATATGCCCTGCTAAATATTGTAAGTAGTTTGACTCAGTACAGTTCAACCTGGTTTTGATTCACCAGACTTGAAATTGAAATTTTCGCAAGCACTTGTACCTTTGTCACAAGCCAAACTAACGCTACATTCGCATATGTCTACTCTACTTATAATTTTTATTCTCTCGATTACGGCGGATTGAAATATCCAAAGATATTTAAAGAAAATAATTAAACTTACGAAAGCTGAAAGCCCAATGGCTAGAAAACTGTCCGAAGCCTGATCTACCGTACTTGAAATTAAAAAAAGATATGCATAAAATGCTACAGCTTGCCCTTGAAAGTACAAGGAGAATTCCCGTGGCTTATTGTCCCACGGGATACGCCAAGTAGAAAGAAGAATGGAATTATAATGTGGCAAGATCGGGTGGGCAGAGTGAAAAATACAAGAATGCCCCATTCCTAGCACGCACGGACGCTGCCGCTTTTCTTCACCCCCTCTACTCACCCTCTACTTACTCTACTAACCGCTCTTACCATCGGTAAGGCAAGACGCCTCCTCCCCATGACCTGCTATCTCTCACGACGTCACGTACTTTAATGTGACATTTATCCGTCTTCGTAATATGAAACGGTCTGCTCTTACTTTCTCTGGAAGTTTCAGGCTGTTAAGGATTTCTCCAGAGAGACCACGACTCAATACCTCTAGACGGTATCTCCCATGAACTTGCAGATTCTTTAAAAGAGTCTGCGGAGCCGAGATTGAGACCTTTTGACTATACAATAATTAAACCCTAGTTGAAATGAAGCAAAAATTTTTCGAAAGCTTTAGGATGAAAAAAGTTTCTAATACTTCTTTTATAAATATCTTATCCTTTCGGCCTTATCTTACGTACTTCGAGATTATTTGAAAATATGCCTATGATTATAGGGAGGGCTTTATAAAGAATGCACAGGGGAATAGGGCGGATTATAGTATATAAAAAAAGAACAAAGGAAAAGGATACGTTCTAAAGCCCTATAGTTTTCGACGCTTCGAAAGTTATGGTCGATAAAAAGAGTTATGATTAAAAGCCGCTACTTACAAGTAAAACGCTTAATATAATTATATAAACAGCCGCAGTTCGCAAGAAGGGCTTGGCTTAGAATAAAGAACCTAAGACAAATATATTTGCCTAGGCGCCTTCCTAAGAAAAGGCTCGCCTAAAAACTGAAAGGAATAACTATCAACTAAGGTAAAGGTTAGACTCATGCTTAGCAATTAGGATTACTAGGTATAATAGGCTAAATAGTGAACCGCAAGGTGTTTTTCAAGCAAATTCTCTCCTTATAAGTTCCAGCTATATCGTTCCTTCCTCTTACAATATAGTTTAGAACTCAAATAGCATATTAAAAGGGAAAAGAAAGACTTCTCTAAATGGCTGAAGTCCTCACCTTTTAGTAGGGCTTTGCTTAGGCTTTGATCTACCGTACTCGAGAGTTAGAAGATTTAAGTACTCTACGCGTTTTTCTTCTTTTATCCGAAGTGTTACGATCCGTACATGTATAGAAGGTCACGTTCTACGAAACGGACCACGTTCGGAGACGACACGTTCAGAGTCGGGTGAACGGAGTTACGGAGTCGGAGGTGCAGCCACACCATGTGCAGCTAAGCGAAAGCTTTTTATATTTATTCCCCGGGACCTCTACTCACTAGGGCTCTTTTATTTTTCTGTTCGTCTTTGACCGTACCTACGTAGCGTACCCCTTGACGGAATACAATATCTCAACTCATACTCGTATTTATACTCCTATGGCCCAGCCGTAATACGAAGACACCAAGAATTGAAATCTACCTGATCCTTAATCTCGACGTTCAAGGGTTATAATCACTCAGAGCATTTTCTTGTCATTTCTGCCTTGAAACTTTATTTTTGAGCTCAAGTCCTAAAGCTACTTCGTACAGGCGTTAATGATTCCGGATTTCTAGTCTGTGCACGATTCTCGTATATCGTAGAAGGTTCTGTTTATAAGGATACTAAGCTAAGGGTACCTCCAATGATATTTGAATGTTAATTTGCCGCTTTTACAGCTTGAATCATAGTATTTCAATATGGACTCAATAGGAGCGTATATAAAATACTAAGAAAATTTGATAAAGCAGCATTGCTAAGTATCTAAAGAGCATAAGCTTACGCACGGACTAGAAATCCGGAATCATTATTGCCTGTACGAAGTAACCAACACTAAAGCTAAACTTTAATTAATAAATCTTAGCTCTACGACACCCACCGTCCCCTCTCCTGGTTTAAATGTCCAACATTTAGCCATCTCCATCACCAAGAATCCAACTTTTGAACCTTGGGGAAAGTATAGCGGAACTTCGATCTTACACTTGTGAAATCATAAATCAATTAGTTATATATACACATCCATAGGACTTCAATCCTAAATAATAGTCTTTACTCTCCGAGTGGTTTTGTAGGTTCTATACCGGTAATCGATATTCACGTGAATATAGTTGAGTACTCGTTGTTAAAAAGAATCTATTGTAATGTCTGTCTATCTATACATAACCGAGATGGTACCTTTATACATCTGAATGTCCTCCCTCCTGTAGTCCCTCCTAGCCGTATATGGACATCCTTCCGAAGTCCTCCGGCTGAACAGCCGTCCGAAATACATATGAAACCCCTCATATCGCATATGGTACAGCTGGGTAGAATGACCCTAGGAACGAGGGCAGCTTGCCTCTTGTATAGGAATCTGCGTACCAACAGGTTTGCTCCCCCTTGGTTCAAAGAAATTGGGAATAAATCAGTAGGTTGTCCGCCCTACTATCTGAGAGAAAACCCTTGAAAACTAGGGCGCGTAAGATATGGGGCCAGATCTCTAAGGGGCCCGGCCAATGGCGATAACTCGATTCTGACTATCAGAACTTCAAAACGACGCTGAATTATTGTAATCTGTAGTTTGAATTGAACTTGTTCAAGTAAATGTAAGGGTTAGGCTTGGTCCAAATTTGGCATCTGAAACAATGGTCAGTGATGCTATATCTCTTGGCGCCAAAACTGTATTTAGTCCAAAGTTGGAAAAAGTAGCGATAGTCTGACTATCCTTTCGCCCTCCTAGACGATGTAGGTAGTAGACTGCCTGCTGCGCCTTGTTTCGTCCGCGACTAGAATCGAGATGGAGAGAATAATAGGAAACAAGACTATTATACAGCCTAACTCTTGAAGTTGCTTCTCACTAAGTCTGTAGTACGGGAGACAACGACTCAAAACGTATATGTGGTATCTCCTACAGTCCTGAAAATTCTTCGAGAATCCGATTTTTACAGAGTCTCCAGAGCACAGATTAAGTTTTTCTGATTATCAAATATTATCCCGAGGATGAATAAAGCTGGAACATTTTGAAGAGTAGAGACTTGACTCAGTATCGTATTCTTCTTCAATTGGCTTTATTTTCTTGCATGTTAGGTGCGTAATAAGGCAGGTTTTAATCTCCAGGGTTTTCGGAAAGGGGGAGCGTGGTATACCATGTCGCAGACGTAGTGAACACAGACCGTTTGATGGTACATTTGAATCTCAAACCCCTGTTATCCACAATGAGGCCTTCCTGTAATCGACACTGATTTAGTATTTATTTGGCCTGCGACGAACTGTTAGTCCTCTGAGTCATCAATATTGATCATTTAATTATTAGAGTATATTTTTCTCTATCCTGGATCGAAATACTAACTGCTGGGGTTGTTGCATCCACTATCCTTGTGGAAAAAGGAGAGTAGCCTGTGACCAAGCCTCCACTAGCCCATGATTCAAGGAGATTTAACTAACAACTTCAGGTCTTAGGAGCTGTCCAAAATATATGGCATGTGACTGCTGTTAGTAGGGCCAGTTGATCATCGCTATGCGCTTGACGCTCTCCATCTCAGATTCCATCAGTTTCAACTTAAGCAGCGCCTGTCCAATTAGCTGTGTTGATCTGAAAATCTTCCTTACAGCAACAAAGAGAATGTCAAAAATTTGGCACTAAAAAGTTTTACCACGACTAGTTGAGTCAACACAGCAAGCTTCCAAATTGGACCAGGCAGGCTGGATTGACTAGTGGACTGAACTACGTTCGAAAGAATCCGTATGAAAATATCTCTGACCTTGAGAACGCACTCCAACATCCTCCTTAATCTACATTATGCAGGCCTGTTAGCCTAGCGACAATGCATTATTTCTTGAGTCAAACATACTTCACAGGAAACCCCTTAACAATTGGCAGGCCTTCAACCAATGTAAACAAGACCTAGAACCGTGCGCTTGTAGATTTCTATCTATAAGAAGGCAACGAACATGAGAAAGAGATATCATCATCAACAGTTCACCAAACACATGTTCTGGAATTAAATCCTCTCAACATGTTGGAAGCGATATTGACAACCTCGCCAGTAAGAGCAGTCTTTGCACTGCTCGCTTCATTCTTCTTGATCAGCATTTTTCACATGCTATACTTGTCGCACTTTCATGTACTTTCCAAAATACCCGGTCCGAGACTACCTGCTGCGACCTTCCTCTGGATCCGTTGGCAGCGATGGCAAGGCCAACTATCCTACAGAGCTGATAGTCTGCTCTCCAAATACGGACCCATAGTACGGATCGCGCCAAACATAGTGCTCGTCAACGACGTGGAATCAGTACAAAAACTATTTATGCGACAAGATTTGGACACTGCGCCGAACGCCATTCGAGCTTTGCGCATTGGCGGTCATGACTGGACAGTAACTTATCCCGAGAACCCGGTTGCTCGATCGCGACGCCGACCCGTCATGATGGCCACGACGAACAAGGCGATGCGCTATTGGCAACCAGTTTTCGAAAAGAACATTACGCAAATGATTTCCGATCTTGGAAAAAGTAAAGGCAACCTCTCAGAAGACATAGTCTACCACCTTCGCATTGCAACACTTCTGAACTCTCAGGTTGTTATGGCCGGCTCTCAGACAAATCTCGAGCCCGGAGACTTCCCGCATGTTGTCGGCGAGTACAATTTCCTCGTGGTGTGGCGCCTCTGTCTACCCGGAATGCTTTTCGAATGGCTGAAACTGAGTCCGTTTCGCCGCGCTGCTTTTCGGGTTCGCACCAGTGACTACTTATTCAATCTCGGGCGCGACATTGTTGAGGAAGCTAAGAAGGGGAGGCTGTCGGAGAAGGCTCAAGATGAAGAAAAACCCTCGGCCCCGGTGTACGAACTGTTGAAGGAGAGCATTATACCAAACAATATCGGAGAGGACGGAAATTCTGAGATTATCGCTGAGATGGCCGGTCAGATCCTCGCAGCTACCGAGACCACGTCGTCGGCTTTAGCATTTATCTTCTATTACCTCGCCAGAGATCCGAGCCTAGTCGATGCTATTTATGAGGAGCTCCAGACAGTCGATGGATTCAAGGACCTCGAGAGCCTCAAGATGCTCAATGCCTGCATCACAGAGGGTCTACGTTACCGCCCACCAGTAGCATTGACGGGCAGCCGAGTCGTTCCTCGAGGCGGTATTGATGTTTTAGGATACTTTCTCCCTGCCGGTACCGTTGTGACGACGCAGTCACTTTCCTTCAGCCGGCAGCGACCAGATCTATTTCCCAACTACGACGAGTTCGACCCAACACGCTGGCTTCATGACGATGATCTGAACTCTGAGCGGCGACGCTGTGTTGCGCCTTTCGGGTAAGCTATACCTACAATTGACAGTTACTAACAGTAGTAAATACGAAATTCTGAGCTATCCTACCGCTAAGCTTCCCAACCATTAAAGATGGAACTAATTCGCGATCCTCCGTAGAATCGGCTCACGACGCTGTCCTGGTGGAAATATGGCATATTACCAGTAAGTGTTTCCTAAGCTTCTGCGCTCTTTCCAGGAATTCTGGGGGGGGATTGAGACAAAGTATTCTTCTCAAATATCTTTCTCCCTGCTTGAGACGACCCTAGCGCCTCGGAGAATTATCGAAGGAAGCTATACTGACAATTTTTTCCCGCTTCAGAATGCGCATGATACTAGCAGCAACCATCCGTGCGTTCCGCTTCTCGGTCGCACCCGAGACGACACCTGTATCTATGGCGCCCTTCGAGGCCAATGGGTTCCGCTCCCGGACGGATGCTTGTCGCCTCATCTTCACGCCGCGAGCTTTGGACCCTCAGCCTGGGCCGAGAGGATGCGAGTGTGGGACACAATGTGATTGTGTTGAGTGCCATTGCGTTCATTATGACGAGCACTGAAGAAACAAGCGAGCGGAAACAAAATCGAGTTGGAGATTGTTCAAAATTGAAGATTAGCCGTACCGTGAGGCTTGTTACATAGATTGATTCTTAGTGAAACCGTGGATTCAAAGTCCTTAGTATCGTATAAAGAGACTTCTAAGACTGAGTTGTAATGTTCTTTTACTTGAAAGACGTGACCTGTCAGCTCCTTTATGACCATTTAAAGCTGAAGCTGGGTTATCAGCTGTACGTCGTCAAACGAAATCATCGATCAAATTTTCACAGGTTCAAAATTGTTTGAATATCTCCCCGCCAATCAATAAAGAGGAGTTGACAAGAGAGCAAAGCCGCCGATAACAGCCAAATCCCAAATCCGAGAAACACACCAGGGCGAAGTTCGGTTATGATGGACTCTTAATTTACTACATGGCTCTTTATCATCTCCAGAGATTATCAGAGCCATCAACATACCCACCACCGGATTTCTTTGAGACTCCCGCCTAGTGGTGTAAACATTACGTGAATAAGTATTATCTCTGCCTCTCAAGCTCTCTGCATTACTCCTGCTGACCCATTCATTTTCAGATTGGCTACGGAATAAAAGCCTGACTTTACAAGCCCTGAGTGCAAATAAGATACGGTATCAGCATCTTCGCCCCAGGCACCTATTGTGCTAGCTGGAGAAGAATAATTGGATAGGTGGCTGGGCTCCTTGGCGAAGAATTACAAGAGAGGGAGTGGAGAGTTACCTCCAAGGGGAGGGGGGTAGGTCCCGTCGCAACATTTGTGAAGGAGGATATGCGAAGAAGGACTCCAAGAGTCTGGATTCTTGAGCTGAAGAGGGTGGATTTGACGAGATTCGGAGGCTGGGTGAGTTATCACACTTCAGGTTTTCTTGGAATGAGAGGCTTGCGGGGGACTCAAGATAGCAGAAGGCCATGATGTGACATGTAAGAATCGAGAATATGAGCTCCATATCAGATCTTCTTGGGCTCTTGGCTATTTAGAGCAATATTTCGAAGCCCTCAATTTCATGACGGGACTGGATATCGAAACAAAGAGACACTGGTAATAGAAAGATTTAAGGCACGATGATAGCAAGGACATGAGAACAAAATAATAAATGAAAGAAGAAGTTGTCAAAAGGGATACAAGAATGGAAACAATAATGCGTATCTGAGGGTAGATACAAAAGCTAATTCCTGAAAGCTGCTGTTAAGATGCTTTCAAGTTAGTATTTAAGGCTGGATCCCATTATTGTTATTTCGTATTGATCGGTTTCTTGTTAACTAAGTGTTCCTGACTCGATATCTCTATGTACTACGTGGCTGGAAATCTTTTCATCGTTTTACCGTGCTGATTTTTGGAAAGCTTATCGAACATTAGGGGTCACTCGCTTCATGACTAATGTAAACAAAGGACAAAAGATGACACAAAGAGCATTTACAAATCTGTGGCCTCTTTTCAACGTCTCGCATCGATTTTTGCTTCTCTTCTTCACCTTGCAAGATTTTTGTTTCTAGAATCTGCCTTATGTGTTTACTGCCACGTGATATATCATCAGTTAGGCCCCTAAAAACAGAATCGCTGGTGTACATTGTAGGAGCAGAGCCACCACAGCCACAACCTCATTTTCCGTAAGCAGTTCGTGAACAAAACACAACCAGTTTTGCATCCCATGACAGAAGCAATTATCAATTCCTAGCAAGTGCCTTCCTCTTCCGCCGGCTCATCCCATCATCTATGTTTCCCCTAGATCTCTACCCTAGTCTTCAAGGCTATATAAGTATCACACGTGACTCGTGCCCCGGGAACCAAAGTTGGCGCCGACTCGGCTTAAGTTTCCCCGAACCTCGGTTTTAGCATCAACGGGAGTGCGGGGATCTCCATCATCATACCTACAACGAATCTCGGCCGCAGTGAGTAAACTTGCCAGCTTTTTATTCGGCATCATTTAAAGCAGCATCCATTTGCCCTCTCTTCCCACGTCGCCTTGGTCCCTGTTCTTGATATCTGAGTTTTTCTTTCACCAGTAAAACTTCCCAAAAAACTCATTGCAACCGACGAGTAGTTGGAATCAACCTAGCACAATGCCTACCGACTCTAAATACCCCTTGATCGACATCCCGAACGTGGATCTATGGACGTTCCTATTCGAGAGGAGGGACAGAGAGTATCCTGATAACAAAGGCATGTTTTACGATAGGTATAATTGGGTGAGAAAGCTGACTGGAATACAGTGATTTATGTTGATCCCGATGCAGGTCGATCTTATACCTATGCGCAGGTTCGCAGCACAGCTCTAGATTTCGGGAAAGGGCTAAAAGCCAATTGGGGCTGGAACAAAGGTGACGTGCTGGCGTTATATTCTCCCAATTGCATCGACACGCCTGCATTGACATGGGGAACACTATGGGCTGGTGGGATCATTTCTCCTACCAACCCAGGATATACTGTTGACGAATTGGCGTTTCAGCTGAAGGATTCGGGAGCCAAGGCACTGGCGACACAAAAGCCCTTCCTGAAGCCCGCGCAGGAAGCGTGTATGAAAGCTGGAATCGATGTCGATCGAATCATCCTGATTGGCGACGAGAAGGACGAGACTGCGAATTTCAAGCACTTCACCAGTATTAGGAATATATCTGGGGCTACAAGGTTCAGAAAAGCGAAGATTGAACCCAAGAAAGACCTTGCATTCTTAGTGTACAGTTCTGGAACGACTGGAAACCCGAAAGGAGTTATGTTGAGCCATACGAATATTGTTTCGAATATCCTTATGTTGAGTGCTGGCGAAGGTGGAAACATGAGCTGGAAGGGAGGCAAAAATAACGAAGGCGATAAGATCTTGGCTTTCCTCCCTTTTTTCCACATCTACGTAAGTCCAGGTTCTACCAATTTCTTCAATCACACTAATGCTTGGGCCAGGGCTTGACATGCCTCATTCACCAATCGATCTATGCCGGCGTCTGTCTAATAGTAATGCCAAAATTCGAGCTGGAGAAATTCTGCCATCACATACAGACACACTCTGTAACATTCGTCTATATCGTTCCGCCAGTCATTCTCCTACTAGGCAAATCTCCTGTCGTAGACAAATACAACCTCTCATCCATTCGCATGATGAATTCTGGTGCAGCGCCATTAACAAAAGATCTAGTAGACGCTGTTTATGAACGCCTCAAGGTTCCCATCAAGCAAGGCTACGGCTTAAGCGAGACGAGTCCAACGACTCACACTCAGCCATGGCAAGACTGGAATAAGTCTATCGGTAGCGTCGGCACCCTGCTTCCCAATCAGACGGCGAAATACATCGGCGAAGACGAGAAAGAGGTTCCAGCCGGCCAAACAGGCGAACTCTGGATCAAAGGCCCTAACGTCTTCCTCGGATACCTCAATAACGAAGAGGGCACTAAAAATGCTCTGACAGCCGACGGATTTTTCAAGACCGGCGATGTAGGCTATCAAGACGCCCACGGGAATTTCTACATCACGGACCGTGTCAAAGAACTCATCAAATATAAGGGCTTCCAGGTCGCCCCCGCCGAACTCGAAGGCTACTTGATTAGCCATCCGGACATTGATGACGTTGCGGTCATCGGTATTGAGGACCAGGCGCGAGCTACGGAAGTACCCCGCGCGTATGTGGTGCCGAAAAAAGGCGTTGAAGGGGGGAAAGAAAAGGAAGAAGAGATTATGGAGTGGCTGGCAAAGAAAGTGGCGAGTCATAAGAGGCTGAGAGGTGGCGTGAGATTTGTGGATGAGATACCGAAGAGTGTTAGTGGGAAGATTCTGAGGAGGATTCTAAAGGTTCGTGCGAAGGAGGAAGAGAAGGGTACGAAAGCGAAGTTGTAATTTCTGATTCTGGGATGGATTGGACCGCGAAGAGAATTATTGGTATTGATGGGTTCTGCGTCGGAAAAGAGCATAGATTTGGTAAGGACACTATGAAGCAAAGAGGCGCGGCTCACTATGCCCCACTTGAAATATTGAGGAGTCAAATAATCACCAAATAAAGATTGCTACGTATGATCGTAACTCCAGGTCTACACCCGAGTATTTAAGCATAAGAAATCACTTCGGCTGAAGTATCTAACTGCCATATTTGGTAAGTTGAAGAGGCTACTCGGGCCACCCTCGCTATGATCTCGGTAGTTATACCGCCACGTGGAACTTTTCGAGATCATACTCAGGATGAAAAGAAGAGTATGAAGCACTAAATAAAGAATGGTGGGCACGCAGAAAAGGAGAGATGAAAGAAATTTGGTTATGTATTCATCTTCATGTTGAGGTAAGATAGCCAAATCAATTTTCGCCACGGGCGAAGGTTTGTTGTTTTACCCCGTCAGTTCTGCCCTCAATATGCTCTCCAATCGTCATTCGTAAAACATTTAATCATGTAAATATCCGCGTCCCTAAATTGGCATCATCCGAAGAATTCACCGTCGACAAGCGTTTCCCACGGCTTGCCAGTTTCCCATACACGCTCCATCAAAGACCTCGCCTTGAGTACCTGTGTCAGACCCACCATCTCCATACCCTTGATCCTGTCCAGTATATCGCTCCGTCGTCTCGCGTCTTCAGTATTGCACCCAGCAGTAAACATTGGGAAGAGGAGGCATGCTTCAGCACTACTTCCTCGCCGGAGCTTGCTTAACACTCCGAATATTTCGCTAACGGCTGTCTGCACATCACGGTGATTTGTACTCTTGCCGAGTATCCGTCTATGCAGGTGGACTAAACCTGCCCAGTGAAAAGCCTCGTTGGTAGCAGACATCTCCACACTATACCATTTAAAAGCTGCCTCTCCCCAAGACTGCATATGCGTACACGGCTTGAACAAGTGACGACGCGATATTATGAGCTCCTGCTCGAGCTTGTCTGCTCGATCGATCATATTCTCGGAAGGTTTCCAATCTGGGATGATCTCGTGATATGAGTCTATACGTTCGCTGTCGCATATTCGAGATAGCTCTGCAACGTTCGCTAGAAGTCGGACGCATTTACTTGTAAACCCGAGAGTGCAGTCAATCTGATAGTCATTCTCGTCGTTGATCTCGGAATCCAGAATCCAGGACTAAAAGCAATCAGTTCAGTGAAAATCAAAATATCTAAGATGCACTTGACTTACAAGAATCGAAGAGTTAGCCTTCACACCACTCAGACTACCTAATACATCCAAGTAAACGAACCAACTCCAGAGGAAAGCGAGGACTCTGTCCCCGCGAGATGCCGTGTGGACGTTCTGCGGACCTCCTCGTGCAGCAATCATCTGACGAGCGGTGTCGAGATGATTTTGCCAGGGTACCTCGACACCGAAGGATTTTGGAGAGATGATTTCCAGAGACGCCAACATTATTGCCGTGGCGAGGTTAGCATTGGTAATGATCTGATTAGGATCACTGAGTGCTTTCCGGAGATTTGGGAAGATGTCCTGGACCCATAAAGCAATACGAAGCTCCGGTTCGGGTTGACCAAGCAATCGAGCTCTGTGCAATGCTGAATATGCTAAGAGCAAGTTGAGAAGATTATGGTCTTGAAGGGCCATTTGCGGCAGGACACTTCTAAACGGATTAGAAGAGCAATTATGTGGCACCAACCAGCCAGCAGTATGATTGATAAAGTGATGAAAGTAAAGTATGTTCATGGGATTCTCGCGCAACTTGTCGGGTAACTCTCCGAATGAGTTGGGAATCCGTATGCTGACTGGCTTGTCGTAGTAATTGCCTCTGGCAAAAGCAGAACTGCTCATTTCCATTCCAGATCCAAAATCTACTGGATCAGCCAAGACATTTTCACCAGGAGCATACTTCGAGTGATCTCTGGTAGCCCGAGGAGGCAGCCTGGATATTGCGTTCGTGTCATCATTCTTTCTGATGTCAAGATCCCGGAAACCTCGATCAACGCCCCAAATCGTAGAATCCGAAGAAGTGTCTTGATATTGGACCAACCAATCCTGAAACTCCGGATTACTCCTAGGAGCAGGTATTCCAGGGGGCCCCGATAGAAGAGAATTAACAGAAAGCCGTCTCAAGTCAGGACAGTCTTGTGATAGATGTGGGGATGATCTCGCAGAGTAAGGTCTATAAATATCGTCGCCGGTTTCAGAAGTTGAAGTGGCAGGGCTATTCGCAGAGGCGGCACTATAAATGTATGTGGGTGAATAGTCGGCGTGGTGCGAACTTGCCTTGGGCGGTGGCATCGACTGGTCATAAATCAAACCGAAATCATGCCCATGACCAAAACGCATACGTCTCGGTGATATTTCATAGCTCATTGCTTCCGTTACATCATCTCCCGAGCTGATAAAGAACGGCGGGCTTGAAACAGGGTTGTCCAGGCTAGGAAGAGTGGTGCTTCGATTCGAGGACACACCTATACTAGGGCTTCTGATCTCGACATACTTTGGTGACGACGAATCATCTTGAACTGATTCACCAACCCGCGAGGCTACTGGCCTTGGTCCTGAAAGATACATTCCCACGTCTTGTACAGTTGAATGCGAAACCGGGGCAATAGGCTGACTAGTCAGAGCAGGATCGAGTGGCATGTAGGAATCTCTTGAAGGAACTGAAGGCAGCGGATTTACAGGGCTTGACGGGCCGTTGAAGCTGTCTGGTCTTCTGAAAGACAGAAGTTGTGGGTGAGCCATATCCACGAGAGGTCCACTTGGTGAACGAGTTTGGGAGATATCATTCCCGGGCATGCTCTCATCTCCCAGGTTTTGGCCAAAAACTATCTGCTGAGCTGACAGATCTGTTGATATTGTTGTACCTCCGGTTTCCTCTGGCTGTCGCTTTCCTCTAGGTAAAGTTGAGTTGTAAGGCCCAACCTCGTTCCCCCACTTCAGTATCCTGTCGTAGTTGCATTCCGAGTTTTGACGCTCGCAATTGAAGCATGCAGGCCGTCTCTCGTCACACTTCACTTTCCTGCTTTTACATGGACTGTCATATCGTCAGCTAGTTAACAAAGACACATATAACACAAGTGTTAGACGCTATATCCAAAACCTTGAATAGAATCGAGGGCCGCATGTAGAAAAGCCCAAGTAATCCCGTGAAGATAGACCCATGGTATGTCAATCATGGGTAAATCCACTGCGGTATGCCTCTCTTGCGGCCCTATTTCAATGGCAAAGGAAACACAGATGCGCAGCTGTTCACCCAGCAAGAACTCTGACACCTCCGCCTGTATCAAACCACACTCACTTGCATCCATTCCGGCTCCTCGTCTTGGGTGGCGGCGCTCCAGGCTGCTTCTTTCGCGGCATTGTCGTCCTTTGCCATAGATAATCAATCTGCCGTCAAGTCCGGTCTCGTTTCCGAGGCGCCGGGGAGGATAGGACGCGGCGCATTCGCTCCTGCGGCTTCTATTTCCAAGGATGTGAGGAAATGATGCTTGCATTACTGGCATGTCGCTGTACCGAAAGGTCGAGCAGAAGCTCAGGCGCAGAAGTAATGATGAGGCTCTTGAGATGGTGAGGGGGTTGGGATAATGCTGCTGTAATAAAGTTTAGCGTTGAGCAGCGATAAGAGCGGGATATCTTCGGCATTCAATTTTCCGGGGTAAATTCCGAAAGGTCTAGATGGCCGGTGTAACGAGATTTGTAGTCATGATGTGCAAAATGCAGAAAGGGTATCAAATTACTTTTGGTGTGGTGTCCTTCTACATGATTTCAATATTGAGAATCTTGATGTCTTCCTCCGGCTTCTCCTTGTACACCCTAGTATTCTCAATCTTGTGAATCACATCCAAACCTTGAATAGCTCGACCAAAGATCGTATGCTTGTTATCCAACCAAGGCTATGCAGAGGTCAGCAGTAACTCCCAATTTCCAGTCACTTAGAAGCTTACGGTCTTTTCGGTTGTAATGAAAAATTGACTCCCGTTTGTGTTGGGCCCAGCATTAGCCATACTGACTGTGTATGGTTTATCATGTCTCAACGTGCTGAACTCATCCGCGAACTCCTTACCCCAGATACTCTCTCCACCAGTGCCGTCTCCCAGAGGATCACCACACTGAATCATGAACTTACGGATCACTCTGTGGAAGATGGTATTGTTGTAGTATCCTTGCTTCGAATGTACGACAAAATTCTCCACCGATTTGGGAGCTGCGTCTGGGAAGAGACGGATATGGATGTCTCCATAATTGGTGTGTATGATCGCTGCTGTTCCAGTCTCTGCTGTCTTCGCTACGATCGCCTTTTTAGATGTCAAGTACGTGGGCTTCTCATTCTGGACATCTCGCTCGGATTTCGAGATATTCTCATCGTTGGTGAACATATAGAAACGCACTTTGCCGACACCGGTAGTGAAGAGAATCGGATCCCGTACTTCTGAGGCCTGTAACAGTGGGTTGTCCGATGCGGCCATGGCAACTGTCGTGATACCCTTCTTCTGTGGCTGGCCTTGGTAAATTGCGACACTGAGAGGTCTATAGTTTTCGTCCTTTCCAAAAACCTTGACAACCCTGTTCGTATAGGTATTCAAAACTTTTGTTCCAAGCATAGATCCGTAGATAATGAAGTGTCCCGACTCGTCAAATACTACATTCGCCTTGTTTCTCAGCGCTGGACTCTCGATTTCTCTCTCTGTCGCTAGTCGGCGCCCGAATTCAACATCCTCGAGTTTTTGTAGAGCAGTCCCGGCCTGTTGCATTTCTTCCATTACCCGTAAGGACTCGTCATATGTCCTGTACAGTTTTCCCGTAGGAAAATCGAACACCCTAATTTTTCGGTCGGGGAAAGAAACCGTAGCAAATTGCGAACCATTCGGAGAGATTGTAAGAGACGAGGGTGTAGATCTAGCTTTCTTGAATTCGAAGAGGTTCGTGGAGCTCTTGTATTCAAAGACATTTTCAGGCTTCTCGTAGGCCCCAGGGCGCCAGTATTCGATCATGCCATTCTCATCCACCGATATAACGCAGTCGTATGCATCATTGAATGCCATCAGTGATACAACACTTCGGTGCAGCCCGACCAGAGTGTGTACTGGTTCCTGGTTCTCCCCGCGCCCATCGTACATTCGGATTGTATGGTTGACCTCGTCAGATACTGCCAAAATTGGTAATGAAGCACCCTTCTTGTGTATCCAGCAGATACACTTTGGCATAAACTCTAGGCTCAGCATACTCAGTAGGTCGAAAGTAATGACATCGAAAATCTTGACGGTCTTGTCCGCCCCAGCTGTCGCAAAGCTCCTCCCATCTGCGCTCACAGACACACTCTTAATTTCTCCACTATGTGCCTTGAATTCCTTCACGAACTCAATGCTATCTGCCCCTTTCTTCCAAAATTTCACTACGCCGTCCACGGAGCTGGTGATCAGGAAATCGGTCAAGGGGGTCATACTCAGGAAGGACAGCTGCTCTTTGTGCATGAGCGACTTTGAGTACTTCACAGACTTAGGTAAGGCAGAGATATAGAGCTTCTCGTAGGGAAGCTTGCGCCGTTTCTTCTTGGGTGCCTCCGCCGATGGAAGCTGCGGACCCATGTCATCGTCGGACGAGGATTCTAATATATTTGTCAGTGAGTTAGTCTTGAAAACCGACTAACTGACGTACCATCGTCGTCTGACCGGCTTCTCTTGTTGGATTTCATTTCAAAAGCGTCTTCAGCCATGGCCTTTGTCTTGTTGTGGCGGGTCGTGCTTGGACGTTGGGAGCTGCAAGGCTGAAGCTTTTTCTATAGCGTGGATTTTACGCGTAGAGGCGCCAATATCGACATCCTGCCGATTAGAGACAACGGCGACACAGAATATCCTTGTATATGCAATACAGCTCTTTCCATTTTCTTTGAATATTCTGGATGGTCATCGACAAAGCAGAACACAATGTCTTCTTTGTCAGCTGCGCAAATAGCGCGTCATCCTCTTCAGCGATTGCCGAGTCCCAGCCGTGGAATCTCTGCCATCATCCATTTCTTCGGCATAGTCTCCTTCACCCTCTCCTACAAATACCTTCTAGACTTCCCGACGTTCATCAACGAGTCTTATGGGTGGCATTGGCAGTACCTGACAATTCTGGGTCTCACAGTGGCGTACGGGACTTTCATCGCTGGATTCCTAGCAGACCTCACTCTCTCGCCCACACTCTTTCTCATCAAAAATACCCTGTCTCTATGCAGTACACCTCTAGAAGTTTTGATCAGTATCTTGTATTGGGGGATTAGTGCTATTGACAAATCTCTGCTAGTACTTCCCGAAATCCACATTGCTCCTATGGCCGACATTGGCTTCCATGCAATGCCCTCGATCCTGCTTACCATTGATCTACTGTTACTTTCTCCTCCATGGACAATCAGGATATCGAGAGCTATGGTGTTGAGTTCGGGGATAGCTGTTGCGTACTGGGCGTGGGTAGAACGGTGCTACAAGCACAATGGATTGTAGGTTACGAGATACCACTCGAGAAACCTCGACACTAAATGCTTCTTCTCAGTTATCCATACCCTCTATTTGGACAGCTCAGTACCGTACCAAGAATTTGTCTATTCACTGGAGCGGCTTTGCTCATGACTGGGAGCACAGTTATGCTGCAAAAGTTGTGTACCCTGGTCAATGGACGACAACCAGCCGACACATCACGAGCACCGAGTGTGAAGGAAGAATGAGGCTTTGCACGGCTATATTCTTCAAAATTATAGCAAAGGGTGAAAGCTTTAAGCACCCGAAAAATTTATCCATATTCCACGAGCACTCATAAGCCCCAGTGAGGAATACTTTCCTCGATAAACTTCGAGTCCTCGTCAAAATTGCCGCCGCTGGTTATTACATCTCCCATATTAATCCCAGTTTCGCTGCTTGTTATTCCATCCCACAACTCCTCATCTGCCGAGGTTTTAATGATTTGAATAGCGAAACAATATCATGGATGATGTGATGCTTGGGATTGGCCGCTTTGTATTCGTCCATCTCTGCGAAATGAGTTGACAATCATTTCTTCGTTAAATTACTAGATCATACCCCTAATATTCCGGTATTGTGGACCTCCGGCCGGGATGTGTCTTTGAACACAAAGACCGACTTCGTTGATCGAGTCCCTATGATTGGCAGCGAGCTCCCACTCCTCGGAGGATTCGACGCAGTTGATAGCGAAGTTTGCGGCGTTACATTGAGCTTGTATTCTTTCCTTCTCGCGTTCACTCTTCCAGCAGCTGAACGACAAAGTAGTTCTTATCTTCAGATCGCATTTGTAATTCATAATCTCTTGCGTACATCAGATATATATCTACAGCACCTTATATGACCCGGCGTACCTCTGCTATAGCGGTGACCTAGTGCTTTTCTCCGTTGGGGCATCCATGTCGATGAAAATCGCGTGCCGTGGGTTTTCTTTGTCTATGAGATAATATATAGCCTAGAACTAGTCAGTCGGACATCAAGGATCCGCGAGCGCGATGGGGGGAGTGTATGGGGGAAGTGCATTTTTCTTACCATTCCCAAGGTCTTGCTCGGAATAGTCTAAGATAGGAGCATCGATGATATAGTTGCAGTTATTGTAGTAGTTCATCCTGAGCCGTGCAGATGGCAGTATCCCATGTGGCTAATGTCAGCTGAACTACATGTGATAGTAGCACAGTCGTCAATTTCTATTCTTTATTTCGGTAAAGTCGTTCGAGCTCAAAACGAGAGTGCGGAGACGGCATTTTTGTATCGCTTGCCTTTGGGCTGCCGAAAGGGACTCATTCGTGACGAGGCTTGCAGTGCATCGCCTCGCTATTTGAGCAGTAATTATCGGCCATTGACGAGTGACTAGCCTCACAACCAGTCATTTCGAATTCTGTTTCTTACTTATTGTCCGTTTATTGCGTTCTTTGTTGTTGTGATGAGTTATGACGAACTAATGAGTGTTTCTTTACTCGGATATCCTTTTTTCACTGACCTGTCAGTCTGGAAGAAGTAATAATAATCTGTGATTTAATTACCATTTCGAATTTTCTCGAGGATTCCAGTCGGACTGACTAGCCAAATACATGAAGGCCAAATTTCCTCCACGGCTCTCCACCTCAGATCGTACACTATTAGGACCATGTCCCTTTCAGCTTCTAGTCAAAACATATCAAGCCGGAAAACTATGATGCCGGCCCTTCTCATTTCCTGAAAGGCTTTAAGGCGTACTTCGAAAGTCCGGGTTTCGGAACAGGCTTCATATCAGAGCACTCTGCAATTTTTTTGATATTTCATGGACGTTATTCATGAGCGCTATACATACACTTCATTTGAATCACGCGAGCATTTCCAAAAAAAAAAAAAGCATAGAACTCCTTGTCCTAATCTCTGTGGAAGTCTTGTAAGCTGTCAATAACTTGAGATTATTGGTGTATCAACGTCAATTATTTAGAAGGTAGCGTACCTTATTCCGTCGCTAGAATCCATAAGCTCGCTCAGTGGCGACCCACTTCATATGGTGAAAATATGAGGATGGAAGTTTCGACGACACTTATTATCACATGCTGCTTGACCGTAGTCAGTTAGTCTATGATATGGTTGGTCCTGCGGTTTTTGCTATTCTATAAGGCTATATTTAATATCTGGAACACTGAATTTTTTATACGCTTGCAGCTACCTGTGCGTACTTAGAGACTCGGCCGTAGGAGGTACTTACCGAGAGGGAAGCTTCTAAAATGTCTCTGAGACCCTCTTGGTTTCATTGGAGGACACACTCGAGGATTCGACCTGAGATTTGGTATGGGAGTCACCCAACAGGAACGCCGCAACGAGTCTCAGGATTGATGGAGCCACCCCAGCTCTCGATATTGAGATAGATATCCCAGAAATATGGCACTCACTCGCGGTGGTCTGGTTTCCACTGCGAGAAATATCTAGATCTTACCACCTTTCCCTACTACATGTGGTTTGTCTAGCAACTATCCAATCAGGTCCTCGCAGGTCCCTCTGCCACTCTGGTGCTTAAAAGGTCCTAGTTGAGCCGATATTGTGGACTTTGAGTGGGTTTATGAAGCTCGTACATGTGCTTGATGGGTATGGTGCTTGTAGATGGGAGTATATATCGATGATGCTGTTTTAGAGATTTGAGTTTGGACCTTTACTTCACCAAACCAAAGTTAATTTAGATGTGAGAGCCATTATTTGGTGTATTCCAAGATTCTTATACAAGATGCAAAATTTATCAATTGTCTGGGCAAAGCCAGCTAGCATCAATATTCAGCACAGTTGGTTACCTCCATCATCAATATCACGTGACGGTGATGGCTTGCATTTCACATAAAAATTCCTCAACGCATCTATACTACACGCTACGTTGCCTCTATTGGCTCTCTAACGACCCTCTATTGTTTGAAATTTGTCTACTTGTTCCTCTCCATCGCACATGTTCAAAACTCAAAAGTCTCAGGAATCATGAAGACATAGCCCGTGAAGACGGCCTCCCGGCAGAAATTGCTTCACATCTCGATGACTCTCTCAAAAATAGACAAAATCACTTCATCTATCCTGCCATAACTTGCTTTATTTAATGGTCACCACTCCAGAATCAACTACAGTGTTTTAGAAGACTCTACCTAAGGCATCCAACTCGATGGCGAGAGATGGCAAGTATAAAGATATTTCGTTTGAATGGCTTCAGTTTGGGGTCTCTGAGAATGAGATGAGAAGGGGAGCGAGTGTTGTGCAGGATACGAGAATTATTTCCTTTTTTTCTCTACTTGTTGCGAGGGATTCAGGCCGTGCAGTTAAGACATTTCGTCTTTCGAGAGTGGAGATATGCAGCTTGCCGTTGCAAACACCTCG
The DNA here is from genome assembly GCA_024741835.1 of Diplocarpon mali. Lineage (NCBI taxonomy): Eukaryota > Fungi > Ascomycota > Leotiomycetes > Helotiales > Drepanopezizaceae > Diplocarpon > Diplocarpon mali. The sequence goes on along the minus strand of JAENRP010000042.1, from coordinate 2,447 downwards.
GGAGTCTTCTGCATGATTCTCTTTCACCTAGGTTTTAGATATCGGCTCTGCCGAAGCGACGGAAACTTTTCTGGCGGACGGCTGAAAGACTGGAGTCGTATATTACTGTGTAAATCGTACTTCATTCCCCGACAAACGGCCAGCATCAACAAGCAAAATCTGCAACGTTACAATAACATTGGATTTTCAACAAAGCAAACATGGACAGTAATCTGGAATGCGCCACGTCTCATCCAAGCCCTACCGAAGATCGTCAACTCCTCGCCGAACAATTCTCCGGTACAGCACCTCCACCACCTACACCAGAAGAACATGCATTCGATCAGGCATCAGTCACCTCCATTCCTGATTCTCAGTCTCTCGGCAGCCTTCTTGCCGAACTCCTCAATCAGGGAAGACTTCCTGCACGTATCCACGCCGACGGGTGTGCATTCAAAATATCCGAGATCCAGGAAGAAGTTCCGGATGCTGCTTCAGCAGTAGAGCGCGCTCAAGTCCCGGCAGCTCTGACGCTACTCGATGTCAAGGGTGTCATAGCCCAGGAGATCGCTGTTCTGCAGATCTTCCTCCAACGCCAGCTTAACGAGATGAGCAAAAACTTTAGCAGCGGAATAAACAATGTCTCGGAAATCAGAACTCTGCATCTAGAAATCAAGCAGCTCCAAAACTACTCGGATCTGTTCATTCGAAACCAGGAGAAGCTGCTCTACGCAACCTTCAACAAAATCCATTCAAACCTTAAACATCTGGAACACCTTCACTCCATTGATGCCGGGAGAATCATCGCGTTGGAAAAGAAGATTTTGCAGTCCATGGTGACGGAGAACAAGATCCTAGACTGTGTCGTCCGATTGGAGGACAAACTTGGGAAGGTCGATGCTGGGTCCATTGACAAGCCAAAAGCTCTTAGTATCTCGGCCTTCCAAGATGCAGAGGACAAAACTATAGACGGTACTTCGCCGGAGGATCTTGAAAGAATAGCCTCCCAGCGCAAAGAGGTGGTTGGGCCTTCCTTTGATTCTGATCGCTGCGTTGAGCTCTCAGCATCGGGTCCCTTCCCGCCACGGGAGAGGCTGGAGACTTTAAACAAGGACCGTGTGGGTGAATCAAAGGCTCCTTTGGTCATGATGCGAGGACCTGATGGGGAGGAGTATAACGTGGCAGCCAGCATGGTGAGGTTAAATCTTGACCCTTTGTGATAAGCGAGTGGCAGTTGTTCTATTTGAGAAGTGCGACGGTATCCCAGCCTGCTGGTAGCACTGGTGTACCCATTTTGAATATAAACTAAATGTACTTCTTTCTTCTACCTGCATCTTGAGCCTCTAAATTTTTATCTGTCCCTAAGGACACTAGTTCAGAAAATGCGCACTTTTAAATCATGGTTTCAAGATTTCACTACTGCTGCTTGGCTAATGGACGGATTTCCTGGCAAAGGCTGCGTATTGGTTTTTGATTCTTTGATTAACATCAGGGAAGTAATATAGTGTCCGTTTGTCGGGGCAGCCTATCGTATGGAATGAATCTCCCATCACCGGACTTCGCCAAGGGTTGATGCACCTAAAATCTTCTTCTATTCTTCTCGCATAGACCTTGGGATATCTTCAATAAAAAGCTGTTGTGCAGAAAGGGAAGAGTCTCCACTTATTCTGGAGAACCTCCACGTCACTATGCTAAGTCATAGGAACCTCCTTTTTCTCCTTTGAAGGCTCTTAAAATTATGTAGAATAGTACATAATAAATCAATCTTCCTCAACCAATTCAGCGAGCCTCCTAAGCGACCTAATAAAGGCCCTCTAGCCGATCGCATAATACTTATAAGCGTTATAAGCAATTTAAAAAGCTTTCTCTACGCACGCAGTAGGCTAGAAGGCCCTTTGAGCTTCCTTAAACGACTTGTTAAATATATAAGGAGATCTCGAAGCACCTCTAATCCTGAATTAATCAAAACTCCATTTTCAATCCGACCTTTTCCAACCTCTAATTCAATATATCGGACTCTTCGAGTACCTCGGAGCCTCGCCTCAACACCTCTGCCTTATGGGTAAAGTGGTTCAGTAAATACATATTCGCGAAGCTCTATAATATCACGATTCCAATATCCGGACTATGTACAAAAGCAAAGCGGACAAGGTACGACCTATGGATTGGGGAATATCAGACTGCAAGAAGCCTGGAGGGCTAGATGATTGGTTCGAATAAGACGAGAAACTTCGACCGCTAAAACTAGGAGGAAAATTTGAGGAATTCATCATAGGCAGATTTTCGGATAAGCCTATTAGACACCGATTGATAAAAGAACGATTCGACAAATTGAAAATTGGAGATGATCTGATAAAGCAAGAGCGAGAGTTACTTTATAAAACGTTAATGAATCGAGAAGATGCTTTGGCATTTGACTGGACAGAATTAGGCCAGATTCGAGAGGAAGTTATACCTTATATGAAGAT